>JAJMKY010000067.1:156597-237926 GCA_030564025.1 Teunomyces panamensis | reverse complement strand
ACTAAACTATCACGGATCAACTTGTTGTTCTGGCTTGCTCTAAGTTATATGTAATAACATAGATCTGAAGTTAAAGCTGATTATTATCGTTTACATGAATATGTTACTATAACATAGTGTGATTAATGGTTGATATGATTTGTTATTATTATATGTCTTGCTTTCATCTCGATTAATCTTTTAAAAATATGTACCTTTCTTCTGTAGGTAGTAGTTTAAGAATATGAAAAGGCCTAATCGAATTATGTAACATTAGCGATTTGTTGTTTGCCACTAAATGAAGTGTGTTCTTCACTCAGAGCACTTTATATCTTTTCACCATGATTTGTAACAGTTGCGCATATATTGGTAGGAAAAACAAATAAAATTGGAATAGTTATATCCAGGTCATAACAATGTGCTGCGGTTCGGGTGCTGACGTGACGTTGTACGCTCAATATTTCTGAATTACATTAATTGAATGGTTTGTCAACTAACTGCAAACAAAATCAGTTGTACCACAGTAAGGATACCCACAGTAGATAATTACTTACAATTAAGTTTCTTGACTTTTGGTATTTTGCTAAATTCTTTTTGTAATGCTTTTCAACACAATAGTCTGGAAAAAGGTTCAATAATTATAGATATCAGAACAAATTTTCCAATATTAAATTAATCATTACCAACAATTTCGGAATTAGCCTAAACTAACACATACCGTCCTGTGAATCATATAGATTATACCCTTATTTTAATATTTTTGTTAAGCTTTACGCTGTTGACCTCTTTACATAATTATGTATCAAACAAATGAATCCTGGTAACTCTTTCATATTCATTTAAATAATATGGTTATGCAGGAATTGGGTACTCTGGCCGAGTTGGTCTAAGGCGCCAGGGTAAGGTCCTGGTCTCTCCGGAGGCGCGAGTTCGAATCTCGCGGGTATCATTATCACACCAGCAATTCTTACAATCTTCTACTTTTTTTTGTGATATATGTACACTACTAAAGTGTGTGGGCCTGAGATCTGAATATGTTGAATCTACCTACATGGTGACTAGATTATATACTTCGTTGGAAGTCATTTCATTTCGTAGGTATATATTTACGGTTTCTTAGCTCCAAGGGATGTTTACACCTTAACTCCTTTTGCCGCAAGTTTGATTGCTGGAGATATAATAAACGACGACAGATGCAAGCCTCCAATGAGGGGTACGGATTGGCATCCAATGTCTTTCTTTGGCTTATCAGTGGTTGGTCCAAAATCAACATAATCTTTCTTTTCACTGATTGCTATTTTTACAACAGCTTCCATCATAACAAAATAGGCTTTATACTGACGACCAATGTCATGATCAAGCCCTTGGATATCAGAAGTAATAGTATTTCCAAGACGGAAGAGTATACATGAAGCAATAATCTTTCCGTCCACTTTTAAGAAGAGAAGAGATCTCTTGTTGTTCTCATTGGCAACTGTACCCAAGGTTTCAACAAATTCTGCAGTTGGGTTAGCAAGGTATGATGAGTATCCGTTCTCTTCATGTGAAACTGCAATATTCTTCCACAAGGACATTGCAACTTCACACAATTCCCTTGTGAACTCATGTTCTTCAATGACTTCACCTCCCGCACGGAAGAATGATTCCGATTGAGTACGATACTTGACGGCTTTGAAGTACTCTGCAGCAGATCTCTTTTTGTGTGGGCGTAAATCAATGATGTTCGACGCTGGAATAAGCGTGTTAGTCCATCCAGCAAAAGGCATTGCCCTTGCGGACCAGTCTCCACTAAATGTTGGATCAAGCAAGACTGTACATCTTTCAGACCGAGGCCTTGAACCATTCCACAGACTTACAGACCGCATGACTACTGCACTTCTTGCAACTGGATGATTTGTAGAGCTGCAGTAGAAGGTTGACCTTCTGAAAGGCCAATGAAAGCCCACCAATCCTAGATTAATACAGAGAAGCTTAATGAATGAGTTCTTACCAAATAACTTGGAAAGAATTCTACCAAATAATCCACTCATAGTACTTGTAAGCTCATAGTTCTTAACCTGAGTTAGAAGAACTAACGCCTCCGTAGACTTCAATTTGGAGTAAAATCTTTTTTCTTCTTCAAAATCCATATCGTTATTGATTTCATTTAGTGGAAACGTAATTGAATCCTTCCCTTTCTTGGCCATGGCTTTCTTTTGCAATCTTTTTCTTTGGTTCTTTGACATTGGCTTCATCATTTGAATGACCTCTTCGGTTACAGTACCTTTTTCATCTTTAAGGAATATATTTGATTCGTCATCCAAGTGTTTCCAAGCCTTGTTCTTCTCATAAAGAAACTCGTCACCATCCGAATTGGTCTCACTGGGCTTATATACGCGCAAGACAAGGAAATTGACATCCTCTAGAGTTGCCGAGGAGTACGCTTCCATGAGAGATAATACCTCTGCTCCATTCACACCAGGATTAGCTTTTGGATTGCAATCGATGAGTCTTGCAAATGCTTCCTTTTGAGTTTGAGAGAGATCCTTCAAGATCAATGGTTCCACTGAGAATTTCGTAGGAGGGGTTGAATTCACAATCGAGACAACGAACAACGAGGCAATTTCAACAAGAATGGTTATCCCAAATAAAATAGCAAGGTTTCTGAACAAGTTTATCCCTTTAAGTACATTGTAATTGATACTCAAGATCAATTTGGATATCTCAATCACTACGAGGAAAACGTAGCAGATATAGATCAGATAAACGAGATTCTTGATTATACTTGATAGTCTGTTTTTATCACGTAAGACAAGTGTGAAGCATAATCCTAAAAAGGTTCCTGCAACGATAAAGCTTTCAGTTAGAACGAAAAAGAAGATAACTGCAGTGTAATTGCCGTAAATACTCTCACGATTTACGCAGAGGTATAATTTGACAACCCCTAAAACAAAACAAACACATTGTGAAAGAATGAATAACAGTACCGCTAACTTGTCCTTCAGGACTCTAAAGAATACCACAATAACCAAGTCACAAAAGACAGAAAACACCTGAACTATAAGAATACCAATACGTTCAGCTGAAGTGAGATGAATTTCGTTTACAAGAGGAGAACCAAAGTTCAATGGATCGTTAAGTCCTCCGGAAACAAGAAAGACCACCTTTACCACAATCAAAGCAAATAAGGCGAGCCATAGTAATTCCTGACTTACTAAGTGTAAGATTCTGATGCTGTTTTTAAATTTGGGTACCTTTCGAACATACTGTCCAATAATTAAACTGACAAATATAGGGAACTCAACGGCTAGGACAATTACGTTTGGGTTGAGATATCTGACCTGATGTTGAGGGAGGGTGTAGAAGACAATTGTTTGGATAAAATTTATCAAGATGGCCAACACAAAGATACTCCATTTGGAGACCACTAAGCGCAGAGCTACCTTGACGTGAGAGTTCTGACTGAGATTAACTAAGGTAGATGACAAGGTGTGACTGGCATTCAAAACAAGGCCGTACCCATAATAAAAATATTTGTTCATCATACTATATTACATAAAAAAGCATACATTTCTATAGTAGTAATGGCGCCCCATTATTATACTCCGACCAAGGGATCTACTGGTGCCCCCAATAAGGGCTTAGCAATTGATTTGTAATCGCATAATCTTTGGAACGGTTTTGGGGCTGAACTTTATTTTCTGTCTTTTTAGTGCACTGATGTTCGTATATTTGCTAAATATAGAATCCAGGCCCCAAGAAGCTACACGAATTGAGTACACTTAAAAGTCAAGGGCAAATTTCGACCGTAAGCGGTAGTTCTTCCCAAACTTGTTGAATAAAAAGGGAACAGGAACCAAGAGCACAGCGACACACCCCAATAACGTACATGCCCACTTCACTGTTAAGGCATTGAACATTTGGCGGGCAAAAAGTGGGAAAACGGCGCCCGCAACCGATCTCATCAAAGTATTACCCGAGAGCGCTGATGCTGCAAATGTAACATAACAATCGACAATATATGATAAGCACGGCACAAACACAAGGATTAACCCACACCCAACAAAAGATACAGCAATTACTGGTACAATCCAGTGGATTTGCTTGGGGTAATCACCAGTCCATCCCAACCAGAACAAACCCACTGCAAACATGATACCTCCCACCATCATTGGGAGAAGCTTGTCTTCAGGATAAATCTTTTTTCCCTTTGCATCACTAATACGCTGCAACCGAAGATTGAACAAGACTATACCTAAACTTCCAAGCATAATCCCCACCAACAATGAAAGATAAGGCAATTCCGCCACTCCAGGTTTGAAATGGTAGTTCTTGGCGAAGATAAATGGGATGGCGGTCAAGAACAAGTAAAGCATACCATAAATGAAGGATTGGAAGATGGTGACAAAGAAAATGATGGGTTCCGTCACCAACATATACATTGGCCTTGACAAGTATTTGTGGAAGATGTCCTTGAAATCAAGTTTAACTTCATCCAACGGAGCTGCAATACCCCAGTTCCCGGTTCTTCCTCTCAATATTTCTGCTTTTCTGGCCAAGATAATTGGATGATGAGATTCATCCAAAAAGAACACCACCAGAGCAAAACCAAGTACGTCTAGAATTCCCACAATGTAAGATGTCCATCTCCATCCCATCGAATGATTTTTCACAATGAATCCTCCTATAACTGGAGAAATAGCAGGACCTGCAAAGATTAACATTGCAACCAATGCCACCATCAGTCCTCTGGCCTTGAGAGGGAAGAGGTCTGAGCAGGTGGCTGGGGAAATCACTAAAGCTGCCGAACCAAGAAATCCACTGAAGAACCGGCACAAGAGAACTGTTTGGAGATCCTTACCGGTCGCCGTACCAAAAGAGAATATCATATGACCAAAGGAAGATATCAAAAACATGATTCTTCTTCCATACAACTCTGACAAAGGACCGAAAATCATGGGACCGGTGCCGAAACCTAATACATAGAGTGAAGTACCCAAAGTAGCGACCTCTTGGCCAACGTGAAAAATTCTCATGGTTTCAGGACCTGCCTGAGCAAAGATACCTGAACTAAACGTGACAATGAAAGCTGCAAAACCAACGGTGAACAAATTCAAACACTTCCTTATTACAGAATAATTGTACGGGTGAAGTGGATCATCAGGACCATCGAAGGTGACCATATATGGTGATCTATCAGGCAAGGCTGGTGGATATGGTCGTCCTCCACCCATTGGCGGCATGGGTTCAGCGGTGTCATTGGCTTTTGAATTTAATTCTGAAGCAAGCAGTTTTCCAGTTAGTCGTCTAGTGAGCTCCTCATCTACGAGTGATCTGATTTCAATGTCGTTTTCAAAAGGAATACTTCTGGCTTCTTCCTGATCTGGTTGAAAGGCATGTGGTTCATTACTTTCACCATTCTCGTGTTTCTGTGTGTATGATCCCTCACTCATTTTTGTGGATGAGGAAGATGCGTTGCTTAGCATTGTTTAGATGCTCTGTCAATATATTGAGAAAAAAAAGTACCTAGTTGGATTTCATTTTATATCTTTGGTATTGGTGTACAGAAACGGTCTCGGAAATAAAGTTTGGTTTATTCCCGGCAAGCTACATATTGTAATACTTCCCAAACAACCTCATGCATACATTACAAATGCTTACAAATACAATATTAGGAGAGAGTTTTCAGCTAGGAGGAAGATATGCGGAGGTTTCTACGATGTCTTGGTTTCATTCTCAGTGAGTGTATCTCATGATGATGCGGTTCGCATCTGGAAAATCGAGCAGTCGTCCCAGAATAATTGTCCTTGGCTCCAGCCGTGGCTGCATTTTATTCGCACCCAAGTCTATTTTTTCTTGGTGAACCAGTTATATTTGTCAGCACTCATACCCGTGGATACCCGTTCGTATGTTCACATTACCTAGGAGGAATACCAGGCATATGCGCAATTATTTATGGGAATTAGCCTGTGCATTTCTAACCCCAGACACGCTCCCTTTTACCCATCTTTTTAATTAGGGAGAGTTTCGACCGGACATTGAACTGAATCTGTCAATCTACGCGTTATACCACCGGGTTTATCACCCACAACTCCCTGGAAAGACAGCTGGGGTGCTACAAGTTACAGCAAACGGTGCCTAAAATTACAATGGCAACTCCGCGCAAGGCTAACTGCACAAAAAAAAAGAAAAAAACTAAAATTGCCAGACCATTAGTAAGACAAATGCTGTATTGTCCCGCCCCGTGGCGCGCATGTCCCGTTTAGGAAATACTGATAATGAAAAAAAAATTGCAGCCGTTCTCAATGCTACGGAGTTTGTAATATTTCGAGATATTTTATTGGTGTTGCAATACAACTAGGTGACAGAGCAGACCACTTTAGGGCCACTTGCACATGAGAAAAAGGGATTCTAAATTACACGAGCGAAAACAAGCTCCAGAAATAAAAGTCAATCATAACACAGCCATCAACTTGTTGCTGGCTGCGGTGCTCTCTTCCTGCAAAGCAGCATCCGAAGACCGCACTTTGTTGCCCAATTTGTAGACGTTCTGGACATAACCGTTTTCGTTCAATACCACAAAGTCGGCATCACAGCCAATGTCTAAGAACCCGCGCTCGTGCTGCAAGCCAACCGACATGGCTGGGTTGTTGGTGACAGTCTTGACTGCCTCAGCCAAAGAAATGCCCGTCCAGTGCATCAAGTTTCTGATACATTCTGGCAAAGTGGTGGCAGCACCGGCCAAGGTATCGGTGCCCTTCAAGTATAATCTGTCACCAGTCTTGGTTATGTACTGGCTGTCCCACTTGTAGGTACCATCAGGCAAGCCAATCAAGTGCATGGCGTCGGTAACTAACACACACTTGTCTGGGTGGGCCCGGTATGCAATGGAAGCCATTGAAGGGTCTACATGAACCCCATCACAGATCAAGCCGTAGTATGGTGTTTCGTGGACCGAAGGAGCAGCAATCAAGCCGACAACACCGGCATCACGGTGGTGTGGCTGTGGCATGGCGTTGTACAAGTGTGTGATCATGGTGCAGCCTCGTTCAACTGCCTTGACTCCAGTTTCGTAGTCAGCCATGGTGTGACCGATGGAGTAGACGATATTGTGCTGCTTAATGGCAGGAATGAGGTCGAGTACACCTTCGATCTCAGGAGCAGCAGTCAAGATACACACGTTCTCAAGCAAGTTGTCTTCTCCGCCGTAAACCTCATACAATTTAGAAGAACCGTCGTGGGCATCGACAAAGGTTTCCACGGGATGACAACCCTTCTTTTTCAAGTTGATAAAAGGTCCTTCACAGTGTGCACCAAGCGAGTCTGTCTGGGTATTGAGTCTTGACTTCTTGTAGAATGGCAATACTTTTTGGTAAACTTTAGGGAAGTTAGAGGTGACTGTGGGACACATCGCAGTGACTCCGGTACCCAAGTACTTGGTCATGGCGTCTTTGTAGAATTGTTCAAACATGTGAACTTCTTCATCTGACGAGCCGGCGTTCAAGTTGGAGAAGTTGAGGCCATAGATCCCGTTGTTCTGGATATCGATGAAGCCAGGAGCCAAGTATTGGCCCTGTAAGTCGATGACCTGCGAGATTTCGCGGGGGTTTTCTGGCGCATTACAGATCTTTTGGGTACGGTTGTTCACGTAAAGATCGGTGAGACGGTAGACCTGTCCGTTATCGATGAGATGGCCGTTGGTGAATTGAGTGTACATTTGTTGGTAGGTAATTCTGGGTAGCTGTGGACTTTCCATCATACGCCCATCGTCAAATATATATATAATATATATTATAGGTCAAGGTTCCCTCGCTCACCGTTAATCGGTCATCCCCTGAAAATTGCAACCCCCAACCACGTTACATTTTTTCCCGGTGCAACCGCGTTACATGGAACCTCGATGCCGACAAAAAAAGCGACCACTCCACCCCGAAAAAAAAAAAAATTAAAATTAAAAAAACGCTCCCCAGATTTCCATATATAAGGCGTGCGGTGCTTGAAGGCTGAGAGGTAAGATAGTATTGAAGCCTAAAGCCATGAAACAAGTCACATTCTCTTCGCCACAAGACGCTTCTGCGTACTTGGCTGAATACATCATTAGCAAAATTCTTGCTTTTGGTCCTACGGAATCGCGCCCCTTTGTCTTGGGTCTCCCCACCGGCTCATCTCCAGAGGGAATCTACGCGCATTTAATCCGGGCTTACAAACAAGGCCGTATTTCGTTCAAGAATGTCGTCACGTTCAACATGGACGAGTACTTGGGCTTGTCTCCCCTGAACGACCAATCGTACCACTACTTCATGTACAACAAATTCTTCAACCACATCGACATTCCCCGCAAAAACATCCATATTCTCAACGGCTTGACCACCGACGTCAACCGTGAATGCCAGGAATACGAACGTACCATCAAGAGTTTTGGCAGAATCCACTTGTTCCTCGGTGGTCTCGGTCCTGAGGGTCATCTTGCCTTCAACGAAGCTGGCTCAACCCGCGACTCCATCACAAGAGAAGTCGCGTTGGTTGAATCAACTATCCAAGCCAACTCCCGGTTCTTTAACAACGACTTGTCAAAGGTGCCGAAATCCGCCTTGTCCGTTGGTATATCCACCATCTTGGACAACTCAGACGAAGTTGCGTTGATTGTCTTGGGCGAAAACAAAAAGTTTGCCTTGGATCAGACCATCAACGGCACCAAAAACGACGCAAAATACCCTTCGTCGTACTTGCAGGACCACGCTAACGTCTTGATTGTCTGTGACAACGCTGCTGCCGGCTTGAAGAGCAAGTTATAGTCTTTGATAGATATGTATCATAAAATCAAATAACCCACAACAAGAAGAAAATTCAATAACCCAACTTAGGAGTCACATAGTTACCAAGATATAGTAAGATTTGGTATTTATTCATATAAGTACACTTACAATTCTAATAGTTTGATTATCTAGATCGTTTATCGTAAAGTATATAAGCGTTTTTTATGTATTATGTATAGTAAGCAGCCCCGATTGCAGCCCCTATAATGGAACTGTGTTCGATCAACTTAAAGTCTATGGAAATGCCCATTTTTTGCACTTCCTCATTGCTATTGACATATTCCTTGATCATGGCACGGTAGCCATGGAAGTACTCGAGAACTGAGCCCACGTAGCCAATTTTGACCACGCTCGACTCAAACGGTTCCGAATTGTGAAATGCCAATAACTTGAGGAAAGATACAATTGTGACCGCTACTATCCAAGCACCACGGTCAAGAATGCAGTCAACCACCTCTTTAAGGGCCACCACGTCAGCAACTCTTATTTCGCTGCTCTGCCAGCCATAAGTATTGACCAACTTGGCCTCAACAGCATCGTAGTCGTGGGTTTCGCTAACAAAGCACATCGTTTCGCCCACAAACCCGTCGTAGGGTTGGTGCAAGATCAGCTTCAAGTCCTTCACGTCCTGGAAAATCTCTCCAGCCCGAATCAAATCACAGAGCACCAAACGGGTAAGTTCCAGCAAGTACCTGCCCGAAGTCATAAGTTCAGTAGGCTGCAAAATCGTGTTGGTGTGCGGATCGGTTGTCATGAAGCACCGGAAATGGAACTTGAAGTCGAGAAACCGGCTGTCGATGATATTGTCGTACTTGGTGGCCACGAGGGGTAACATACGGTCCCCAAAGAGCGAAAGTTCGGTGTTGTACAACACCTTATCGCCCTGGTTGTGTATCAAAACTTTATCGCGGTGGATAGATGTTGATTCTGACGATAACGAGCAGCACATGTTGAGACCGGTTCCCAACACGAGTGCCAATCTCATATGTTTATCCAAGAACGTACCGGCAGAATACACCGCCAACGAGTCGTTCAAGATGATCTTGACGTCGACAGTCATCTGGTGATCGTCAAGCATGACTTTTTCCAAGATCTCTTTGAGATCACGGTCGTAGATATCAGGCGAGATGGTGTAACCCTTGGACACATGGACAATGCGTCCCAGGTTGTGTGAAGTAGTCTTCAATGGAAAAGACCACGTAATTCCGGTAGAAATGAGAGAGGAGGGATCGAGAACAGACTGGCTGGTCAAGGTTTCGGCGATTTTGGCGGCAATAAACTGGAAAAACGCCCAGTTGATCGTCTTGAAATCGTCATTGATGGACCACTTGTTCTCGGTCACCACATGCAAACGAGGTGAGCGGTCGGTGGCCTTGTCGTTGGGAGCTGGCGGGTCGATACGCACCACAGCGACACGAAGCGTCGAACCACCCAAATCGATACACAAGAACTCACCGTGTTCGGCTCCTGTGGGCGATATGTTGTAGTAGGGAAGCATGGTGATCTTGGAGTTGTTGGTCAAGGCATCGTTGAAGTCTTCAAAGAGATCGTTGGCCAGTCCGGAGATGGTTGAGGGAGCGACGTTGTTGGAGAACTCTGCCACGGCGGCTGCGAGTGCTGGGGCTGCGGCCGAGTCGGGCGATGGGCTTTCTGAGGAGAGCGGCCGAGGCATTATCGTGTTGAGAGGCGGTACCTTTTGGGAAAACATCTCTGGAATGAGCGACTGAAGCATCGTCTGAGTAATGTATATGAGTTATATATGTGAATGGGTGTGTTGAGGTGGGGAAATCAAGGTCCTAATGCCAAACAGAAAAAAATTGTTGCAGGAGTATGTACTGGCCTGCTATATATCAAAGGGTGTTATATGGTGGTTCTACACCCGACTGGGGCACGTCTAAATATATATATATATATATTTATTTGTATATGTATTTGAATCTAAATTCTGTATCGTGACTAAAGAGATGAAACCGACCGTGGGAAAAATGTAACCTCGAAATTGCAAGGTTGCATCGCAATTCCTGTAACCCAGCTCCATATTTTTCCTGGGTCTCTGCTGCAGGAAACTGCAACCCTCCCCAAGCGATAACGTGAGGAGGGCACACACAAAAAAAAGGCACCCCCCCACTGATAATGCAGCACGGAGAAAAATATCTTCCTTGCCAACGCCGCCCCACAACACCGCCCGCACCCCCCATCACCTGCCCCAGTACTTATGTCGCCCCACGGCATCTCCCCAAACACAACGCACCGAAAACCAAAAAAACTGTCACATGATTGCATGTTACATTTTCCTCTGTCTGCCACCAACTACTACAGTATAGAAGGAGCCACAAACAATTACAACGCAGCTCCAGGCACATTTTACAACGCACACGATTCTAAAAACCACACAAAGTCCATTTTGGCAAAGGTTTCTGCAACACATTTTTTTTCCGTCCCTTCTACAATCGTTTTTCTATAGTAGCTTTGCAACGGCTAAATTTTCTACAATACTGTGCAACCTCTAAATTTTCTAAATCGCATTGCAACGTCTACTGGTTGTAATTCGCCTTTTTCATTGCTTTTCTTGACCCACTCTTTTAAAAACTCCAATCATGTAGCTCAACATACATTTTTCCTGGTAATTTGCTAACTATTCATCGTCTCAAGCTCTATCTCATCCCGCTGGCGGATCTTGTCCAAGTTACGTGCATGGGCACCACTGTCGTCCACAATAACTTCTCTCAACTTCTCTTTGGCAATCACCACTAATTCTCCCGCTAACCGTTGGGCCACGCCAATCGCCGGCTTCAACATGTTCATCGAGTACAACACGTACACCGCACCTCCAGCAAGCAACATCAACGTAAAGAAGAACGGGTTGCGCATCACCGCCACAAACTCGTTCCACCCCAAAATAACAATAATCACGTAAATATAGTACGGAATCGTCGTAACATGCTGTATAATCGACCGCTTCGCTTCAAGGTACTTGGCATCGGTCTCTCGCTTGAACTTCACAAGAATTTCCGCATGTTCGGTCTCCGTAATGATCTCTGCAAATCCCTGATTTCCTCCTTCATCCTCATCGTCGTCGTCGTCACTATCTTCATCACTTTCTTCCTTTCCTGCTTCGTACTCCTGCTGTAACTTGCGGCTAAATATATCCTTTTCAGGCAATATCTCGCTCCCGTCCTCTAGCCGGGCAATTGTCAAAAGCTTTAACACAGAAGTAGCATGCATTTTGGCCTTTTCGTAGTGTGTACCAACTTCGTGGTCGTTCTGGAAAAGACGTGGTAATCCATTGTCGTCATAGCGGAACTTATCGTCAAAACGGTCCAACAACAATTTGATAACCGTATCCTTGGTGATAAGTCGGTGCATCGCTTCGTGGAAACACTTCCATGCCTTGAACTCAAACTCAGACATGCTCTTGGCAGTTTCCTCTTTGGTGGTTCCAAGTCCAAAGTCAACCGTGCCATCTACAGTATACTTGGACCATGCTTCTTCGTCGACAAGTAGCTTGAACTTGCGCAACACAATATCCCACATGTTGGGGTTTGCTTCATTCAACTCAAACTGAATGGCTTTAGTTACTCCGGTGTTTACCTTCTTCAATGCCTTTTCAATAATCTTGTTGAGCTCATAATGTTGCTGCTTCTGCACCAACTGGTCCACTTGTTCGTCCAACGACTTGCTCAGGTACACAATAGCACCCTCTAACGAGAGATGAAGCATACTCAGCTCCACCTTGGAACGCAACTCGTGCGACATTTCCTTACTGGCAACAGCAAAGTTCTTGCCCTTTAATTTAGCTAACCCTTTGCTGAACGCAGCCAACGAGTCGTCAATCAACTCTTGGAAGTGACCATCGAACAAGGTCTTGATAGCAAATACCAACTTGGCTTCCAACGTCTTTCTTCTCTGTAAATATGTAGATTCGTTGTATCTAGAAGCCGAAATGTCATAGTTTTCCAACGTGTCATGCTTCAAGTCTGTAAACAATAAGCCCAACTGCTCGTAATCCGTAGTGGGTGGTTGATTTTGCTGTTTCAACTCGGTAAACTTGGCCTCAAATTCGTCGAAAACCAGTTTCAGGATTTCGTCACACCGGAACTGGGCCACCAAGATCTGTTGTGTAGGCAAGTCTAAGTCCTTGTTGGAATCAATCTGGTTCCAGCAAGTCTCAGCATACATTGTCCAGCCGTCAATGGGGATATTGTGGTGGTAATTGGGCTTGAATAGTTCCTTGGTCACCACCAAGCGATCTCCCAACGCCGCAACCCCTTCCACGAACTCGTTATACTGGAAAACCTTGTGTGGAAGAGCGTGGAAATCAATATCAAAAAAGTCAGAAAACGCAAGATGGTCGAGTTCCGCTGGTTTCTTGAGATCGGCCCACATCTTTTTGAGATCGGTGGTTAAAGTTTCGGCCAAGCTTTCTTTAGGGGTTCCAACGTGGTCACGAATGACGATAAGTAACAAGACTTTATGGTCGTTGCTGCCCTCCAACTTGGCCTTGCCAAAGAGGGACAAATTGACTTCAAAAACTGTGCGTAACAAGCCCATATTTGCTCCGTGGTAGAGTCCCACTTGGGTTTGCCATATGTTGATGATGAGGATTTCAGATGTCGATAACGCAAAAAGAGCTGCTTTACGTTCGAAATCCTGATCTTCACCTCGTTCTCTTCCGTCTGTTCCTTCTACATCCATGACAAAGATGTGGTTGGAATCACGCGTCTGCTGGTGTGTCGTGGTGGAAACGAGGGGCGAGTTGGCCAACCAAATACCTTTGGTAGTCTGCTGGCGTCTGGATTCGTCCATGACATCGAAGTTGGTGTTAAACAACGAGTTTAACAACGTTGATTTCCCGGTACTCTGCAGCCCAAACACCGAGATCACATGGTAGTTGTTGCCAATACTCGTAGTAGACGCCTGGTTGATGTACTTTAAAAGGTCTTGATTGAATTGTTTGGACTCGTTAATGACCTGAATGGCATCTTCAGCCTCTACAGGCACAAATGAGGAAGACAGAGATCTGGAAAGCATTTCTTCGTCGATGTTGGGCGGCGGTAGCTCGGACATTATTCGTGTCTGAATGACAAGCTATCGTCTACGCCTTTTTTTTTGTTTGTCCTTATAGGGATGCACTACATGCAGGAGATACATTTAATTTACAAGTAACGTAACTCGTTTTCTCTACTTACTTCTTTCATGTGAAATTGTTCTCTTTTTTAGGAAATCTGTTTGGTGAGTTCTGGTACCGCTTCGTTCAAGTCTGCAACCAAACCGATGTCAGCAACGTTGAAAATCGGAGCCTCTTCATCTTTGTTGATCGCCACAATCGTTTTGGCGTCTTTCATACCCGCCAAATGTTGGATCGCACCCGAAATCCCCACCGCGACGTATAAGTCTGGGGCAACAATCTTACCGGTTTGACCCACCTGTAACGAGTTATCGCAGAAACCAGCATCAACTGCAGCACGCGAGGCACCCACAGCTGCATTGAGCTTGGTGGCAAGCGGCTCGATCAACTGCTCGAACGTTTCTTTATTCTTTAATCCACGGCCACCTGAGATCACACGTTGTGCCGATGACAATTCGGGTCTTTCTGACGTCACCAAGTCTTCTGAAACAAACTGTGTACGGTTTCCAGATTCTGCCAGGGCCACAAATTCGTCCACGGCCACGGAAGCATCGCCAACAGCAGCTGCTTCGAACGCCGAGCCTCTCACCAGCGCCAACACGAACTTGTCGTTGGACTTCACGGTCGCCAACGCATTGCCAGCATAGATTGGTCTCACAAACGTTGTAGAATCCTCAACCCTGACAATATCGGAAACTGGCTGCACATCCAATAACGCACCAGTACGAGGCAATAACGATTTACCAACTGCACTTGCTGGAGTGACAAAATGCGTGTATCCACCTGATTCCAAGATCTCCTTGACCACTGGAGTAATTTCTTCAGCCAAGTAGTGTTCGTACTGATTGCCTTTAACCACAATCAACTTCGATAAGCCAGTAATCTTGGCGGCTTCTCCCAGAATTTTTTCTCCATCAGGGCCCACGACAACGCCGACTACGGGTTTGCCAATTTGGACTGCAGCGCTCACCGTCGATAATGACGCCGGCGTGATCTTGCTGCCAGCAGACTCAATGAACACAAGCGTGTTCCATCTTCTTGCGGAACAGGAAAGCTGTCTTCTAGCCACAAACATTCGTAAAGTCAACGTATCAATTCTGATATATTGCACAATTAATCTTACAGATTGACAAAATCTCTCTCTCTCTCCCTCCAAAAAAAATCAAGAATCACGTGAAAATCACGATCTCCGCTTCCGGTCTACCGTTACTTTCTTGGTATAAAATATAATTCTTATCTGCCGAACCTTTATTAATACACCTGCAGATAAGAAATCAACTAAGTTGCGGTAATTTCTGTAATTCACACACTTGGTCCAAGACGAAGCCAACTTGAATTCTTTTACCACAACATTAAACAGGTGTGTGCGTGTGGGTTTCGTTCAGTTTTAGTTGCCAGCACAGCACAGCACAGCACAGAGATGTCACAGAGGCAGCCTAGGACACAGTCACGTGATAGCCTGGCCCTTTCCGCCAGGAGGCTTGCGTCTCCTTCTCCTTCCATCAGACACATCTCAACGCATCGTGTGATCAACGAGCGCCAGCCATTGATAGACCGTTGCTTGGACCAGGATTACCAACTGTCACGGGTCTATCACCCGTCGAATTTAAGTTCTGAAATTCACCACCGTGGCGATGGTTCCGATACCGAATCGATCGTCTACCGCAGCCTGCCGATGTGCCCCACACCAAGCAGCTTGAACTATATTAATGAACAAGAATCAGGTTCAAATGGCAGTGTAATTCATGACTACATGCCCACAGCAACCGATAAGATTAAGGCTCTCGAATGGAATGAAATCTTGCCCTACTATTTACCCTGCTTATCGTGGATCCACCAGTACTGCGGCTCATTCTTAGTGGGTGACTTGATTGGAGGACTTACACTTGTATTTTTCCAACTTCCACTATCACTCAGTTATGCCACATCTCTTGCTAAAGTACCCGTTGTTTCAGCGCTCTACTCATTGGGTATTTCTCCATTGATTTACATGATTTTTGGCAGTGTTCCACAAATGGTGGTTGGTCCCGAGGGCCCCATCTCATTGGTGGTAGGACAGGCAGTCGAACCACTTCTCCATCACGCCCAAAAGAAGAACTTGGATCCGATGGAATACGTCGTGGCCATCACGTTTGTCAGTGGTGCGAGTTTATTAGGCTTTGGTTTGGGTCGGTTCGGTTTCTTGGATAATGTGTTGAGTACCTCGTTATTGAAGGGGTTTATTTCAGGGGTAGGGACCGTAATGTTGATTAATGCCGTGATAGTGGGACTTGGTTTGGAAGATTTACAGAAACAGATCATCAAGGACCCAGACCAGATGGATATTCACTCGCCCTTCGATAAACTTAGATTTTTATGGTACCATTATGACCAGTGCAATCCACTCAGTTTTAAAATTAGTTTGACGGGGTTTATATTGATCATGGGGGCCCGGATCTTGAAGAAATACGCATCAAAACATCAAAGTCCGTGGGCAAAGAAGACAGTGTTCATTCCAGAGATTCTTATAGTTGTCGGTTCAGCAACATACCTTTGTTCGCAGTACCGCTGGGACCTTCAGGGTATCGATGTTATTGGTAAAGTCCAGAGCGATGATGGATTCAAGATATATAATCCGGTTTCGATTCGCATGTGGCCGTTAATCAAGCAATTCGGCACCTCAGGTTTTATTTGTGCCATGTTGGGCTTCTTTGAGTCAACGACCGCATCCAAATCGCTTGGTTCGACATACGACTTACCAATCTCGTCTAACCGTGAGTTAGTGGCATTGGGATTTATCAACTTGGTTGGATCGACCTTTGGTGCACTTCCAGCGTTTGGAGGTTACGGCAGAAGTAAAATCAATGCAATTTCGGCAAAAACTACGATGCTGGGAGCTATTATGGGGTTCTGCACCTTGTTTACCGTGTGGCGCTTGTTGGACTACTTGTACTTTGTTCCGAACTGTATGCTTAGTGTGGTGACGGCGGTGATAGGGATATCTTTGATTGAAGAAGCGCCCTACGAGATGTACTTTCACTACCTTGCTCACGGATATAATGAGATTATTACCTACGCAGTCACTGTGTTGACCACAGTATTTTTCTCCATGGAAGCTGGAATTGGTGTCGGGCTCATATATTCGTTGATTAGAGTTATTAAGCATTCAGCAGCATCGAGGATCCAGATCTTGGGCCGGTACCCAGGCTCAAACAACTTCTTGGATGCAGATATCACCAGTTATACCATGGAACAAGCTGATTCCAAGTTTCTTCATATTGCCCACCAGCACGGAATTGAGAATCCAGCTGAACGGCTCTCGTCTTTGGCACAGGGGGAGAAGGTAAGGTACCGTAATAGCATGAGTGTGGATTTCTTTTCTGACGACAACTTTGCCAAATTAAACACACAGGTATTGGAAGAGATAGAAGGATGTTTGATCATCAAGATCCCCGAACCGTTGACGTTTACAAACTGTAGTGATCTTTGCAGCCGACTCATGAGAGTTGAGATGTACGGATCCACCCGGGCTCACCCAGCCAGCAAGAGAAGTCGTGCTGCGTCAATGACAAATTACATTATTTTTGATCTTCATGGGATGACCGAAATTGATTCACTGGCAGCACATATACTCTTGGGCTTGCTCCAGGGCTATGTGAAACGTGATATCCGGTCGATTTTTGTTCGAGTTCATAAAGGTGCCAAGCTCCGCCAGAGACTTCGCGACTGCGGAATCGTCGATATCTTGGTGGAGGACTTGAAGAAGCTTCAGTACTTTGAGATTAAGACCCGTCTTGAAAACAGAAGAAAGCGTCAACGAAGTATTACTGAGATCCATCAAGGTCTGAAATTCAATTCCGATTACGATGAGTCGGCACCAATGGATATTGATGAGCTGGTTGATATCACCGATGTGATTGAAAGTATTGATGCTCCTTACTTTCTTCACATTACCGATGCCTTGAAAGTCATTGATAACTACGAGATCAACGAACGTTCATTGCTGCGTCTGGGAGATTACTTGGAACTCGACGAAGACGCTCGCACACTTAATTTTACTGTTTGATAGAAAACGGCTGCAAGAACAAAAATAGAGAAATAGAAATAGAAAAAAAAAAGGTTTGGAACTTTGTATAATTAGCCCACGCACGACCGTCGCGATAATCAGTCAGTGGAAATACACATCTCAAAACCGCGTTGCCAGACGTTAGTAGATAATCATGTCGGAAATACAGCAGGATCCGAATGCCGAGCTCACGATAAAAGAAGAGTACCAGCTATGGAGAAAGAATTGTCGGTACATGTACGAGTTTGTGAGTGAAACTGCGTTGACGTGGCCCTCATTGACCGTGCAGTGGCTTCCAGAACACACCGAAACTGACGGAGTCATCGATGCCAAATTGTTACTAGGAACACACACCAGTGGTGAAGACAACAACTACTTGAAAGTAGCAACCACACAGTTACCAGGAAAGAACAGCACTGGAACCAATAAGGCAAATAGTCGGATCCGGATAACCAAAAAGTACGAGAACAGTTTTGAAATCAATCGTGCCCGCTACATGCCGCAGGACTCGAGTGTGGTGGCTACTATTAATGGAGAGGGTCAGATTGACTTGTATTCGTTGAAGGACGATTCGAAAAAAGCTTACCAGCAGCTCACGCCACATGAAGCCAACGGATACGGTTTAGCGTGGAATACATACAAGCAAGGCCAGTTGTTGCTGTCCTCAGACGATAAGAGTGTTGCTATTTCAGATACCATCACCTCCAAACGAATTTTCAGTGACAAAAGCCATGGTGACATTGTTAATGATGCAAAGTGGCACCATTTCGATGAGAACTTGTTTGGTTCTGTTTCTGACGACAAGCACTTGTTCATATACGATGTGCGGACTCAAGGCCCGTGTCTCAAGTACTACAATAGTGAATCCAACGGGATCAATTCTGTATCATTTTCGCCATTTTCACGGAATTTAATTGTAGCTGGTGGGGCGAGCTCGAACTTGTGGCTTTTGGATATGAGACGGATGAGCAGCGAACAGGAGAGGACGAACGGCTTACTTCATACGATGATGGGCCATTCCGATAGTATTACGAGCTTAGAGTTTTCTCCCCACAAAGATGGTATCATTGCTTCTGGATCACAGGATAGACGGTTGATTATCTGGGATTTATTCAAGATAGGTGAGGAGCAGCAGCAGGAGGATGCTGAGGACGGATGTCCTGAACTTTTCATGATGCATGCGGGGCATACTGGTGCTGTGAGCGACTTGAGTTGGTGTCCGTACCAGGACTGGACGTTAGCCAGTGTTGCTGATGACAACATCGTTCATTTATGGGAAGTCGGACAGAGTTTATTACGAGAGACCGGAGAGGAAACGGTAGAATTGGAATAGTTGTTAAAGATAAGCTACGTTTAATTGTATTTTAAATCGCCATTTAGTTTCGAACCCTGGAACTTTTTTTTTTTAATTTTGGCACTAAAGTCTGTTTTTCTGTAACGTCGATTAGATTTAAAATTACTCACGCGAAACCATTAAATTCAAACTCAACAACCCACGAATTCTGATGTCAGACTTTCCACCCAATCTTTCGATCCGTCCGTTGACAATAGAAGACCTTGAACAGTGTGTGGATGTTGAAGGCAAAGGGTTTACCAATCCTGGTGAACGTTGCACTCCAGAGAAGTTCAAGTATAGACTCACGACGTGTCCCGAGCTCTGTTCCGGGATCTTTATCCGTGACTACGAGTACAAGTACAATGCTGTAAATCTTCCTGAGGTTGCCACCAAGTTAAAGCTGGAACAGGAGGAAGAAATCAAGGAAGACTTAGACGAACTTCCTGTCAAAAGCTCCGTAACCAAAGAAACCTTGATTGGCCACATTATTGCCACCAAGATTACCGACCAGGCCATCACCGAAGATGATATGGAAATTCCTACCCCAGAAAATCCTAAAGCCGGTCACCACGAAAATTCACGTTTTATCGGGATCCACTCGGTGGTGGTTGTCCCTGAATGGCAGGGAAAGAACTTGGGCACGTTGCTTCTTCATGACTACATCCAGAAATTATCCAACCAGGACTTGGGAGACAAGATCTCTCTCTTGGCACACAAGGAATTGGTTCCATTCTACGAGAAAATCGGATTCACTGAGGTCGGTGAAAGCCAGTGCAAATTTGGCGGTGATTCGTGGCAGGATATGTCCATTGACTTGGTGGCTGAAGATGATTTGTAAGAAGCTGATGATACGGAAATAACTTACTTCTTGACTCACGTTGTACGGCTACAATGCTGAAGCAGAATGATTAGTTAGCGCAACAATGTACAATTACGTTCGAAGAAAACTAATTAAAATGAAATAAAATAACTCTAAAACAGTACAGAACAACTATAAGCACTACAAACAACTATAATTACAAGTACGTAAACAACTGTAAGAACCAGTGATTCATTTTCTAAAAGAAACTACTTAAGCTATGGTCGTGCCCGTACCACATATTTATATACTAATCTTCAAATTACTGAACCTCTTTTTACCAAAGCGATGATTGTTCCAGCTCCAATACGTAAGCTCTTTGATACGTTTCCACTCGTGACGTTTCCAGCTGTCGAAAACTCAACTCCTGAAAATACAGCGGCCATTGAGGCCAGCAAGTACTACTTTGAAGGCGAGAGTTCTCCAGAAACGTTTCTGCTCGGAATTCACAATGTTGTGTTGAGCAACGGCAGATACGTACCCACTGATCCCGTGTCGTATGGCCAGGCATTGGTATTGGCACACAAGAATAACCTCAAGTTACCTCGAGAACAAAGCACTAACAAATCAAACCATGCTTTGGTGACTCTCTCGTACTTTCTGTCGCCCGACCGTCAGCTCCCAATTCTTATCGAGGATAGCGGCCATGAGTCCCGTAAGATCCAACTGGGCCTTTACATCAACCACAGCATTGCCACCAACAACTTTGAATTAAAGGAAGATCTTGTGATTAACGATTTGATCGATACAAAGTGGCTGGACTTATGGATCTTGTGTCTCCTCAACGAAGATTTACCCACAGCCACCATCAACACCATTTTCAAGACCAGCAGCGAAATAGCCGCTAATTCTTTCCACAACAGACTCACAATCCTTCAGCTCTACCACGAAATACCGAATTGGAACGGGTTTCGGGTGAGACACCCCGAATTGTTCGATACAGGGTTCGACCGTCTTTTCACACACAAACGGGCATTGCAGCTGCATTATGAGCTGCTGCTAACCAGTTTCAAGCGTGAACTTGCATTGCTTGCTCTAAATTCCAACAAAATTGTCCAGTTAAAGGTCCTGGCTTTCGTAGTGACCATCGCAGATTTGGTGCCTGAAACCAAACTCGGCCAAGCAGTAAGCCAATCCCCTGACTTGGTGCGACAATATCGTGCTGTAGCTGCCCAATACTAACTCTGGGTCCATACTTGTATGTAGCTTTCGTCTAAAAACATTAATTCGTCCTGACACTCGTTGATTGTAAGATTAGTAATTGTGACCCATTTCTCGCACTGTGGCAAGTTAATCGACCATTCACCACGATGATGTTTGATGAGCGAATGCAATGTGTACTTGGTTCGTTTCTGATCGTCAGAATACGGAGCCATGTCCAATTCTCGTGGGAATTTCACCACGGCCGGGTTAAGTTTCAGGCCAGCAGTCTCGAGTCCACGATCAATGTGTATAAATAAGAATTGTGGTAACTTCTGGATGCGGAATGTTTTGAGTTCGGTACTGGTGGTTTGAGTGGCGGTTGTGCCGTCGTATTTCGCCAATAAATCAACAAGCAAAACTTCCTGGATCTTGGATTCTTCGGAAAACAATGGCGAGGGAGGAACATCGACAGTGAGAAACCAGAACTTCAGAGTCTGTTTCTTTGCTGCTTGTTCCAGAGGCACAAACTCGACTTTGTTGTTGGATTCACGTTCCACCAAAGGTGTAGTGGTGACTTCCACTGTTCCTTGAACCGCTTTGAATGGCGATTTCTTAACGGATTTGGCAAGCTGCATGTGGAGTTGATTTACAAGCCATACAAGTATTTGTTTTGGGGTGCTGAGGGTCGTTGGAACCAATTTGAGCAAGTCGTGGGGCGAAACATGTGCGCGAAAGAGATATGGCGACCAAAGGCGGCGTGCAAGCATCCCGAACAGGGTGTTAAGCGGCGACTGACGTTCAATGGCTTCCTTCAAGTCTTTTTTGTACGATAACAGAAGGTAAAAGTCGCGTATGGGTGCGATATGGAGCAATGCTAGAAGCACGACATTGGCGGGATCCATCACTTTATTGAGTCCAATGTAACCTGTAGCGTACGAATCACGGTTCAAATCGTAGCCTGTAGTGACAAGCTCTCCCTTTTTGTATGGTGGATCCAAGTATAACACGATATCATGCAACGAAGCCAGGATATCAGCGTCTAGTTGATAATTTTCAGGAAGAACGTAGAATGTCTTGTTTTGCAAGTGTAAATATACATGATGGTCGGTGTTGAGGGCATGAAGGTATGCGGGAGACGACACGGCACGGCCCAGAAAGTAGCGGCCGCATACCAAACAGCAGTAAACATTGACAGTGGAGAGCGTTACCAGACAAACCTTTTCGAAATCGAAGTCGAGATCACGGCGGTTGATGGTTTCGAGGTAAAGCGATTTCGAGGAGGTGTTATGGGTTGATTCCAGTTCTTCAATACTCGAGTCTGATTGGTTCAGCAAGTCTACTTTTCGCCGTTTGACCATCACTGGCTCCATCGTTTTAATAGTGTTGTCGCGATGTTTGTCTAATCATTTTTTTGTTTATTTTGTCATTTATAATAGTATTATTACTTATTGTATAGCTAATGCGTTGACGTTACCAGTCAACAACGTGGTGACGTTATCTTCGATCAATTTCTCTGCTGTGTCTGACAAATGCTTCTTTGGATCTTGCTTTCCGACGTATCTTGTCTTCAACTGGTCTTCCAGCAACTCTTGTTCTTCCTGGACCCGCGTGTTGTACAACTTGGCGATCTTGACCATCTGCTCGGTGTTCTCCAAGCTCTCATGCTCACGGTGGTTGTAGTCACCCAATTCCAAGCCCGATTGCCAGTTCTTCTTGTGCAAGTTCAACAACATATTGGTTTCGTTCGTCGTCTTGTGATAGTCGATGTTGAGCGAGTAGTAGTGACGGTTAAGACCGTGGATAAGGGCCTGGATCGATGGCTTGTTCAAGTGACCTACATTCGAGGTGGTCTGACGAGGCTCCTGGCCCATCATCAACGCCGTGGTATCAATGGTTCTGAAGGCATCGATCACAACTTTACCTTTCACAGACTGGATCGGATCAATCACCACAGCCACAGCACGCTTGTTCAATTGTTCAAAACTCATCTGCGTATTGACATCAACCGACGACAACCAACATCCGAAACCTGGATGCGAGTGGTACCATCCAACCACCATTTGGTCGCGCCCCGTCTGTCTCAACATATCCATCATTTTTGTCTGGAAAACATCGTCCACGGCTTCCACAGAAACACCAGTACCAGATTGGGGCATGGCAAACACATCTACGACGTGGATCGTGAATTCGTCGACAAATTCACCCAACATTAACCCCATGACTTCCATAGGAACCCCAGCACGGCCATGTTTCAACATCTTCAAAAGCGCCAACGACGATATATACACGGTTTCAGCGTTGTCGATACCAGGACCGTCGCTCTGTGGATGAGCTCCACCAGCCAAGCCGGCACCAGCACCAATCAATCTTTGTAATCCTTCCATTTGTGGGTTTGGTGTTGAGATTCTAGTGGCAATAGACAAAATTAAGAATCAGCGACAAGCGACATGCCACGACAAACTGCGACAAGAACTGACAAGAATTTGACAAAAAAAAGATGACAATAAAAATCTGGTCAAAGCAGTTGCGACAAAAATCTCCAATTTCTGGTGAAAACAGAGTATTATGGGTAGTAAGAAAATATCTAGTCTCAAATCAGCAAACTGAATTCAATCACCAACAAATAGTATGGGAATTGTACTGTGATTGATATCAAAAGCATTACAAAGGGTAATTGTGTTTTAATACAAAGCACACATATATTTATTGCAACCTCAGGCTTCCCGCGCCTTTAGCCGACTATAACCGGTTGCAAAATTTCGGATATCCAAGTTACCCGGACAACTCTATTTTTTTGCTTGCAATTTCAAAATGTGAGGCACCACAATCACTTCATTAACTCAACCATGTCTGGACCTCCATCTTTACAAGGCAAGAAGTATCCTGCCAAAAGCCATGCTCAAAGAGTGCATGCCAGATTTCCTCATGATTTCTTCGTTTCTGGTGAAGACCTTGAACTCCATCAGTACTGCGACCAAACCAAGCCTATGAGACAGAACCGGTACTTCTTCTACTTGTCCGGATGTTCGATTCCCGGTTCCCATGTGCTTTACAAGAACGGCAAGTTGACATTGTACTTGCCAGAAATCGACTATGAGGATGTGATGTGGTCGGGACTCCCTCTCACCTTGGAACAAGCTCTTGCGAAGTACGATGTCGATGAAGTCAAGTACGTTTCGGCACTCAGTGACGACTTGACCGGTAAAGCATACACTACCGACATCAACCAGTTCAACCGTAAGTATGCCAGTGCACTTGTGGAGGGAAACACCGACTTTTTCGCTGCATTGGACGAGGCCCGTTTGATCAAGGATGAGTACGAAATCGAGTTGATGCGTTGGGCTGCCAAGATCACCGACAACTGCCACTTGGCTGTGATGTCTGCAGTTCCAATTGAAACCGAAGAAACGCATATCCACGCTGAATTCACCTACCATGCATTAAGACAAGGATCGAAGCACCAGGCATACGACCCAATCTGCTGTTCTGGACCAAACTGCTCGACTCTCCATTATATCAAGAACGATGATTCGATTCCTGAGACCAAGAAATCGGTGTTAATTGACGCTGGTGCTGAATGGGAATGCTACGCTGCCGATGTGACGAGATGTTTCCCAATCAATGGTGACTGGACCAAGGAACACTTAGAGATTTACCAAGCTGTGTTGAAGATGCAGCTGACCACCATGGCGATGATTAAGCCTGGTGCCAGCTGGGATGAGCTTCACTTGACGGCACACCGTGTGTTGATCGACGAGTTCCTTCGTCTTGGAATTTTTAAGAGCGAGTACTCCGCTGAGGAGTTGTTTGAATCGAAGGTAAGTGCTCGTTTCTTCCCTCACGGCTTGGGTCACTTGTTGGGAATGGACACTCACGATGTCGGTGGCCATGCCAACTATAACGATCCTGATCCTTTGCTCCAGTACTTACGTTTGAGAAGACCTCTTCAGAAAGGTATGGTTTTGACCGACGAACCGGGTATTTACTTTTCTCCATTCCTTCTTGAAGATACGTTGAAAAACCCTGACCAGGCTAAGTACATCAACCATGATGTGTTGGACAAGTACTGGTACATTGGTGGTGTTCGGATCGAAGATGACTTGTTGATTACTGAGGATGGTTATGAAAACTTTACCAAAATCACTTCTGATCCCCAGGAAATTTCTGCCATTGTCAAGAAGGGATTGCAAAGAGGTAAGGAAGGATTCCATAACGTTGTATAGTTTATTAGCCAATAAGATGTCAATAAAAGCCTTGTAATGCAGCGTGTAAATTTTCGCACCCAAAATAACGACTGGTAAATCGCACTTGCTCAAAGCCAAAACATTCAAAAAGCACACAAAAAACGTGACGATCCTCACCCTGCGCGCGCGCCCATAAAATAAAAAGGCGGCCGACCGCTGTCTCCAGAATTTACGGACCTTTAGGAGACGAATTCGCTTTGATTGGGCGTCTGTTTTCACTGGCAATCTACAACAACATCAATCACTAATACTTAAGGCAAAAAAGATGGACGAAAACTATGATGTCATTGTGTTAGGCACAGGTTTAACCGAGTGCATTCTTTCTGGATTGCTTTCGGTTGAGGGCAAGAAAGTGTTGCACATTGACCGCCAGGACTTTTACGGAGGAGAATCAGCTTCGTTGAACTTAACCCAATTGTACTCCAAATTCAAACCAGCTGCCCAAAAGCCTGACTACAACGGCAGCAGAGACCGTGACTGGTGCGTCGACTTGATCCCCAAATTCTTAATGGCCAACGGTGAATTGACCAACATCTTGGTACATACCGACGTGACCCGTTACATGGAGTTTAAACAGATCGGTGGAAGTTACGTCTACCGTAATGGCCGGATCGCTAAGGTCCCTTCCAATGAAATGGAAGCCGTCCGTTCATCTTTAATGGGAATCTTTGAAAAGCGTAGAATGAAGAACTTCTTAAAGTTTATCGCCGACTACGACGAAGAAAAGACTTCGACTCACCAAGGATTCGACTTGGACCGGAACACCATGAACGAAATCTACACCCACTTTGGCTTGGAAAACGGAACCAAGGACTTTATCGGCCACGCCATGGCCTTGTGGTCCACCGATGATTACTTGAACGAAGTCGCCCGCCCTACCTACGAAAGAATCTTGTTGTACGTTCAGTCGGTTGCCAAATACGGCAAATCTCCTTACATCTACCCCCTTTACGGTTTAGGAGAATTGCCTCAAGGTTTCGCCAGATTGTCGGCTATTTACGGAGGTACTTACATGTTGGATACTCCAATTGATGAAGTCTTGTACGAAGGAGAAGGCGAAAACAAGAAGTTTGCTGGTGTTGTAACTAAGGAAGGTACTGCCAAGGCCCCAATTGTCATTGCTGACCCAACCTACTTTCCTGAAAAGGTGAAAAAGACTGGTGCTAAGGTCATTAGAGCCATGTGTATCTTGAATCACCCAGTTGCCGGTACCAATGACTTGGATTCACTTCAGTTAATTATTCCTCAGAATCAAGTCGGCCGTAAACACGATATCTACGTGACTGTTCTTTCAAGTGTTCACTGTGTTGTTCCAAAGGGCTACTACTTGGCCATTGTGTCCACCATTATTGAAACCAACACTCCACATGTTGAACTTGAGCCAGCCTTCAAGTTGTTGGGAGAAAGAGAAGATACTTTGATGGGAATTGCCGAGTTGTACGAGCCACAGACTGAAGGTACTACTGATGGTATTTTTATTTCCAAGAGTTACGATGCTTCGTCTCATTTTGAATCAATGACCGATGACGTCAAGGATTTATACTTCAGAATCACCGGCAAGCCTTTGGTATTGAAGAAGAGATCCACTGCCGAAGAAGAAGAAGAAGGTTTGAATGGTTTGAGTTAATCTAATAGCAATATAATTATACATAAAGATTCGTACATGATTGTAAAAGCAATTTATTTCAAGAGCGATCGTAATGCTCAATTGGGCAAGCAAAAAAAAAAAATGCAACCACAAAAGTTGGGTGCAAACATTCTTATTTGTCGACTTTAGTTTGTACCAAGTTGCTAGAGAACACAAAATGTGAGGTAAAAGTAATAATTGATTAAAACGACTATAAAGAAATGTGTTCAATTTTGTGGAAAGTTTAGCAAAAAGCCTAACACGACCATGCCAGGTTTTCCACACAAAATGACACTATAATAATGGATGAAACATCTGCAAAGCTGAATATAGACACACCAGATAATGGGAAAAGCAATTGGTGTTTAATTGTCTCCAGCCAGAGAACATCAAAAGAGAAGCGAGAGAGAGAGAGAGATATTATTTTTTTCTTAACAAAAATGTGCTTCAACCTAACAATATTTTGTTACGAGAGGAAAGTAACCAACAACCAACTAGATTCTCTCAAATTTCAAGCTTACTTTACTAAGAACAATGCTAAAAATTACTTTTTGAGTTTGATTTCCTTCGTTTTTCTTTCATAAAACAATGAAAAATATGCCATTTGCAGGCACTGTTGCTGGGCACACGCGCGGCTCTAACCAACACGAGATATTTAATCTCTTGTCTGACCATGACATCTATGAACTAATTAATGGTCCATAGGGTATTTTAACCTAGAACGTATGGGATCATTCTAATTCACTACTCAGGGAACGTAATTGATTTTCTAAATTGCCACTGAAGAACAAAAAGAAATACAGTATGACCGTATAGTTTTTCCTGAAGTGGCTACCAAGTATTCGAAGAAACTCTTAAAAGGAGTTAGTAAAGACAGACAGAAAGAACCGTAGAACTCCGTTAAACACATTATCTTCATCAACTACAATTATACTACCAATTACACAGGATTGAAGTAATGGGTCCGTTAGTGAAATGCACCATTCCTTGCCATAGGTACGCAAATCATTCATGAAGAAGTTGCCTGAGCATTTTGTTTTTTATTTATTTCTGTGTATAGTTAGCAGCCACGATAAAATAATGCACCACAATTAGTAATCTATCACACCCAAAACGGTATTATGTGCGTGATAAAGCAGTTATCGGCGCGAACTTCAGAAGTATAAAATGCTACCGATTATGCTCCGAAAATTTAACTTTCTTGTAACATCGTCACATAGCTATGACTTCAACCGTTTCTTTAGTTCACAACTTTACCACTAAGTCCAACAAGCCAATTACTTTGGGTACTGGTACTGGTACAAAATGGCAATGGTTGAAAAAGGGCAGACCTGATGAAGAAAAGGGAACGTTGGTCGGCGAATTGGTTGATCAAATCCAATTATCGTTGGATAATGGTTTCAACCACATTGATACTGCTGAGATTTACACCACTCACCCTGAAGTCGGTGAAGCTGTTAAGAAAAGCGGGATCAAGAGAGAAGATTTGTTCATTACCACAAAGTACTTCCTTGGTGCACCAGGCCACCCATCCTTTTCCAAGGATGCTCTGGTTTTTGTTGACAAGGCATTGAAGGAACTCGGTACGGATTACATTGACTTGTTACTTATTCATTCTCCTTTCTATCGTGAGGAAGAGTCGTTGGGTGAAACCATTGAGTCAACGTGGCAACATTTCATCGACGCTAAGAAATCTGGCAAAGTTCTAGAGATTGGGGTCTCTAACTTTGCTATTCCACACATAGAAACGATTATTAACAAGGTTGGTGAAGAAAATAAAGAATTCTACCCAAAGGTCAACCAAATCGAGTACCATCCCTACTTGCAAAACCAAACTAAGGACATTGTGGAATTTTCACGTAAACACGGCATTTTGATTGAGGCATACGGCCCTCTCACACCTCTCTTTAGAGTTCAGAAGGACGGTAAAGATGTTGACCATCCATTACCAGCCTTGTTGAAGGAATTGGCTGCGAAATATAATAAGACCGACGGGCAAATTTTGTTGAGATGGACGTACCAGAACGGCATTCTTCCTATCACTACTTCTTCGAAGAAGGAAAGAATTAAGGAAAGTTTGGATGTTGTAAACTTTGCATTAGAGCAGCAAGACGTTGACAAGATCACAGAAGTTGGTAACTCGTTCCCATACAGAGGCTTTGAGTTCGAAGGTGCTTTCAAACCTTATGAGTAAAAATAACCTTTTCAATTTTATAAATTGTGCTTAATTAATGTAGCCATACTAATCACCTCGCCCCTCTCCCCACTACGCCACAGTCTCGGGTATTTTTATAAATAAGCCTTACCGAAAACTGTGTCATTTTTTTTTTTGGGTAATTATGGTATTAACCACTAAATCAGGCAAGGCTCTTACTATTGGCACAGGTTCTGGAACGGCATGGAAACTGAGCAAACGTGGTGATCCAGAAAACACGACAATCCACAACCAAATCATTGACAGTCTTCTGTACTCGATCCAGATTGGTTACAACAATATCGACACTGCCGAGGTGTACACCACCCAACCAGAGGTGGGACAAGCAATTGCGCAATCGGGGGTAGACCGTGAGGATCTCTGGGTAGCCACCAAGTATCTGGCATATTCTACGATAATGAAGAAAACATCATTTAACCCTTCAGACTTTGTTGAACAAGCGCTTACAGAGCTCAATATCGAGTACTTGGACCTTCTTTTGATCCACCATCCATTTTTCTCCCGAGAAACATCAAACTACGATTTATCCAGCTTATGGAAAGAACTTATAGCCATTCAGAAACTGGGAAAGGTGAGATTCATTGGCGGATCGAACTTTACTGTTGATCATCTCAAAGAAGTGATAGCCATTAGTGAACACGAAAATGGAGCTCTTCCAGTAGTCAATCAGATCGAGTTTCACCCGTACCTCCAGAACCAATCACCGGGAATCTTACAATTTGCTAAGGATAATAATATTCTTATTCAGGGCTACGGTCCGTTAACCCCATTGTTTCGAATCACCAGTGACGGTGAAACGCATCCGTTGCAGCAAATCCTTCCGAAATTGGCTGAGAAGTACAACAGAACTCAAGCCCAGATCTTGTTACGTTACACGGTGCAAAAAGGTGTACTTCCCATCACCATTTCTTCCCAAAAGGAACGCATCAAACAAGCACTCGAGATATACGACTTCAAATTGGATGAAGGGGACATGGCTCTAGTCGATACAGAAGGCAGCAAGTTTCCTTACCGGGCATTCTTCAAAAACAATTTCTAATAATTCGTGTTGCTACTCTTTTCTATTGAAATAATAAAGATGCTGCCATGTCAACGTTACCATTAGTCTGTTTTAATGCAGTAATAGCTTCTGGTCGAGAGAACCCCAAATCAAGCAACTTGGTGACATCGGACTCCAGTGGTGTATAAACAGATGTAGTCGGAGCAGGGGAAGCAGGGCCAACTCCCACATTCTGTCTCTTTGCTGCTGCTTCACCAGCAGCAGAAGTAGCTTTTCTTGTAGAAGTGTTGTTTAAATTCACTGGATCGGTAAAGATATTACCTCCTAGTCCTGAAGGACCACCCGGACCACCCAAAATTTGTGCTGAACCGTCCTTACCAAAGATCCTGCTATTGTTAATTTCCGATTCAGGCAAAAACTTCGTCTCAATATGATTTCCCACCACCAAAACGTCTCTTTCTAAATCAATCACACACTTGTGCCGTCTCAACATATCTAAACCAAAGAGTAAATCAACATCTGTATCAAGAACAGTAAACGAACATGGGAGTTCGATCTTAGAATCACCAATGCTTATAGGAACTGAGTGGATCTTTCCCAGTATGTCTTGTGACCCCACGCCTCGGACATTACCCTTGTAACGTGTGTCGATCAAACGAGAAATGCCACATTCTTCAGCCAATCTGTTTGAGATGGTAGTTATTTGAGCACCTGAATCAACAAACGCCTGGACTTTGTGGCCATTGACCACAATGTCAATGTATAACATGGTGACGGATGCAAAACTTTCCGGGGTAATCTCGTATGCCAACTGCATGTTTTCATCGATCTGTTGCTGACGAATCAATTCCAAGATTTTTGCTTGGGATTCAGGGTCGTCGGGATTTTGATAGAGTCGTGTAAGTTCGGCCTGTTGTTGTGAAGTGCCGTATCCAGAACCTTGAGCTGAAGCAAATTGGAGCATCAATTCTTTGAATCGAGCAGGATCTGAAAGCGCACGGTGAATATCTGGCATCGAATTACGCAAGTGGTTACGTTTTTCTGGGTCATTGAGGAATTGTTGACGAGCAAATTCGATCTGGTTGTCTAACTGGTTATCAGAAGCAGCTGAAGATGACAGTGCCGACGATAACTCGGAAAGAACAATTATGTCATCTTCAGCAGCCCCAATATCTGCCAAAGTTTCACCCAGAACAGGAATACCGTTATATTTGAGCACCTGTTTTTCTGGAGTCACGTCGGTTTCAGCATGGAGATACGCCTTGAAGTCTTCGATAGAGAGCGAAGACGGGATATCTACCGATAATATCTGACTTGAGGACTCGATAGAAATAGTAAGCTTCATGGAAATGCAGCAGGGTAAAGTTATAAATGAATGAGGTTTGTTTGTAGTTTATAATATATATACCGAACTTGGTGGCGGTGGCGGCTATAAATGTCTCATCTTTCTGTGTACAGGCAGAAACCAGCAAGAAGATTGTCGTTTTTATTTGTTAACTTTACAAAGAGTTTTAGTGTGCAAAATGTATGGTTATAAGATATAATATTAATATACAATACAAATAGATGAAACCAGTCCAATAAACATGATGGTAGTTAATCTATTCCGATAATGGAAGAATCATGGCGACTTGGCCACCGTTCAACAACATTTTCTTCTTCTTACCTTCGCAGTTTGATTCCTCAACGTCTTCCAAGACCATGTTGACAAAGTCATCAAATCCAACCAACTTTCCCGTAAACTCTTTTTCGCTCGTCATAAGCACCCTGATCCGGTGTCCGATTGACTTGTCGATGATTTCAAGCGGTATTACTTCAGCCATTGTTCTCGTGGGTAACAAGGTGCAAGTAGTGCAACGCTTTTTTTTGTTCGTCGGTGCGATTTTTACTGATTTCTTATAAATTGGGCTCGGCACGACCGATTCGTCACTTCTTGTTACCTTCTGCCTTGACTCGCTTATCTTTCCAGCCATCAAAGTCGATTAGCGCCTGCATGCATCCCCATTCCGTAATCTTGTTCTGGAGCCACACCAAATTCACCGGTTTGGTCAAGTAATCATTACATCCCGCCATCAAGGCATTAGTCTTGTCCACCGACGAGTTTGAAGACGCTGTTAACGCCACGATAATCACAGGAGACCGGAAAACGTTGAGATCTAACTTCTCTTCGTCACGGAGCAAATCGGGTGAGTTGTAGAACTCGTTTTGGGCAAACACCCCGATACGATTAATCTTTTCGAGATGTCTAATCTCTTTTGTAGCTTCAATTCCACTCTTTACCGGTAACTGAATATCCATTAGAACCAAATGAAATCCACCTTGGCGCCACTTATCAATAGCTTCTTGACCGTTCTTGGCAATTTTGTAATGGATCTTGTGTTTCCGTAAAAATGCCCCCAAAATTGCCTGGTTAATGGCATTGTCTTCAACCACAAGGACCGAGATAGATGGCAACACCTTCTCGGTAGTGCTCTTGGGCAGCCTCTTCTTCTTCTCTTTGCTGTCATCTTTCTTTTCTTTTTTCAAGAGCTGGCCCAAACCGCCTTCTGGTTTATCGGTAGGCGAGTGCAATTGCTGCTGCTGCTGCTGCTGCTGCTGCTGCTGCCGTGAATTCACTGGAGGAGAAGGCGACGCCAGAAGCGTTATATCGGCACTCTTTTTGTTATCATGCTCGGGATCCAAGTTACCAATTTCTAAAATCGGTAAGCTTGTGTTGGGTCCAAAGTTGTGATCTTTACTGGGAGCAATTCCCACTCCAATATTCGTCAAATTGTGTGATTCTGGTGCGGGACTTTTAATCTCGGGCCGTTTGCTAAACGTCTGGTCAACAGAAAGCCGTTTCTTAGGATCAACTCCACCGGTCAACGAAAAGTTTTTCGGTAACAACAACACTGCCTGGCTTGCTTCTGATTCCAGTGATTGTGGTGCTGGCAGCAACGGCCGGTTACGATGAGTGGTGTTTATGGGAGACTTTGTAGATGACGGGGAAACCGACAAATCCTTGTATGGTGTTGTCTGGTAGGTGTACTGTGGTTTTGGCTGGTAGAACTTATTTTGAAGCGACTCTGGTGGTGGTTGTAGTTGTTGTGTTTGATGCATTTGTTGCGGTGCGTAGGGAGAGACATGGATGAGCAATGCTTCCAGCATCGCCATTCCCAGTGGGTAATACATGTCCAACACCGCAAACACGTTTTGATCTGGCTCCAAGCTTGCTATCAGTAGTTTGTCCTTGGAAGCCTTGGTGATATTGGCCTGCTGGCGGGTCAGAAGGTCTAACTGGAGAAGTATGTCGGCGGGATCGTGGGTACGTGCGAGTGTGGTGGGAAATTTAAGGACAATTGCCAGCTTAAGGTCATCGACAATATCCTCACGATGCACCACGAGGGTGGTGGGTGTGCCAGTGGGTTTTTTGACCCAGACCCGGCGGGTGGGCGAAGGAACTCGTGGTGCGGGCTGGGAGTGGTTTGTGGTGGGCATCGCGTGGTTTGCGTTGCTCCGCTTTACCTTTGGCTTATACAAATCGTGGTAAAAGTTTTGTTTCCGCAGACTGGCCTTATACTCGGAGGATACTTTGTACGGTATGGCAGTTTGCACCGGTTCGATGTTCATAGATGGGTGATTTTTAAAAGTGCGAACTCAATTTTTGCTATGTGGTATTAATTTACCTGAGAGATTACAGAGTCAATATATAATTAGAACCAAACAAACAAAACAAACAAAACTTAATATTTATGCTTTCAGTTCAACTTCAACTTCAGCTTCGTCTTCAACTTCAGCTTCGTCTTCATCATCCCATGTAAATTCTTCTTCATCGTCATCATCTGGAGATTCCTTCAACTCTTTACGTTTATCCTCATTTTGTTTAAGGGTATGTTCTGCAGAAAAGTAGCGCGCCCAAAACACATTGTACGCGATATCCACGGGAACCAACTCGTTCATCACCCTTTCAAGAGCCGGGTACTGCTTCAACAATTCGGCAATTTCGTCTGTCTTTGAATCAGCATCAAACTTATCTTCCCCAGCAACTTTTTCCTGGTACCGTTCCTTACTGGTGTGCAAGGCATACAAGTCCTGGTCATAACGCGACGTCCCGTAGTTCGCCCGGTCGTCGCGTGTGAATAACACTTCCTTCTTTTCTTCTTCCTCAGCTTGCTGTGGAGCCACACTGACCATGCTACTAAAAAAAGAGGTGAATTGACTCACGTACTTGCCAGCCTGGATCTCGACCTGCTCAAGCTTCAGGTCCAAAGTGTCCAATGCACTGTTGGCCAGCTGCTTGAGTAGATCGACATCGAGTTTCTTAAACTGTTTCTCAACTGCTGCCAAATTCTCTCTCACTCGAGGCCCGTTAATGTTGTTTTTGAGCGCCGCCAACTGTTCTCCGAGTTGTTTGCGCTGTTCCTCAACGTCCACGCTGCTCGTCCAGCCCTGCACGCGGTTCTCAACGGCAGAAAACGCCCGTTCAATCTCGCTTTCTAGCCGATGGATCTGGTCCTGCGTCGCGTTCTGTTCCTCATGTTCACTTGAAGCAACTTCTGCTTCCACCACGACGGGGTCTGTGTATTCCATTCTGACACGTAAGTACTGTGTTCGTACAGGGGATTTTCCCCAGAATTAAACTGCGAAAAAAAAAGAACAAGAGGAGTGTCCCACACCCATACACAAACTCAATTTTCAACCCATCATTATCATCATCATCACCAGCAGCAGTACTTTTCTATTAAAACAAATTCCAACTCACTCACATGAACAATCTATCTTTTATTATAACACCACTAAAATTGAATCTTTGACTTCAACAAAATACATTTTGATTCTTCCAATCATCTTCAACTACTAAAGTTTGATCAATTCAATCTGCTTCTCAACTTTACTTCAATTGACCAATTTAATTTACAAAGACATTATTTGTCTACTTCTACAACAATAAGCTTCAATAATTTAATCTTTATTGAATCAATTTATTTAATCTTTTTCTTTATTGAATTTTATTTTTCCCCAGTGACTCATGTATCCATCATTACGGACGTTCCAGTGCTTGGTGAGGATCAAACAGGCACTTTTCCGCGCCAATACACGCTCCCAGCCGCTCTTTGCGCAGCCAATTGACTTCACGGTCCACCAGCCGCCAAACCAGGCCCGCTGGGCCATTGTCGGGCCCCACAAGAGCCAATTTCTCGCGGTCCTTGCTGGCAAGCACCTCTGTCTGCCCGAACTTTCGCGTACTTATCCCCTAGTGGCCGCAACAAACAGGTACGATCGCATTGCTTTCCTCAACTTCCAGGAGAGTTCCGGCTTGGATAAGGTCTATATGTCGGCGCGGTACGAGAGCCGGTCATACAAGGGCGAGCTTGAAATGCTGGACGACGTCAACTCGGTGGAGAATTACGTCGTGGGCGCCAATAACTACAATGCCACACACACGGCCGACAAGGAGTACGTGAAGCTGCTTTTGGAGTTGTTCGATCTCACTCATTTGAAGCACAAGTGGGTCAATTCGCTCAGTAACGGTCAGATGCGCCGGGCAAGAATCGCCAAGGCGTTGATCAAACGTCCCAACTTACTTCTCATTGACGATGCGTTTTTGGGATTGGATCCAGACGCCACTGTCCTTGTGCTGAACCTGTTACGTAAGGTCAGTAACGATCTCGGTGTCAGTGTGGTGCTTGGGCTTCGTGTTCAGGACCGCATCCCTGACTGGATCGATAACGTAGCTTATGTCGATGTTGAAGGTGTGAGGGTTCAGGGAAACCGGTACGAGATTGAGACCCAGCTTGCTGAGCTTGAGAGCGAAGCCCAGGAAATCCACTGTAGCCATGTTACTAGGGGTATTGAAGAAGTTCCCATTCAAAACGACCAGTTAATGGGCGATATTCATATTGAATTCAGCCATGCGGCGGTTCAGTATCGCGATGTGACGATCTTTGACGACTTCAATTGGCGTATTCCCCGCGGATCAAAGTGGAGAATCATTGGTGACAACGGGACAGGCAAAACCACGCTTCTCTCTCTCATCACCGCCGATCATCCGCAGTCATGGCGATCGGTGGTCGCGATCGACGGAAGGGTGCGCAAGACCGGCAGCGGAGTTACCTTTTTTGACGTGAACAACGCCATTGGCATATCGTCACCGGAACTACATGCTCTTGTGCCTCTGTCTAGAACGATGAACGAAGTCATATTGAACGGTTTGGTGCGTGACGTTGGTAATTCCAATTTCATGTTTCGCGGCCGCTGCGATCAAGTCGATGCGTTTGCTGAACGGGTTTTAGCGAAGTTTGGCGATGTCTTGCAACAGCACGGTGAGTCTCGGTTCTTTGACCTTAGTGTTTCACACCAGAAACTAGCATTGTTCCTTCGTGCAGTCATCAAAAATCCGCCGCTTCTTATTTTAGATGAAGCTTTTTCATGTATGGACGACGAGGCGTTGATGATCAGGTGCCATGAATTGGTGGCTGAATTGAACTCAACTGTATTGACCATTGGCCATATCGACTGGGAAGTACCTCAAGTAGACTACGTTTTACGCTTGAAGCGGGGCCCTACAACTCAGTACAGTTTACACGAGGTCAAAAATGTAACGTAAGTCACAATTCTATTTGAAAGAACAAAATCAAAAAAAAAATAATAAAAATACAATAAAAAGAACAGACACTTCCTCCCTACAAAGACAAGTTAAATTATACATTTATGCTGTTGGTGCTGTGGGTTTGTACCAATTAGGGATTCAGGCAACGGATCTATTTTTGTCTTTATAGCGTTAAGCCCCGTATAAATCGTTTTTTCTATTTTTGTCATACTCCTCATTTCTCCATATCTCCATTCTCATTTTTTTCTTTCCTTTTTTTATTATTGTGCTCTCATTTTTCTCTCCAATTTCCTCAGCTTCTCCTATTTTTTTTCTTCTTTATTCGCAGCCGGAGGTTCCTTCAGGGCCCCTTAGATTAAGCGCTTGTTGTATGATGCGCTGCGGGAAAACTGGTAAGAAAAGAAGAAGAAAAAAAAAAACAATCACACAGACGTGCGTATACCGGAACTTTTGGATACGCGACGCCAAAAAATTTATTCGCAGTTTGTTCTCGTTATATTTTTGTATACTTTCTCTCGCTCTTTGCAAACTACCGTTTGAACCCCACGGCCAGCGTTGGCATTCCCCCTTCTCCAAACACCACAATGCTTACTGCTTCCATTCCCAACGCTCAGGAAGATCTCCGGTCGGAAGAGGTCCAGGCAGACCTTGAGTTTGGCCGCCTTACCAGCCCGGATCACCTCTATGTTTCCAAACATCCGGTTGGCGAGCCGCTCCCTACCCCAATCGATGACGAGCCCCCATACATTATCTACATTGCCACGTACATAAGTTACCTTATCCTTATTATAATAGGACACATCAGAGACTTTTTTGGTAAAGTCTTTAAACCTAACGAATACGATTACTTGATGGAAAAAGACGGGTACGCTCCGTGGTACGACGGCTTTGAGTCGTTTTATGTTCGTCGGTTGAAATCCAGAATTGATGACTGCTTTGCCAGACCTATCCACGGTGCTCCAGGCCGTTTTATCAAGTGTTTTAACCGGTTCAGAGACGGCAACACCAAATACCTCTACGACGGAACTTCCAACGAATGCTTGAACCTTTCCTCCTACAACTACTTGGGTTTTGCTCAATCAAAGGGTATTTGTACTGACTACGCTCTCCAATGCGTCGAGAACTACGGCACGTCGTCCTGTTCGCCTCGTAGTATTGCCGGAACCACCGACCTTCATAAGGAATGTGAACGTGTCACCGCCGAGTTTGTCGGTAAGGAAGACGCGATCATTGTGTCTCAGGGTTATGGTACCAATGCCAACTTGTTCTCGTCACTTGCCGATTCCAAGACGTTGGTTATTAGTGACGAATTGAACCATGCCTCTATCAGATTCGGGATCAGACTTTCGGGCGCTTCGGTAAAGGTGTTTAAACATAACGACATGAAGGACTTGGAGAAATTGATTCGTAATCAAATTGCCCAAGGTCAGCCAAAGACTCATCGTCCTTGGAAGAAGATTATCATTGCTGTTGAAGGTCTCTATTCTATGGAAGGTAACATGTGTAACCTTCCAGAATTGGTTGCCCTTAAGGAAAAGTACAAATGCTACTTATTTGTTGATGAAGCCCACTCGATTGGAGCTCTTGGTCCTCAAGGTAAAGGTATCTGTGACTATTTTTCGGTGGATCCTTCCCGGGTCGACTTGTTGATGGGTACTTTTACCAAATCGTTTGGTGCTACAGGTGGTTACTTTGCTGCAGACAAGGCTATCATTGACAAGATTAGAATTAGTTACATTACAAACAGTTATTCTGAGGGGGTTCCACCACCAGTATTAGGTCAGATCATCTCGTCGTTGAAGGTCATAGACGGAAAGTTAAATCCTGGTGAAGGTAGTGAGAGATTGAAGAGAATTGCGTTCAACTCCAGATACTTGCGTTTGGGATTGAAGAAATTGGGTTTCATTGTGTATGGTGCCGACGATTCGCCTGTTATTCCATTATTGTTGTTCCTTCCAGCCAAGATGCCTGCTTTGTCGAGAATGTTGTACGATATGAAGATCGCTGTTGTTATTGTCAGTTACCCAGCCACCCCATTGATTTCAGCTCGGGCGAGATTGTGCGTGAGTGCTGCTTTGACCAAGGAAGATTTGGACTACTGTTTGCAGAAATTTAACGAGATCGGCGACTTGATCTACTTGAAATTCAGCAGTGGTATTGCTGGAGGTTCTAAGATACCCGGACAAGCACCAAGATGGAGCATTGAAGATGTCTTGGCCACCAACGTTGACGACTGTAAGAAGCCTAAGCTAGGCTAGACATTTGTACTATTCGCACTAGAAAAACTAATAATAATAATATATATGAAGAAAAAAAAAAGATTGGAGTTAATCGATTAATCTTTTACTGTTCTGTTTTATGGTTGTTCCGGCATCACTTACACCTCCGCTTCGGTTCTCGACTGTATATCCGAAACTTTATCGTGGAGCATATCCACGAGAGATCAATTTCCAGTTTTTGGCGACGTTACAGCTCAAAACAATTATCTCGTTGACTCCGGAACCCATTTCAATTGAAACCGATCCGCTCCTCTACGACTTCTGCTTGTTGCACAATATCACCCTTATACACCTCCCATGCAGCCAATCGGGTAAGGGGAAAAAGCGTGGTGTCCCCATGGGATATACCACCATTCTTGCTGCATTGGACTACATGATCCACAATAAGTTTGCTCCAGTGTATGTGCATTGTCTCAACGGGGGCCAAGTAACGAGTCTCGTGGTAGCATGTTTGCGGAAACTTCAATTCTGGTCCTCAATCTCCATCTTTAACGAGTTCATCAACTTCACCACTAACATCACTGTCAATGACCGTAGTTTTGTCGAGGGTTTCAAGGGCGAAATCAGCATAAATACCGAAGATAAAGCCGACTGGTTATGGGTCGGAATGAGCCGTGGGGTCATCGATAACCATCCACGTATTAGAGTCACCGAAAAGGACAAAACTCAAGATCCAAATGAGACTTCTGCTGTTGAATTCTAACTACTTCAACTATATCCGTTCAAAGAACAAGCAGTACGCATTCTTGTTCATCACCTGGCTGGTGGAAACGTTGAACGACACCTTAGAATCGTCAAAGTAACACCACTCCCTCTTCTTCTTCGAGTCACTCTTTTTATGCACATACGACGTATAGTGACCCGTGCTCAAATTCCCAAAATGGTTGGCAACTCCGTACAACCGGTAGTGGAACGGTGGTGACTGGTTTCTCGTGGGGAACTTCGATAAGAGTGTTTGTTCCTGTTCTTGCGACATCGGCTTGTCGTCGTTTAAAGACGTGCCAACACCAGGCCAGTACGACGTGAGATCCAACACTTCGTTCACAGGATACCGGACAAACGTCTCAAGCTTTTGAAAGTAGCCGTTACTCGAGATTTTAAAACGCTTGAAGTGTATAATAAGCACCTGTGGTAATCTAGTGATGCTTATTTTCTTGGTTGACTTTGTAAACCGCTTGCATCTGGGACAATGCCACTTGTTATTGTCGTCAAGAAGTTCTGTTGTGGTGAATTCTTTGAGACACTCATCCAACAGAACTTGTTGGACCGAGCTTAGTCTCTCTGGTATAGGCAATGATAAAATACTGAATGCATTAAACGTTGTAGATGTGAGTCCGCACTCCAAGCACTTTAAATGCGACAAGTACTGCCCTTGGAAGTAGTCAACAACAATAGAAAAGTTGAGCTTGAGGTACCGTTCCCACTCCACGGTAGATGCAAGACGTACTGGTAACACTTCTCTGATTTTCTCTTCTTCTGGAGTTAATTCCATGATTGCCTGCTTTTCCTTTGGGTTCGAGACTACCATCTGATTCAAGTCTTCATGAAGCCCGTCTAATAAAAAGTTGAGAAATTCGATACAATCCTGTTGATCAAACGACGCAAACTGCTTACCTGGTGAAAGTGAACCCACCACCTTTTTGAAATCTCCAGGACTGAAAACCTTACCGTTACTATTAAACATGTTGGCCAAAAGTCCCACAAAATTCGTGGTCAATATTCCCTTGGATCCCAACCTGTTGTTGACATTGATGTGTTGTCTATAAGACTGAGATAATGACGAAAGGCTTGTGTTGGCAAGATTTGGGAAGAAAAACTTGGTCAATTGGGGTGTTGCCCCCAAACACTGGACGACGCAGTTCATATAACAGGAGTTTCCTAAGTTCACCAAACCTGTGGTGTACTGTTCTAGAAATTTAACTGGCAGAACTCCAGATGATGCTGGTTCCAGTGAGGTAGTACCCTTGCTAGACTGGTTGGGAAGTACGTTCAAGAGTGGAGAAAGTGGTGACTTTTGCAGTTGCAGCTGTGGACGATTTTGTTGCTTAGGAGGAAGTGCTTGCTGATTAGGCTGATGTTGTTGAAGGTGAGAATCATGGTTTTGCTGTACAGCATTGCCATTGGTTGATGGTGCAAATTGATTCGACACCGGAGTACTGTCTGTGGACTTTGCTGTGGCTAAATACTCGCCAAAGTTCTTTAGATATGCCGGGGATTGATTGTCGACTGAACGACGGGGTGTTGAAATCGACGTGCTGCGGCCAAGAGGTGCTTCGGGACGTGGTAATGAAGACAGCGATAATGAACGTTGGATAGAAGTATCACCATAAGTCTTGTGCCATTGGAAAACACCTCCTGCCAAATAAACCGGCGATCTCAGAAGCTTGGAACTAATGTACTTATTTTTGTACATGATGAGATTGATGAGATCCTTAAAGGGACTATGCGACGGGAGAGACAGTTGGTTGTCGTCAGTCAATACATGCTTGAGATTATTGAGTCTATCCTCATCTCCCTGGTGGCCAAAACGTAAATTGTAGATTACGACTAAGTCGTACTTGAATCTGTTTTGGAACTTTGTGAATTGATCTGTGCTTACATGGAGCCTGAGCTTAGCCTCCAAGTCCTGGTCTGTAATGTCTTTGTTCGAGCTCATGAGTGAACTGAGAATAGAAGGTTCTATGTTTACCACATCGCTGTGGTTGATATGATTGTGGTTATATTCCTTGGAAGAACGGTAGTCTATGAGGAGAACCTTGCGTTCCTTGATGATTTGGTGAAGCTGCGTTGGCGTAACGTACTCAATGCAAGCCAAGGAGTCAAGATCACCGCTTTCATGAACTGTAGATGCAGCCACTGTAGAAGCAGTTAAGGACTGGAACCGTGACACGAGTGGATCCACAATTATCGAAGTTGGCTGCTCTTGGTTCAAGGCGACCAACCGCAGCTTGATCTTCTCAAACGAAGGTTTCTTCTTTATTAATGTGGCCAAGATTTCCTTGGAGAGTTCATTTTCGATTCGTGGGAACAACGTGGCCACCACATAACTTACGTATGCCAACTCGTAGTCACACTGGCCATGTTGGTTCTCGCGTTTGACTTCATACGCAAAGAGCTCAAGGAGTGAAAGCTGATAGTTGAGAACTTTGGAATCCCCAGCAGCTACCAAAACCTGTTGAATCTGGCTGGCAATGCTGTTGAGCTCAAGCGGAGATTTCATGCTGCCTATTTTAAGGTCTTGGTCAGTTGGTTTATTATTTTGCCTCTATTTTTTTGTTATATACACAACCTCTATTTAATTTGGAGAGATTTGTCGAGTTTGGCTGCGAAATAAATCTAAAAAGTAAAAAAAATAACTGAAGAATAAAAAATGGCAAACATACATAAACTAAAAGCTGTTCTGGAACTCAGACAAACCCTGGTCAAATCCCAGCTCCCATTCCCAAACATGATTACTTGTGCCTCTGGCATTTAAATGTTCCAGTAAACGAGCCAGTTTCCATGCACCAACTCGTCCCAAAACGGACCCATTGAGCTCTGCGAAGTGCGCAGCATCTGCCCATGCAGTGGTAAACCCTTCCTTAAACCGATCATGTTCGTATTTCTCCTCTGGATCAGCATTGTCCCAGTAATTCTTGTGCGATTCAAGTGCCAGGTTCAACTTCTCCTCGAATTTGGCCTTATCAGGAATACTCTTCCCCTTAATGGAGAACGGATGCTTGATTGCTCCTTTATCAACCATGGTCTTGAAACCCCATTCTCCACCGTTTCCTGATTGGAACTTGAAGGTCCAGAAATACGATCCGAATTTCGCCCGTTCGTTAAATAACTCCACTTGCTTATTCCCGTATTCAATGACAAGCTGGTCACGTTGGGAATCTGCACCATCTTTGCCCCATGAATCTTCGTCAAGCACACAAGAATACTCACCAACCATAATATCAACCCCCTTGGCATCGGAGGTAAGATTGGTCAATAAATCATTCTCTAAATCCTGGGTAATTTGCTGGGGCAGTTTGGACTTATCCTTATCATCAAAGCAGCGGTAGCAGTGATGGTCAATCACCACACCAAGTGAAGTTGTGTGACTCTGTTGCAGCTGGACCCATTTGATCCATTGATCGGCCCACCAACCGTCACTAATAATTACTGGAATCGACAGGTCCCTCTCCCGAATCAGACTGATTGCAGCACCGTAGTATCTTTGCTGTTTCTTGGCATCATTCGAGAATTCGGATTCATTGACGATCTGGATCCCGGCAATATTGTCGTACCCATTGAGGTCCTGGGCTATGAAACTTAACATATCGAGGATCTGGAGCTGTGCCGATTCGTCTGACCAGAATTTAGCGTCTCCGCCTGCCTTTTCCCCACTATGATCGGACCCATTGGCACCTCCAGGAAGTCCATGGATATCGACCAAGACCGAAATCTGGCGTTTCAATGCCTCTTCGACAAACTTTTGCTTAAAAATACTCCAAGCATTAGCATACACGGCAGCATAACCACTAAACTGTGTGTCCTTGGTGAATTTACCACCGTCAATTTCCCAATAACCCAATGGCACTCTAATTGAGGTCACGTCGTGGTCCTGGAGCCATTGCCAATCGTCGTCAAATAAGAAGTTTGACCAATGATCCTCGAATTTTTCTCTGGCACCATCAACCCCATGCTTCTTGGTAAGATTCTGGACGGCATCCAACTCACATTCGCCACCTTCGGAAAACAAATCGTGGAAGATCCACTTCTCCAACACGAAGCAAGAACCAATATTTACCCCAAAGTTCTTTCTTGACTGGTAAATCTGGCGGGCACTGGGTGGCTGACCCGGAGTAGCGGCAGGTGCAGCTTGAGGAGCATTTGATTTCGACTTGAGCTTAAATTTATCAAACATTACTTGTTTGCTTCAAGAATTTAGTTGCTACGAAGTTTTAGATGATTTGTAGTTGCTGACGCAGTTGCGAGCCCATGGTCATGCTCCCCTGGAACCGAAACAAAATTGCAAAAATAATTTCAGTGAGATCAAAGTGTACCCTTCTGCTCTTCTTGAAAATGGAATGGCCAGGTTCGTTCCTGCGGCTCTACAAGATATTTGTGGCCGTCAATACCCATCTTACATTTCTATCAACCCATTCGAGATCAACAATTCCCAGTTTTGAATTGATCCAGAAACTTAGTTCCTCCATCACTGTCAATGATCTCGCCATCATCAAGCACCTTCTCCCACTTGGCGATGTGGTATTTGAGTACTTTGATGAAAACCAGTTGATGCTTTCGTTTGTTGAGAATTTTCGTCTGAGTTCAGGATTCAATCAATCGCAGTCAAACGCCGATAACGTTTACGAAGAGCTCCATCATAAAACACGCGTTTCCACCCAAATTCTCGTATTCGATTTCAGGGATACCAAAATTCACAGCATTGGAGCAGTAGTAAAGGGAAGGAAGAGGACCAAGTTAAAGGATGATCTGAGAGAACTGGATTTCTTTCTATCATCCAAAGATTTCAGTGTGCAGCCGTTGTCGCAAGCCCAGCTAAGCCAGATGATAACGAGAAGAAACACGCGGTTTAAAGCAGCCATTCAACAATATTTGGGCAAGTTTCAATCTCTGGAATTGGCAGACGGTACTGCCATGAAGAAATTGGAAGAAGAAATTAAAGACAAAATACCGTTGCCACCCAATTTGGTTGATCCCATCGATGATTTGCTTTCTCTGCAAGCCCATTCTACCCCTCTGTCAAAACCAACGTTGGATTCGATGATAGGGGCATTGAAAGATGACCTGTTCTACAAGAATCAAATTGTCGATATCAAAACTCTTACTCCCAAGCAACACGCGGCAAGAAAGGCATTACCCGAAATGGAGAACATCATACATCCCGAGATAGAGCAAGCTCTTTTGGCCCACAAGAACATTTCATTGAAAGATGGACTATATTCACACCAGACAGAAGCCTTAGAACTGTTGTTATTTGGTCAAAAGAAGGAACACGTAATTGTCAGTACTTCCACCAGTTCAGGCAAGTCTCTTATCTATCAGCTTCCAATAATTAATGACATTGTCTGGAATATTAATAACGGCATTACCAAGCGAATTACCACAGCAATATTTATATTCCCCACCAAGGCACTTGCACAGGATCAAAAGAGACACCTTCAAAACTTTATTAACTACTTGCCGTGCAATAATGGTAGACGGATTATTATCGATACTTACGATGGCGATACCCCATCGAACTCAAGAGCATACATTCGGAATTACGCAGATATAATCTTTACCAATCCTGATGCTATCCATGCGTCAATTTTGCCTAACCATGATCAACATGATTCTTCGTGGCACGATTTCCTCCTGTGCTTGAAATACGTCGTTGTGGATGAATTGCATATATACAAAGGAACGTTTGGAATTCATGTTTCGTATGTTATGTCTCGGTTAATGAGACTCGCCGCGAAGCTTTGCAACTACAACTTAACTTTTATCTCATGTTCAGCAACCATTCTGGACCCTGAATCCCATTTTCGAACGGTTTGTGGAATTCCAAGGAATGAAAAGGTATTACATGTTTCAAATGATGGCAGTCCCTGCTCGGAGAAACGCCTTGTTGTATGGAAGCCTCCTCCGTTGATGAATAAAAGGGGTCGGGAAGCTAATGCGGAATTAGAAATCAAAAACCCTTTTATCCCAAGAGAAAGCATAATTGGAGAACTGGCCAAGGTTATGGTTTATTTATTAGAAACATTCCCCTCGATCAAAGTTATTACCTTCTGTCCCATAAGAGTTGTTTGTGAATTAATGATGAAGGAAATTAGAAGCCAAATCAAAGACCAAAAGACCAAGCTACGTGAAACTGATATTATGGCGTATAGAGGCGGATATTCAAAGTCTGATCGAAGAGTTATTGAAGAAAAGATGTTCTCTGGCCAATTGAGAGGAATCGTGGCTACCAATGCATTGGAATTGGGTATTGATTTGGCAGACCTAGATATCGTCATTACATGTGGATTTCCAATGCTGAAAGCAAACTTCCACCAGCAGGCAGGCCGTGCTGGTAGAGGAAAAGATTCATGCGGTAGTTTGCTTATATTTATTGGTGGTCCCGGACCAATTGACCAGTATTACATTGAACATCTGGATGAACTTATAGATAAACTGTCATATGAAGATTTGTGCGTTGGAGGGCTCATGGATTTGGGATCTAATCAACTTATTATGGAAATGCATCTACAGTGTGCCGCTTATGAATGGCCAATTGATTTGACCCAAGATATCCAATGGTTTGCCTCCGATAAATCTGCTCTAAAGGAAAACACCTTCACCAAACTCTGCCGTGAAAGATTGTACAAGGATCTCAAGGGGGAATATAGAACAAGTCCTAAATTTCTACCGTGGCCTGCGGATCACGTATCAATTCGAGCCGTTGAGGAGGATACGTTTGCCGTTGTGGATATTACAAAGGGTAAAAACGTGGTTATAGAAGAAGTAGAAGCTCTGAGAACTAGTTTTACACTATACGAAGGTGGAATATTCTTGCACCAGGGCCAACCTTATCTTGTCAAAGAGTTTAATTCGAATGAAAAGTATGCCAAAGTTGAAAGAGTCAATGTTGACTGGACTACTCTGCAACGTGATTTCACTGATAAGGATCCGATCGAGATTGAGTACGTCAAACAGTTGCATCCTCCAAATCTTGAATCACCCAGTGACATCCCGGTATTTTTTGGATATATTCAAACCAAGATAGTCGTTTTTGGTTTCTTCAAAGTGAATAGAAGGTCAGAAATAATGGATGCTGTCGAAGTCGACAATCCTCCAGTAATTTTACTATCCAAAGGTTTTTGGATAGATATTCCTAACATGGCATTGGAGCTTATCAAAGTGAAAAACTTGTCTCCAGCCGGTGGTATTCATGCAGCACAACATGCAATTATGAATATATTACCGTTGTATATAAATGGGGGTGCAACAACTAACCCAAACGTGCGCTTCACTTCAAGTGTGGGAGAAGGTGAACTCATGACTGAATGCAAGGCTCCAGAAAAGGAATTTGCTAGGAGACAATCATCGCGTAAACGGCCCGGACGTTTGTTGTTCCACGATGCCAAAGGTGGACCCAGTGGGACTGGGTTTGCTGCAAAGACTTTCGAACACATCGATGAGATTTTGTACACAACATATAGTCGAGTTTCGCAATGTGAGTGTGAGTGGGGTTGTCCTCAGTGTGTCACAGGAAGCTTCTGTCTGGAAAGACAGGAGGTCATGTCTAAGCCAGCTGCAATAGTCATATTGGCATCCTTGATTGGTCTTGATCTAGATCAAGTTAACGAACAGGTTCAAGATGGGCCTGAGTTGAACATGCCTGAAATCAAGGTCGAAACAATTCTTCTGACTGCACCTCAGGTTAAGTTTTCCCCAGACATTCAAATCTTAACACTGAGAAAGATAACCCGCCCCTTAACCATTATCAAAAGCGAACCAGAGTGACGCTAGTATTTATTCCCCTTTCTGCTGAGTAAAGAAACTGACGCCTTTCTGGAAAGCCTGCGAACAAAACTAGCCTTCTTAGGGAAATCTTCCTTTCTGTCTTCACTGTTGGTGCTGGAGTAGTTGGAGTCATGCGATGCCTTACGTGGAACTTGTGAAAGACGACGGGAGCCGTGTGAGCCGTTTCTAGAGACGTCAGGTGAGTTTGAATGGTACGAACTGCCTGGCCCTTGTAAGTCCTCCAGGTCTGTAGTAGACGGTGGGTTGATTGGTCTTTCTTGTAATGCTGGACTGTAAGGCAATGATTTTCTGTTTGCCAAACGGAAAACGTGTTGAATAGGTTTCAAATAAATGGATGCTAATGTTCCAATATTAAGCTCAAGTTCCTCGAGGATCTTTGGATCAATATTGTCATTTTCAGCTGAAATTAAAGGGTTTGGATTGAAAAGAATGTTCTTTGTAGTTTCTTGGAATTCACCCCCAGCACCGTTTGCTTGTGGTGAGGTTAAAAGTCGCCAGTACATGAAACCACGGTCTCTGATATCAGGGTTGTCCAGTTCTTCTGTGGCCCACTTCAAGACCTTTAACATTGACTGTTCACCCTGTTGAGGATTCTTCAAGTAAAACTTAGTCGTTGCTGTCAACATGGCCAATTGGACTTCGATAGGGTCTTCCTTCGAAGATTCTGCGTATTCTTCAAGTATGCTATCCGTGTTAGGAATTATATCTGAGAACTGGCCCAAAATCCAAATCATGGCTGTCTTGGAATCCGGTTCATCGATTAAACGATAGTGGGCAACCAATTCCTCAATAGCAAAGTTGAATCTACCCGGATACTTTCTCAAGACATTTTTGATTACCACCACTGCTTCCTGAACAATGTAGGATATACCGTGGGAAATTAATCCACACAAGACAGAAACACATTCGTCTGCAGCTCGCGAAAGCTTGACAGCCAAGTTCCCAAACGCACGGACTGCCTTTCTGGCCATGGCAACATCCACTTCAGTGGCGTATTCTTCCAATTCGCGCAACACGCTATAGACATTCTGTTCGTTGGCAAGAAGATAGATAATCTCAAGTTTGGTGTCTTTGACATAAATGGGGTCATCATAACGGCAAAAGAACATCTCGATGTCGATTTGCAATAAATCTTTTCTTCCAAGTAGAAGGAGAATAACATTTCTGAGTACAAGAAATTGAATTTCTGCTGGTTTTGACAATAGAGATACCAACGAAGTTCCAAGACGCTTTGGTAATGTAGGGATGACGAGGGCTGGATTTTTAACGTAGTTGCTGTAATAAACGATGATTTTGATAGCATTTAACACCACAGATGAGTTCTCGTGCTGCAATGACGGGATGCATGCTTCAATTAAATCCAATGCTTCGTTCGTAGTCTGTGGAACGTATGACATCAACGAGTTCAAAATGTATATCTGGCACCATTCATTGGTAGAGCTCAAGTGGGAAATAAGGGTCAAGGAATGCGCCTTGTCGACCGTCAATGTCAACGTTTTGCTCTGTTCGGTTATGTAACTAAGGGCAGCCAAGGCATTGGAAACGACAACTTCGTTCGTGTCGTACAAAAGTTCATTCAATTCGTCAATAAGATGTTCGAGTTCTGTGCGTTGAGGATCATGCTGGTAGAGTTTAGATACGGCAAACGCTGCTGTCTTTCTCACTTGGGGATCTTTGTCTTGAAGGGCGCGTCTAATACAGTTGAATGTAGTGTCGACGTAGTCACGGTTGGGCACGGAAGAGAGTGCTCGAAGTGCCAAGTGTCTGAGCATGGGTGATTTTTCGTCCTGGAAACGAACAAAGAACGGTATGGCTTCGCTAGCTTCTTGAGGGTTCAAATGGGCGTAGGTTGATATATAGTGGAAACACATTTTTCTGATCTCCATGTCGTCGATCTTCATGAGCGAGATGATATCAGGCATGAGATGAATCAATTCATTGTTGTTGAGAATAATGTTGGCCACGACTTTCTTTAGTACGACCTTGACCCGGCTTTGGGGCTTCGATTTCTTGTTGGCCTGTTCGAGTTCGGCGCGAAGCTCGGCCGACTTGGCTTTGACAAAGATCTTGGAATCACTCATTTGGGAAACCGGGAGATAAGGCTTTTAGTCTAGAAGATTCTTACAACCTTTTGTCCAGCAAAATATCAAAATACAGGTGCCAAAAAAATTGGACGCTCTTGTTGTAGGGCTTTATTTATGTATTAGGTTTATTATATAAGAATCAGAATGCTTGGGGATGTAACGGATGTATTTAATTTTTCGCCTGCATTTAGATAAATCTGATGTATATCCAAAAATAGTGCACGCGTATGGTCAGGTGACTATAGCGTACCCTGAGGCATACGAGACGGAGCTTTCCGAGCTGTGATCCACTGCATTGCTCTGTGAGTATCCTATCCAGGTAAACCCTGGTGATTTTTTCTGGAGAAGGCGAAGCACAACAGCAATTGGTTTCTGGCCACATATCGTATTGCCAGTCTCTGCAATGTACTTGATCCACGCCGCATAGTCACCAGTGGCTGCAATATCCATGGCAGTCCGGTCAAGCAACTCGATCGATTTGTATATTGGTAAGTCTTCTGGTCCACGTCGGTAGGAAAACAGAATATTTATCAAATCACTGCCTTTAACTGCTGAAACAGGACGAGAAATGTACTTGGTGTACCCAAACCGCGATCCCCAATGGCAAAAGTCGCTGCTAATAATAAAGTGATTTTCTTCATCGGCAAGAAAACGCAGCAACTCCTTCACTACCGCTCCACATAACGCGTCATCCATTCCGCTAATAAGAATAGGCACGATTTTCGGTATACCCTGCGGCAAATTGTGGGTTCGATGGTATATGTAAGGAGCATGCATCTCGAACGAATGTTCATCTTTGTCAACTTCTTTGCTCATATAACGAAATACCTTGCCAGTAACCAGTGCCAACTCTTCATTTACTTCTTGATCGACCGGAATATCTCCGAATGGCGTAGCGTAATAGTCGTAGCCGGAAAGCAACACCGAATTCCGAAAGTAGACATGATGTGATGGACCCAACATAAATACTCTTTTGACTTTTGAAGTGTCCCATGCCGCAAAAGTCTCGGCAAGCTGCTGGCCAGAATAGGTATACCCGGCATGGGGACCCACGAGAATCCGGGCGCCAGAAACGGGACCGGCAACGGTTTCGGAGCTGACATTAAGAAAAAAAGACTCTAGTTGCTGGTTAAGCTTGGAAGCAGTATTGGAGTACCAGGAGCCAGCATGTGTAGCGGGACGAATCAGCATTGGTATTTACAGAGTAGGAATCACGACCCGCCAGCCCCCTTAGTATGGTGCGCTCGTTCCTGCAGTACCGATTACCCCAGAATAGTCACTTAAAAAAAGGTAGATACCGAAAGTACAAAAAATAAGACCAAAGATGCTCCATTTTGTTAAACTATAAATACTATTTACTTCTTGACAATTTCTAAACTCCAAGGAACAACTCTCAATTCTTCATCGCCAGCGTAGTAGGTAGAAGTGCAAGAGTACTTTGCTCTAAGAGCCCATCCGCCAGGGGTTTCGTCTTCGTCAAATTTCTTGGTGTACACTTCGTCCAGCGGAGCAAATTCTGGTCCAATATCAATCTCTCTGGTACGGAATGGGATACCAGCACGACGGACTTCTTGCTTGTACCTAAAGTTTTTTATGGTTTCGTTCTTAACCCTAAAGTGCAAGGTAATGTTGTACTTGGTGTTTTCTGGAATCTTCATGTTGATCTCATCAGTGCCTTCGACGTGGACGTTAACGGGCTCCTGGCCAGCGATCTCGAGAACGAACTTTATGATTTCCAAATTTGAGTTAGCTTCAATGGTCATGATTGGATAAGTTTACTCGATTGTTTTTTTTTGTTGAGCTAGAGAAACTTGTTGAGTTGGATTTACCCCATTATTTATACTACATTTGGGAGACTTTGGGAACCGAGGCCACCGCCAGCCAATTATTTCGTTGTTTTCTACCGTCTTTTTTCCCACATGACTTTTAAATCGTGCAGCCCCTTCCCAAATCCGGGGAGGGGACGGACGTTGATTTCAAACACCGATACTTTCTCTAACTACCTATCAAAAAAAAATTAGTTCCCCGCATGTCATATATCATCTCAGTAGCACCAGGTGAGATTCTTGCAACCCACTTTGGGACAGTAGTATCAATTGATTCAGTTCTAACTAGCTCAGCTCCTCTGGCTTACTTTTGCTCACCTCGGTTGGTCGGACATGTGAAGGTGGAGTGGTGTTTATCTGCAGGTATGTGGTGTTGCCCCCAGATACCGTCCCCACTCAATTTCCCGTTCCAGTAACAATTGGTTCCGCTGATGCCCGTTCCTTCTTAAAAGCTTCCACTTCCTCGTCGAGAAGCGTGTTTAGATTAGTAACACTGATGTAATTTTCAAACCCAAAATCAAACACATTGCATTCTGGTTCATTATCACCGCTTCTGACATCAGCAACAAATTCGTGATCAAGCACCGTCCGAATACCCCACCTCAGCAGCGGATCCCATTGCAAAAGATTGGCAATGACTTCGAGAGCGGAGTCCAGAGCAATTGGGTAGAGATCATGCCAGCTTTGTGTTAATAATTGCGGACGCAGAGGCAACGTAGTCTTCCAATTAAATTTCTTGATCACTTCCAAAGTCGGCGAGCCCAAGACCTTAGTAATTTCTTGGACTTGGTGCATCTGGTTCTTGCCAGGGAAGAGCGGTCTTCTACCATACAATTCAGCCAAGATACATCCAATTGCCCATATGTCGACTGCCTTGGTATAGTGCTTGTTGGAGAATATTAGTTCTGGAGCGCGATACCACCTTGTCGCTACATAGTTGGTGATAGGACTGGGGACCTGTTTCATAAATTTGGGATTGATCCCTCTTGCAAGACCAAAGTCACAGATTTTTAGATGACCCTGGATGGTCACGAGAATGTTTCCTGGTTTTAGATCGCGATGAATAACATCTGCTGAATGGATATACTTGAGTCCACAGGCAATCTGGTAAAAAAAGCTTTGAACATGGAACTCAGAAAACTGTACCGCCGAATAAATCACCCGTGCCAAATCGATATCCATTAGTTCCTGGAAACAGTATAATCCATCGTACGGTTTTGTGTGGACCACGTCAAGATCAACAAGTCCAACTATCTGTACTTGTTAGTAAAGAAGAACACAAAAAAAAGTAATATAACGAGTTCTTGGTACGCAAAACATACATTCTTGTGCCCCTTAAAGTGTCTTAAAAGCTTCAATTCCCTCACGGCTCTCTTTAACAATACTTCTCTGGAAAAGATATTTGATACTTTCTTAATGGCAATCTTGTTGCCGTCCTTGGAATATGTATCTATCGCCAGACAGACAGTGCCGTACGATCCCTTTCCTAAAACTGAAACGATCTGGTAACGAGAATCAATTGAAAAACTGGCGCCATTGTTGGTGTATACGGTTCTCATAGCTGGCGCTAAACCACAAACCAGAATTCTGTCAGGGGAAATTTTGCAACCTTTAGCCAGAATTTTTTTTCTGACGCGTAATCTGTTACGTAATATGAAATATCAGTAGCAGGCTTTTTTTAGACTACTCTTACCGTGCTCTTACATAAGCCAATATTGTACATAAGCGATTTTTGACCTGAAAATTTTCAGCAGAAATCAAAAGAGATCCTAGCAACTTAATAGAACCCGTGTGATTAATCATGAGCTCCTCTAACTGCAGATTCTATGAGAACAAGTACCCCGAAGTGGACGAGGTCGTTATGGTCAACGTCCAGGAAATCGCTGAGATGGGGGCTTACGTGAAGTTGTTGGAATACGACAACATCGAAGGGATGGTCCTTTTGTCTGAATTATCCAGAAGACGTATTCGTTCTATTCAAAAGTTGATCCGTGTTGGTAAAAACGAAGTTGCCGTTGTCCTCAGAGTTGACAAGGAAAAGGGTTACATTGACTTGTCTAAAAGAAGAGTCTCTGCCGAAGATATCATAAAGTGTGATGAAAGATACAACAAGTCGAAGGCCGTGCACTCGATCTTGAGACACTGTGCTGAAAAATTCAACATATCCTTGGAAACCTTGTACAGCACCATTGGATGGCCCTTGAGCAGAAAGTACGGCCACGCTTTCGATGCCTTCAAGTTGTCGATCACTGACCCTACTATATTCGACATTGTTGAACCACCATCGAAGGATGTTTTGGAAGAATTGAAGTTGTACATCTCGAGAAGATTGACTCCACAACCAATTAAGATAAGAGCAGATGTTGAAGTCTCTTGTTTCTCCTACGAAGGTATCGATGCCATCAAGGAAGCTTTGAAAGCTGCCGAAGACATATCTACCGAACAAATGAACGTCAAGGCCAAGTTGGTTGCTGCTCCATTGTACGTCATTTCCGTCCAAGCCTTGGACAAGAACCAAGGTATTGCTTTGTTGGAAACTGCTATTGAAAAGATAACCTCCACCATTGAAGCCAAGGGCGGTCTATGCAAGGTGACCTTGGCTCCTAAGGCCGTCACTGCCACTGAAGATGCTGAATTGCAAGCCTTGTTAGAAAGCAAGGAGGCCGACGACAAGGACTCTTCTGACGAAGAAGAGGACGATTAGGGGTTTAACACTGCATAATATTCCTGTAATATATTTCTAAGTTCTACTTAATACATGAAGATAAAAAGAGAGAAAAGAGAGACAAACAACTAATCAGAATGAGAGCGATTGCTTTATTATCAATTGTTTCTTGTTCGCCCTTTCAACAATGTAAGGAGGTAAATTGTTTATCAACTCTGGTGGAACTCGCAACTCGGCCAAGGATTCGGGAAGCATCAAATGGTCTATATTGGTAAGCTCTTGGTTCCCACTGAGATCTAAGAACTTGAGGTTATTCCCAAACCGCACGTTGCGGATTGTCTTGAGCTCGTTGTACGCTAAACTGAGCGATGTAAGTGAATAAGGTAAATCCAACGACTCGATGGCTTTGATAGAGTGGTATCCAAGCTTAAGAACCTTAAGGTTTGGTGGGAAAATCACATCTTTCAATGTAGTTATATGTTTTTCATGTTCGTCAAAATCAGGATCCATTTCCATATCCAAGATCTCAAGAGTCAAGGGGAACTGAACATTCTTAAGAGTGGTAATCATGTTATCTCCAAGATATAATTCTTTAAGACCCGTTGGGAATTGTACCTTGTTAAGAGTCTTGATGTTATTATTGTTTAAGTAAAGTACCTCAATCGAGTTAGGTAATTTTAAAGGACTAATACTGTTTACTCCGTTGTCACATAGTATTACCTTGTTCAAGTAAGAAGGTAATTTGAGTCCCCTGGTGTTTGTCATGGATGCCTGTAAGTTTAGCACTATAAGCGAATCTGGAAACTTGACTCCTGTCATTGATTCATTGGGGATATTGGAGATATCCAAGTAACGTAACCCTTCGGGAAACCTGACTCCCTTGATGGACTCGATTGGATTAAACCCAAGATTCAAGGATTTGAGGTGCGAAGGAAAGTTTACTCCTCGAAGACTTTCTATACGGTTCTGTGATAAGTCCAAGTGTTCGAGCTTGTCCGGAAACTCAACGTAATTTAAAAAGTAAATCTTGTTATCGGATAATTCTAACCGTTCCAACGTTGGTGGGAATGCTATGGTATCAATAGTGTGTACTGCTCCCTGGCAAGCAAGAAGCATTTTTAAAGTGGAAGGCATCTTGAATCCAGTTAGAGTCTCTAGGGCATAGCCTCCCCCAATGTTTAAAACGTCAAGCGAATCAGGAAACTTTACGCCAGGCAAAAATCTGAGACTGCTTTCGGCATAGTCCAATGTCTTAAGGTTCGTCCAGTAGCCAATATCTTCTTGGATTTCTTGTCCAAGTTTCGCAAGTTCGGCACGTTCAGTGACATAAACGGTTTCCATATCATACTTATTGATGACAGAACATTGTGTAACTTTATCGCCCACGGTATCTTTAAGAACCCGGAGAAACCTTTTATATTCTTCTTTTTCCTTTTCGGTGTAGTCAGTTTTCCACTTTTTGTCCGGTGCAAAGTGGATATGGTAACTGATATCGCCATACAGCTGTACTTTAGCTGCGTTGGTTTCGATGAATGATGAGAGCTTATCTAAATTCGAAACAAACTGATCGCTGTACTCGATACATAAGTTAAGCAGATCAAAAGATACCTTGGATATGATGGGATCAGTAATGATTGTGTCGATCTGGTCGAGTTCCACTACCGTCAAGATCTCGTTTTGTGCACTTCTGAGCTCACTCAATTGCATGATCATGTGGTAATAGCGAGGCTTATCATAAAGTATCACCAATCGGGTCTTTTTTGTCACGTTCTCGACTACGACTGGTGCTGACAATGGTGCTGGTGCTGGTGCTGGTGCTGGTGCTGTTGTTGGTGTCGTTGTTGGTGTTGTTGTTGGTGCTGGCGCTGGTAATGACGTTGTAGTTGGTACTGTTACTGATATATGTGGTACTTGCAGTTGTGGTGGCTGGTAGTAGTATTCTTTCTTGGGTATTATAGGGTCCATCTTGGGCTGTTTATTCGCAGGTTCATCGGGGGTCTCTCGTTCTTGATCTACTTGTGGTGCATGATGTGGCAGCTTCGACACTTGTTCACTCTTTGAATCGTGTACCAAGTCTGGTTCGTTCTTTATTACGTGGTCAACGTCTTCTATATTGTCCATCACTTCGTCCTTGACTTCGATGGGGCCATTGTTTTCATTCATGGCGATTATGTTTTAAATTAATTTTCGCATCTCTTTGAAATTAAACCTTGTGCAAAAGATTAAATGCTATGTATACCCAGAATAAATAAATAAATAAAAAAGTAATGCTTATTTACGTTTTCTCGTGACTTTTCTTGAAGCAGCTGGTGACAGCGCTCCATGCGGTAACGGTGATGTGGCTGAAATCGCTGTCGTCGGAATCGAGCTTGTTCTCTTGCATCAAGTCTCTGGCCTTAATGTATCCTCTCAAGAGCACTAAAGAAAGCCCGCAAACAAGAAACGACACACCAGCAAACACTGAACAGTACTTGTACTGAGTTGGATCAACGATTCCACCTCCTCCGGACTTGAGCTTGACTCCAATGACCGGAGAAAAGAGTCCAGAAATACCAAGAAGCACCCAGAGCATCCCGAATGTCACATTCATCTTCTTGATCCCGAACGTCCGAGCAAGAACAGGAGCTATCATGCCGTAGATATTACCCATTATTGCACCCATTATAAGAGCAAACACAATGATGGTTGCCAAGTTTCTTGCGGGGATCCACATCGCCAAACATAAAATCCCCAGTACAATGTAACAGACTGCTGAAACCGTAGCACAGCCATACTTGTCCGATACAATTCCTACTACCGGTCTACCTAACAACGATCCCAATTGTACCATGGCTGATACAATGGACCCTTGATAATCGGTATATCCCAAAGAAGTGGTAAATTGTGCCAAAGTGTAAAGCACCACCACGTAACCAAACATACAGGTGATAATAAAAAATGCAAGCAACCAGAAGGGGAAAGTTTTCACCACCAGGTGGTCGTAAGGTGTAAACTTAATCTGGGTGCGATCTGAGCGACTCTTAATAAGAAAAGTCGCGACCCAGATGAGTGAGAAGCCGATAATCGACTGAACCCGCAAGGCCCAGAACACGGATTTGACCTCAATGACTTTCTGCATCGCCAAGTTGAACATGATACCGCCAGCTCCTGAGCCTGCGGTCGCAAGTCCACCTGCGAGCACCCGTTTCTTCTTGAAAAATTGTGGGAGAAGGGTGAGGTTCGGCACAGTGATGACCCCCAAACCCAAACTTTGGATCAAGCCTTGTGTAAGGTACAATTGCCACAAGTGCTTGGAGAAACTGGCCAACATGAGCCCCGTAAACTGGAGGCAATTTCCCAAAATAATTGTGGGTTTAAGACCAATTTTGCCCAACATGAACGTGATGGCCGGCCCGAGCGAGAGCCCGACTCCGAACGCGATGCCGCCAATGTAACTGTAGTCCATTTTGGATGCATTGTGGAATGTGTCGTAGTTAAGGTAGTAGGAAAAAAACACGGCAAATCCCGAGTTCATCCCCCACGTACTGAAATTGAGTAAAAAGCAGCAAAAGCATATGACCCAGCCGTACCCACCGTCGATGTTGGGGTCCAGTTCGGCAATCTCGATCTCAGCGGTGGCTGGAAGCTGGTTCTTCTCCAAATCCTCACGAAAGGTCGTGGAAGATTTAGCTGACGACATTACTACTTTTTTTTTTGTTTCCGGTAGACGCCCATTGTATTTCAGCGGAACCTTGGAGCTTAAATACCACCGGGGACCGGTGGCCAGACGCCGTTTTGCGCGAATGGTGGGGGAGATGACTAATCTGTGGGATCACATACTAAATTCCGGGTATAGAAAGGCTACATCAAAATAAGAAGTCGCCACCCGGAACTCAAATTAGTACTCTACATTTGTGATTAATAGTAATTATGTCTCGTGTACTATAAGTTATAACTACAAAGACTGTTCCTTGAAATGTAAAAAAACCACTAAAAAAAGACGCAATTCAAACTTTTCTGAGCCGCAAAAAAATTCTCCGAGTTGCAAGAATCCGTTAAAAAATAAATGCGGATTTAGACACATTGACGGGATTAACCTGGAAAAAAATTGAGTAGAAAAGAAAAAAGAAAGAATAATCGGGGCAAGCTGGGAATTGAACCCAGGACCTCCCGCATATTAGTGTTCTGGTGATAAACCCTAAGCGAGAATCATACCACTAGACCACATGCCCAATTATTGGTAAGTGCAATCAACAACAGAAATATGTTATGGACTTGCACTAGGTCTTAATCTCATCAAAGCTATTGTCAGTTACCTGCACAAAATATCTTCATTACTATGTGGAACCAGATACGTGTGGGTGTCAGAGCCTTCCACACAACCCGTGTGGCGTATGGTTTGAACGAAGTGGCGATGAAGAACATCCGAAACATTGGGATCATCGCCCATATCGATGCTGGGAAAACTACCACCACCGAACGTATGCTCTACTATAGTGGGAAGACGAGCAGAATCGGTAATGTTGACGAGGGCGATACTGTTACCGATTACCTTCCTTCAGAGAGGCAAAGAGGGATCACAATTCAGCTGGCTGCCATTACTATTCCCTGGAACAGCCACAAGATTAATATCATTGATACACCAGGACATGCTGATTTCACATTTGAAGTCATTAGGTCGCTTCGTGTATTGGATGGTGCTGTAACCATTTTGGATGGTGTTGCTGGGGTAGAAGCCCAAACAGAAAAGGTATGGAAACAGGCCGATGCCCTAGGAATCCCCAAAATCGCATACGTCAACAAAATGGACAGACCAGGAGCTGGTTTCAGTCGTACCGTCAAGGATATTGTGCTGAAATTACACACCAGAGTTGTATTATGTACCTTGCCACACTTTGAGATGGAAGACGGCGACCCTAAGTTTGTAGGAGTTGTTGATGTCTTACACAAGAAATTATTGAAGTGGGATTCGGGTGATGCCAGTGGCCGTGAAATATCTGTTCATGACATTAAACCAGACACCGAGCTCTATGAAATGGTCTACAAGAGTCGTGAATCGATGGTTGAGTCGTTGGGAGAACAGGATGACGCCATTATCGATGCATTCTTGGAAAACGATGAGGATTATATGAAAATCCCCGTCTCGGTGTTAAATGAGTCTATCAGAAAGGCAACGCTTGCCAACACACTTACACCAGTGTTTTGTGGATCATCATTCAAAAACATCGGGGTTCAGCCATTAATGGACGGCGTGGTATCATACTTGCCATCGCCATTAGAAATTGCTGTTCCCGAAATTAGTTCTTCCACCTCCAAAATCTTGAAGATTAAGCATCAAAAAAACCGCCAAACCATAACCACAGACGTGGATGTGCCAACCACTATTAATCCCTCAAAGGGGCTTGTTATTGGTAACAACCCCGACTTGACGGTAGCATTGGCATTCAAAGTAATGACACATGCCACTAAGGGGGTCATGACGTTTATCAGAGTTTACAGTGGTAAGCTTAACTCGAATACGACGGTCATCAATACTAGAACCAAGAAGAAACTTCTTATTAAGAGGTTGCTTATCATGCACGGAGACGAACCTGATTCCGTCAAGTACATTGGTTCAGGCAATATTGGTGTCATTACCGGACACGAAGACGATATTGTTACAGGTGACACGCTTGTTGCTGTGGGCCCCACGAAAAAGAGTTTTACGGAGTTGGAATCCAATTTGGAGCTCCTCCCCATCGAGATCCCGCCGCCCCTCTTCAATTCTGGAATCGAGCCATTAACTGCCGGAGATGAAAGTTACATGAACGAGTGTGTCAAGGTTCTTATCCGGGAAGATCCATCGCTCCATGTTTCTGTTGATGAGGACTTGGGCCAGACAGTCTTGAGTGGTATGGGTGAGTTGCACTTAGATATTGTCAAGGAACGCTTAGTCAAGGATATGAAAGCGAAGGTGAGATTGAGGGATGTGGCGGTTTCATACAAGGAACTGTTTGTCAGAAGCGGACACCCTTCAGTTACGTATTCCGAAGGTCCTGTTTCCGTAGAAATAACGATGGACTCGATTGAAGGCAAGTGTACTGAATCGACGTATGCTGAAGAGGAAGGAGCGATTGTGTTTGAGCATGACAATAACATAGTTATTTTGGAACCTGCAGCAGCGCCTGCTAGTATGGCTGAAGTGATTGAGGAACGCCGGTGGAAATCGGAATTTAGTCTTGAGGAGCTCGAAGAAACACTTGTTCAAGGGTGTCTTACTGGGCTTCAGTTAGGAGGGCCGATCTTTGGACTTCAGCTCCATTCGACTGTGGTGCGCGTTCGTGGATGGAGTTTCCCCTTCGAGGAAAATACGATGCAGCCATCGACATTGTTGGATGTAACCAGAAAAGCGCTTGGTGAGTTTGTGGCTACCAACAAGAATGGATTTGGTATACTTGAGCCATACATGGAGACACGCGTGTATGTTAATTCTGATACAGTTGGTGAAGTGTCGCATGATTTGACGCAGCGGTGCCAGGCGATCATTTCTTCTGTAGACGATGAAACCACACAGAATCTCGATGCGTTGACTTGGGCAAGTGAAGAAGTAGAAAAGATTTATTTGCCTCCTGATTATACCATGAAGAGTTCCCATACGCTCGACTTGCGCAATCAAAAGGTAATTGTTGCCGAAACCCCGTTGCGTGAGATGATTGGATACCTTTCACGGTTACGTTCTATAACCCAAGGCCGTGGAACGTTTGATATGACGTTTTTGGGGATGAGAAGAGCAGTAAAGTCAAGATTCGATGTTATTTCCAAAGATTTGGGAATATTGTAAATAGTTGCAAAATTTGTAGAAAAATGCAATCCCCTCATATAAAAAATATATATGACGTATGAAACAATAAGGGTAATAAATAATAAAAGAAAAGTAAGTTTGGTGATGATCTCAAACTTTGACTGATAAACAAAGCCTGATTTATCTTGTTTTTCCAGCCCAAAATTGAATTCAATGGGGGGGGGGGGGGTTTTAAAGATGATTATTTTGACGACATGCATCCACCCCCGTGCCGCAGAACACTGGCTATTTTTAAAAACCGCTGGCACGCGCGGCGCCCCGCGGGCACGAATCCCAAAAAAAAAATCCAAAACGGGTTTTTGACATCATCCAGCAACAAACAGATTCCGATGAGTTTACCAGACCGAGGCACGGTAGAACTTGACCGAGAGAGGGTCACATGTCTCTTGCTCATCAACACACAACTTATGAAGAAGGCCATAAATATCTACCACAACATTCTCAGCAGCCAGACTTCCCTCCAACAATTGCCTCCACAAACGAGACAGTCGGTGATTGAGTCATATCAGAACTGTACGCGTAGAATCCATTGCAACTTGACGGTATTGAGTTACCTCAATGAAAAGTACCATGCTGACCAGTCCCAGCAACAACAACAACAAAAGACCACTTTCCCAGTCATGATGACGGCTCCTCAGGATATGCCTGAGCTCAACCAACTATACACCAAGCTTCAGGAATTGTATCCTGAAGCATTACTGTTCTTGAAGCTGAAGATACAGCAGATGAGAAAGCAACAGCTACCACAACAACTTCAGGAACAGCAGCAGCAACAAAATCAACATCAACAACATCAACAACATCAACAACATCAACAACATCAACAACAGCAACAACATCAACAGCAACAGCAACAGCAACAGCAACAGCAACAAGCACCACACCAGGTACCTCATCAGTCACCACATCAGGTACCTCATCAAGCACCACATCAGGTACCTCATCAAGCACCACACCAGCAACAAGCTCATCACCAGACTCAGCAAGCACCGCAGCAGCCCCGTCAACAAATGCCCATGCAAGCCATCAACCAAAACTCGTCCATTCCCAAAGATGTGCCTCCACAAGACTTTTTTAACCAGCAACAGTACCAGAACCCCAACGGGTTCGCGCAGAACCCTCAGCCGTTCGCTACAGTCAATACCATGGAGCCTCTGAATATCCTGCCCCAGCAGTTGTTGCAGCAGATGAACACCAACAACTATAACTCCAACAATGCCAATAATAATAACGCCATGATGGACTTTTTTTGATTGTAACACAAGTCATATGTAACATTACTTCTTTCACATACTAATATACACGTTCGTTTTCTATAAATTATACCTAATACATCGTTAATCCATCATATCCTGGAACTCGTGGTTGATGATATCGCTGTAACCCCCGCCAAGCAGATGGCCAAAGAGCCCACTTTCAAGCACCGACGGCGGATGTTGCTGCTCTTGCTGCTGCTGCTGCTGCTGCGGCGGCGGCGGCACATGGTGGTTGTGGCCCGCATTGGGGTGTGAAATTGGATTTGGGTTTTGGTGTAGCTGCAGCAGTTGCTGGGCTTCCTTAAAAAGATCAGGAGCTACCGACGGAGGCTGATTTGGGTTACCTCCAGCAACATTTAGCCACACAGCATCGTTGGTGATTTCGTTCCACAACTTTTGTTCCTCGTCCAAGTATGTAAACCCTTCGATCCCAGCCAAGTCCGAGTTGGTGTACACATCACCAGTATTGTTGTAGTTACCTGGCATCGTGACATTCATGCTGATCGGCTCGTTAAATGCAGAAGTTTCGAAGCTCGACTGCTCAGGACGTTCTGCCGGATGCATAAACTGTTCCAAGTCCAACTCGGGGTTCCGCATCCGTGGATTGATGGTCTGACCCAGCATCTCCGAATCCAGCCCCACGTCTTCTTCTTTTGGTGGGAACTCGCGTTTAGGAGTCACCACACGCTCATCATCATGTTTCACAAGTAACTCGGTCATTACCCCGTTGAAATCCAATACTCGAATCAACTTAAGAAGCTGTGCCCGTCTGAGTGCAGCAGGATAGTTGCCCAACTTCTTCATACGCGTAAAGATTATAAGCGCATGGTCCAAGTGGTCTTTTGTGGCATCGTGGACACCAAATGAAGCATTGAACAAGATCAATGTCAGCGCCGAAGTGAACAAGTACTCGCGGTCCATCCAACCAAACAAAGCCACCATATTTTCAGGGAATAACGCCCAAATAGCCTTGATAGTATTGATCGACGCCTGGAATGACGCATTCAACAACGTAAGTACATTCTTGGAAAACTTCGACAAGTCCACATACTTGTTGGGACTGTGTTGCAACTGCAACTCCTTCAACTTCTTGGTAGCAAAGTGGAACAATAATGGCCGTACCGCCAAATTCATTCCCTGGAAATATTCGGTCATCAAGTTGACAATCAACCGGGAAACCCGCAAGTTTTCCACCGAGAAATCGATTTTCAAGAACTCGGGCAACGAGTTCTTCCACGACATCAACTTGTGAACCAAGTCAGACACCACTGGTAAGATATTGACGGTGGGTTGTTTGGTGTAGAGAGACGATAAAATGATGGCGTTGATCTGCGTGATGGTCACACAGTTATTGATGTACTCGGCCGATGGGAAGATGTAGTACCCACGTACGTCTCTGTCGTCAACAGGGAAATCACTCAAGTCCAGTTTGAAGTCAAAGGGAAGTTCCGTAGACACACTATCGTCGGCAAAACTGAGAGGCAAGCCAGCCTTGGACGATAACATCCGTTCGTACATGTAGACTGTCCACCAAATGCGCCGACGGTGTTCCAACTCAAACCGGTTCAAGTTCTCCTTATCTGCGTCAACGTGCCATCCCAAGATCAAAGTTGATCTTAAGGCAAGCCCAAAGTAAAAGTACAGCGCCGTGGTACAGTCTGCGACTTGCAAGTAGAATGCATAGAGCAACATGACTTCAACTCCTCCGTCCTTGGTAATGTTATCGATAGCACCGGATGCGAAAAGCCCTGTGAACAACTCGGATGCCTGGTAAAAGAAGCCTGAGCCTGGCAAAGTGTTTTTCTTTTCCTTTTTCTTCTTTGACTTCTTTTCAGTTTGGATATGGGCATCGGACTCGATCCCCAAGTACATCTCTCCAATGGCAAAAATGAGCAAGATCTTACAGAACCAGATGGTTTCAAGAATGGTATCGTCCTCGGCATCTTTCTTGATTTGGCCCTCGTTGGTTGGAGGGGATTTGTTGATGGTGATGTTTCGCTTGAGAATTCTTTTGTTACTGGCAGCTTTTCCAGAGTAGAGGTTCATCAAGAACTTTTTGACCAAACCTTCATTAAAAAAGTAGAAACAGCCGTCATTATAGTTTATAAATGTATCAACCAACAACATGGCGTACGAGTAAGACGGTAAGGTAAAGTTGATCGACATTCCTGGCCGAGTATTTGTCTTGGCAAGGGTGATTTTGTAGGCGTTGCCTTCCTTTTCCAAGATCTCGGTCTCACAGCGTCTGTTCAGGGTATCGTTTGGGTTATCAGAGATGTAAGACCTTGGGGTGGTGTCAGCTCCCATTCCTGGCGATGTGGGCGATGCCTGCAGGGTTTCTGAAAAAGAGGGAGATGTAGCAAAGGACGGTACCATGTTCTGGATTTCCAAGCCAAACAAAGTCATTGATGAGGAGCCAACATATACTTTTTCACCTGTACCTGAGTGAATGAGGCGGCCATGTTTATCTAAAGACGGTTGGATAACTTCCTGGTGTTGGGAGTGCGAATTGTGGCTGGGGGGTTCTGGCAAATTATTGATCATGGGTTCGGGGAAACGGTCCGGAACCAGTTGCAGTTGTTGAATAGTGTGGGATGGAGGTGGCAACGACGAGTTGGCTTGTGAGGAAGGTGCTCCGGGTTTTCCCTGGCTTTCCTTGATATTGTTTCTGAGGATGGCATTATCTTTCTTGAGACGGGCGATATCGTCATGGAGTTTCGAGAGATACTTCATTGAGACCACGATTTTCTTATCAGCCTCGACATATTCACATTTGGTCTTTGCCAACTGGCATTTCTTGCAGGGATCTCCTCCGGGACAACGAATGTGGCGGTTGCGACAACGGATACACGCCAATGTCGTCCGTTTTTGGCGTGGAGCCAGCAGCAGCAGCAGGGTCACAAGATTGCTGCCATCTTCCACAAGTATTTGTGGTTGCAGTTCTTGTTTGACGCCCAGGACCATGCCGCTCATAGTGTGAGTTTCACCGTTACGTTCTCCATCGCAACGTCTTATTTTTTTATTAGAGTGCCACTACGCAGGACGCCCGGAGACAAGACAAAAAAAAAAGTAAGGAGGTTGAGGTTGAGGTTGAGGATACAAGCCAGAGAAAGAGAAAACCCGGTTTTTTTTTTAAATCTACAAGCAACAAAAACAGTGCTTGCAATATTGAAGAGAAAAGAAGAGGTTTGAATTGTGAATCACGGAGTTCTATTTTTTTTCCTATTAATTTCTTTTCTTTTCTTTCTCTTTGTGGGCGAAAACTGAAAAGAATGGCGCTATTTAATCGAACTGAGGTTCTATTAAACGGTGTTTTCGCGACAATCAGCATTGTCAAAACTAAGTTTACGGTGAATTTTTTTTAAATTTTATTTTTACAATTGAAATTGTTTTTGCGGAGTCAACCAGGGCTGGGGAAAACAATCCGATGCGACCCTCGAGCCACCACCTCTTTTTATTGTTTTACTACACTCGATTAAGTTTAAAACCTTACGACATACATTTAAAAAACCAACCCAGCATAGATACCAATCTATGAAAACTTTTTCATATACAGAAAAGAACTAAACGAATCATGGAGAAAGGTTGGCAGCGGTTTCACCAACAACATTACCAGCAGGGTCGTATGAACAAATAACGTACTGAGACCAGTTTTCAGCGGAACAGTCCTTGTAAGCACAGCCCAACTTGGTGGTACCCTTCCAGATAACTTGGGTAAAGTGGTCCAAGCTACCGCTGGAGTAGTCGTAGTTGTTACCTTCATCGTACCAGGCTTGTAAGGCATCAACACCGTTCTTGAAACCAACGGCCAAATTTTCACCGTACTTACCACCAGAGTGGGTCAAACCACCAGAACAGTCGTACTTATCAGCGTAGTTCTTGGCGTATTCGGTAAGAGTAGCATCCCAAGTCAAGGCACCGGCTTGGTGAGCAGCTCTCTTCTCGTTGTGAGCAGCGAGAATAGCAGCAGCCCAATTATTGTCTTGGGCACCTGGAGTGTTACCACCGGAAGGAGCAGAGGATTCAGCAGCCTTAACAACCAAGGTGGTTGGTTGGGAAGAGGAAGCTGGAGCAGGAGCAGGAGCGTCAGCGGCCTTTGGCTTATCTTGAGGAGCAGCTGGAGCAGGTGCTGGAGCTGGAGGAGCAGCAGCAGCAGGAGCAGGAGCAGGAGCAGGAGCAGCAGCAGCAGAAGGAGCTGGACCGTTACCGTAAACAGTAACAATGTTGGTTTGGGTGACGTAGACGATTTCGGCCGAGGCGAGGGCGATGAATGCTGCTAAGGAAAGGAACTTCATTTTTTAAGGAGCGTCAAGGGGACAATTAAAAGGAAAGGAAGGAATGGAAGTAGTTGGGAGGTGATGGAGGAAGTAGTGACCAAGATTTAATGAAAGTGATGGAGACTAAAGAACTAAAAAAACGAAGATGATGGAATTATTCGCCCATTTATATCCCGCATATGTCTTTAATTGCCTGGGTTCTAGCCGATTGAGTTTAGAAGTAAGAGAATTGTAACACAAAAACACGTTTCGTGTGTTTATTTTGCGCCTTTAGGAACAAACAGATACTGAGCCCTGAGCCCAGCCAGGCCCAAGGCAAGGAGAAAATTTCAGTTCCCCAGCACTTGGGTGAGCTAGTTCTTGGTATTGAGGGAGAATGAATTAAAATATGGTAATATGAATCGAGTTGGTAATGTTGGATCTGGTCTGGGTATGTGGGCTAGGCCCATGCCCCTAAAAAAAAAACTACGATGATTCGTTTTAAAACCGCGTATTTGATTCCTCACTGCTACATACAAATTCTCTTCCCCTGTCGCGATCGTCCCAATTGAGCGCGTGCATTCGGCCCCCCTTTGTTGACCCATTCTATATATTGAAAACGGCTCGCACATACAAAGAAAAAACAATTATACGACCTGCACCCAGTTTTTTCCATGCATGGTTTTGTTAATTTCAGACAACATACCATTCCTAAACAGGAATTAGTAGTGCCAGCATCGCCCTAATAATCTCCTAAATCGGGATAGACAACGTCATAATCATTTCCTTCCTCGACATACCGGGCCCATCGCAGGAGAAAGTCGATCTGGCTCCGTTGTAAAAGTTCGAGATCTCCCACAACACAGAGCTGACGTTTCGGACGCGTCATGGCAACATTCATCCGTCTCAGGTCTCGTAAGAATCCCACCTCGCCTCTTTCGTTAGAACGCACCATCGATATGATAATTACCTCTTTCTCTCGCCCTTGAAACCCATCTACTGTAGACACTTCAACAGCACTGGTTCCGTGCTCTGCTAATACACGCTTCAACCGGGCTACCTGTGCATTGTAAGGTGAAATCACCCCGATTTCACCAGGTGCCACGCCCAGATCCACCAACTTTTGAAGATGGGTCATCACCACCAACACTTCCATGTCGTTGTATTTGGATCCCACAGACTCAACCAGACCATCATCCTGCTCTCTTTCGGGGAAATCGCCTCCCTGTGTATCGTACCAAATACATACCAGACTGGTTTCATCAGTAGCACGGATACCGGCGAGATCCAAAAGCGAAATATCGGCAACACTTTCATGGGCTCGAAGCCGCGACTCGTAAAGCTCATGAGACGGGAACCGCATAATCGTCTGGTTCATCCGATACTGAGTATCAAGCATTTTCTTGTACTGATGCCCTCCATGATGTTCCATCAACCGATCAAAAAGCGTAACCTCCAAGTTAGCCATGCTCAGAAGCGTTAGCTTGTCCAACCGCAACGCCTCATCGTGTGACTTGATCGTGGGTGGAAGCTGCATGTTATCGCCCGCAATCACCAACCTCTTGAACCCAATATGGTTGATTAACGGAATCCAACATTGCGGTTCCATCGATTGCGACACTTCGTCGATAATCACGGTATCAAACAACTGGAGACCAGGATCATCACGATACATCGACGTCAACTCATAGGCCCCGGATCCGTGTAGTGTAGCCACCACAACTTGTGAGTTACGCACCAATTCCTGAACCACCTTCTTTTCTCGCACCCGAAGATCCTTCTTTAAGTCCTTGAGCTCGGCCCAGAGCGCCCGCCGTTCGGAGTACCGCTTGCACTTCTTAGCCTTGCCGATAACTTCACTGATCTCACGCTCAAGTTCACGCAAAATCGCTCTGGAATCGGATTCCCGGCCGCCATACGCCGATTTCGAAAGAATATCGAGAGAATGCTGCAAGTTCTTCTCCAAGAGACGGGCAGGATGGCCGATTCTGATAAGCCTTTCTGGATTACCAGCGAAAACCTTCTTCTTTTTCTTTTCCCCGCTGAAACTTGGCGAGAGCCTTTCCAAGATAGTATCAACAGAAATATTCGATGGTCCACAGACCAATACTCGTTCGCCGTGGTTAAATGTCAATTGCTTGATAAGCTCGACGAGCGTATACGTTTTCCCGGTGCCAGGAGGACCATGAATAATTGTGATGGGCGAATCATTGATGGCAAAATTGATTGCCAGTTTCTGAGATTCGTTTAAGTCTTCGTTAAAGAAGGAAATCTTAGATGCCGATGTTGAAGGACGAGGAACGTACGAAGTTTCACCAAGAAGGAGCTTGATAATATCGTTAGAATGCGTGGTGTGGATTTCAGCTAACTTGTTCATGGTTGATATCATCCTTTTATAGGTGACTGAGTTGGCCAATTTAACCAACCAGACTCTCAGGCTGGATAATGTATGAATCTTTTCATCGGTAGCTGTCTCTTCAACCGAGACTGTTACTGATTGAGCATTGATCTTGATGACAACAGCATCCAAACCATCATCAGCTTCCTTTTCTCCCTTCTTCTTGTTGGAGGAGTTTTCAATAGCTTTCTTCTCGGCAACAGTCGTGGTAGCAAGTTTATCGACGCGGACAATATCACCAACTCGCAAGACTGCGGCTTGCATGAGGTCCAGATCCTCTGTCTTGACTGCTGGATCGATCAGCAACTCCAACAACGTCTTGCCACCCAAACCGGTTCTCACATTGTCTACTACAAGGTTGACAAGCGCTAGACCCAAACGAGCGAGTTTCTTGGGTGAATACGACGTCAAGTACTCGTTTGTCTGAAGCGTTTCCTGCTGCTGCTCAAACGCAATCGCGTTTTTGAACAACTCCACTAACTCTAGCGGTGTGCTCATGTCTGTACCCGTTTTTCAAGAATAGCTGTGGGATCACAAAAAACTAATCTATGCATCTTGGTACACTTTTTTTTCTTTCTCTTGATGTAGACCAAGGGCCAGTGATTACATAATTGTATGTATGTAATCCTCACGTTGGGCCCGTTGCTGGTCAAGTTTCTACACAAATTTTTTTTAAGAAAACCGTCCGATCATAATACGTGCATCTCGCCTATTCAGTTTTTCTAAACTCGTTGATATCTCTGCCCGTTTGTTCTTTCAATACACGGCCAGCTTCTTTCAGAACATAATCCAATACCAAGTTTCGTTGCTTGAAGTATCCTGTCATCTTCAAGATCGAAACTGTGTAGTCGTAACACTTCTCACCAAAGGCCAAGTACTTGGCAAACCACCTGCGGAAGTCGACTGATGATAGGCTGGCAGTGTCAAACGCCAACCCGGTGTTGCGGTGGATGCCGGCCAAAATGATCGAGACCAACACCAAATCAAAAGAATAATGTGCTAACTTTCCAAGCTGTTGTTAATATCTTTGAAAAGATACGCTTACATTCGTGTGACTTACACCCATTAAATAATTATATGTGTGATAAATGATTAAAATTTAAATTGTTTCGCGCAAACCCTCGGTTTTCTATTTGTCTTTTCTCTTTCCCTCTTCCCCCGCCGCCGCCTACATTTTCTCAAGTCTCTTTCTTATCAGCTGCGAAACCGTTTTACGTAATGCGGAAGATCTTCGCTGGTCCATTCTCTGACTCTCTTGCTTGAACCAGCACCTATTCCTAAACGAAGGACAATCTGCTCCAAATTAATCTCAAGTTGCTTAGCAACGACGGTTTCGTCCCCTTTAACCAGTTCAAGCTGTTGCTCTAAGCTCGATAATATTCCAAACCGCGTGATCAAGATATCGGAACCCTGGTCGATACTCTCAACCACAAACAACAATTTGTAGATCAATGTCTTGATCTTGATAGAGATGAATGGCGAGTTTGCCAAGTTCATGGCCCACTCAAACACTCCCTTAAACTTGACAAGATCCAAGTCCTCAACCCCACGAATCCCTGTAATCAATACCTCAAGCATCCAAGCGACTTGACGGTAATACGACTCGTCATTCTCAGTATCAGATTCTCCACTCACAGACAAAATAATGCTCATGTAGAGAGGAATATCGCTGCTCTTAATCACCGGATTCGAAAGAACGTACCGGAAACTTCTCTCGTACAAAAAGTGGCCCGGGTTCGACAATATAGGAATCAAGCTGCCATAGACGTGCCAAACTAAGTACGGAACCGGTTTTGTGCTCGTTCTCAACGTATTGATAATGCTGGCCAAATACACCTTGTACAAGTTCTTGTCCTTGAAGTTTTCAATATCGTCAATCACAGACAACATTCCTGAAATAAGAGCTTCACTGATCTTATGAACGGCTGGATTGGCCAAGTTGACCACGATGAATTGAAGGAGACTCGATTCAATCAACTTTTTGAGGCCAAACTTGTGCTTCTCCTCCAAGTTCTGGCCGACTGAAACCAACTCTTCGTTGTTAAGAATTAATAACAACAAGAACTCAGCATCATAAACACTCTGCTGATAAGTTTGACCAACAGAAACGGCAACTGTTTGATAGAATTCTTCGATTTTGTCCAATAATTCACCAACAGGTTTCTTCTTTTTATCATGCTCCAACAAATCTCGTGGCACAGGCACACTCTTGCCTCCAGTAGCATTGATGGTATTGAGAACAAAATTCTTGCTCAATGATACAACAAATTGCGTCTTATCACGAAGAATTAACCGTTCTTCACCAACAAGGTCGATTTCATTATTGCTCATCTCCTCAGTAAATTCCCAGTTTGAAACCTTACCAATCCATGATTTCATGACATGCGATTCTATCTTGATCAAAACAGCCTTCAACAACAAGTCATCGGCTCTGGTTGACCCAAGATAAAAGGTGACCAACTTATCTTGCATGGTAATGGTTGAATTCTTTTGTGAGTCGAGATGAAACAAATTGGAGATAGTCAAGGCCGAATAGAATCGGGCCTTGCTTCTTTCTGCGGTTGGTAGAGTATTGAGAATATTGTCCTCGTTGTTAACAAAGATTTGCAACAATTTTTCAAACTGAACAATGTTCTTCAGCCCAGTCATGATCAATACATTGGTATACTTCAAGTACTTCTCCTCAAGAATCCACTTGCGACTGAATATGACATCCAACTGAGCATTAACAATAGCAATCGGAGCCAATTTCCATACCGAAGATGAAATCAGAGGTAACTTCACTGCCAAATTTTGCACAGCCTTCAAGAAATTATCAAAATTTACTGAAAGTTCAGGTAATTCGGCAAACTTCTTAGTAATATACAACATCGAACGGTGAACCCACAGGGTAATGTCATCATTCATATCAGACTCAGACTTGACATATTCTTGAATAAAGTTGGCAAATTCAGGTGTGAACAAATTCTTTGAACCCTTTGACTCAGCAGCCTTGAATATTTTGGCCAAGAGCTCATTCTTCGCTTCAGCATGGATGTACTTCAACGATTGGGTCAACAAGACAACCAATTCCTTCCATTGAATCGAATCGGTATTGCTATCCAACTGCTTAATTGCAACCATACTAACTCTTTGGAAGAACTCATTTAGTTTCTCATCTTCAACTTGGGTCAAGACGATAGAATACCCAATAAAGCAGAGCAAACCTTCATCTTGGACCTCGTTGGAATTAGCAATCAAGTAAGCAATGACCTCGCTTCTGGCACCATTTGGCGAGTTGATAAAATTCTTTAATAAGTAGTGATGATCCTTGTTGAGAAGAATCTTGTTTAATTCTTGCAATACTTGCTCAGTGCCGCTGAACAGAATTAAATTAGCTTCAACTAGGTCAGACAAAACTTGCTTGCTTTCTGTTTCAAGTAAGGCGGTGAAGAAATCCACTGGTATAGAAATGCTTCTCTTTATGGCGACGCCAGCAAGTTCTGTCAAAATGATTTTGTTAACTGAGGTAGATAATTTGGACACCAACATTTTGATTTGCTCATCAGAGAAGAGCCAGAAATAGTTGGAGTAAAGGTATTGAATCTGTGGATCGATTGACTTGGTGGTAGTTATATGCTCAATGATGAGACTGCAAAATTCTGGATTGGACTGACGAGGCAACTGAACTAAAACCTCATTAAGCAACCCACACATAAATCTTCTGGAGGGCGATACTGCATCACCAATTGACGGGATGAATTTCAGCCAGAATCTAGACGAGTAAATATACTTTGAAATATGAGAATTTGGTAACACCGTTAATAAGTAATTGCCCAATTTAGACACTAACTCAACTGCCAAGGCATCACTGGGAGTTTCGTTGACTATTAAGGACATTCTGAAGATTAAGGCTGCTAAATCAAAGTGACTTAAAACGTTTTTCTTCTCCAAGATAGAAACATTTTTGGATAATTCAGAGGTTGGATGATTGACGATGATTTCCAAATAAGAATCATCTTTCGAGGCTGAAATCTGACCAAACTGGATACCCAAGTTTTCCTTTTCCACAATAGATTGGACTTCTTTATTCTCACAAAGTCCTTCAAGTAACTTATCAACAGCAGCCTGTGGCTCACCAACAACAACCAAGTATTTACTAAAGTTGAAAATCCACTTAATCAAGTTAACATTGGCAGTCTTAGAAAGAGCGAAATTGGCCTGCTCAAATAATCCAACGACAAATAAACTGATATCAAAGTAATTTGTATGTGAAGAATCGAGGTATTTATACGGAGTACGGACAGTTCTCGAGATTGATTCATCAATCAAAGACCATAATGAATCGTCTTCAGAGTCACAACCCTTAACTGAATAAACCAATGCCGAAACAGGGGACACCAACAAGTCTTTGTTGAACAACAACTTACTATCCGTCAAATTGGTAACCAAATTCAAGATCTTGTTAGCAAATGATGAATCAAGTGATGGAGATGCAGCAAGCTTTACCAAGCAGGTGAAAAAGGAGTTTCCGTTGTCAGAAGGTTTGTTCCACCATTTTAAGTCTTGCAGTTGTTCCTGTTGCTGCTGAATAGATAAATAAATATCCAACAATGTCAAATCGTAGTTGGAACAAGTAGAAAGATCAGACTTAATGATATTGTTGATATTATTGCTGGTGACTTTGGAGATAGACGCTGCCAATGCCGAAGTGGATGGGTGCAAAATTTCATAGTAATTGATAATTGAAAGAGCCGTCAATTTAATCAACTTCAGATCAGAGTTCTTTTGCAAAACTTGCATAATGGTGCTGAGCTCGGGAAGGTTTACTAATACCAACTCGATAAGCTCTTGTTTGTTTGGAATAATGTTCTCATCAAGAAGAGCTGTCAATTTCTTCAATGAAAAAAGAATTAATTGTAATGCAAGTTGGGTGATGAATGGCTTCTTGGTGTCCAAGCAATTGGTAAGTGTACTGCGAGGAAGTGGAGTCAATGCAATATTCTCCAGGATGAGCTTCAAGTCATACTTGATATCTTGCGAGATAAAGGACGACGCTGAGTGGTTGGAAATCACTCTTGGAATTGGTAATTGCAAGATATGTGAGTACAATAACGTGTGACCCACCCACCATGAACTCAAAGCGGGATCATGATACCCTCCACCATGTTGAATCATCCAGTTCATGTATGGAGGCACCAATTCTGGAGCATTTTTCAAGATGGTGACGGCGTATGTCAACTGAATTGTTGATTCCCATGGCTTCAAGGTAGTCAATAAAGTATATATCAACTTGTTATTGAGTTTAAAGGTAGTGTTGTTGATGACGACTGGAGCACCACTACTATTTTCTGCTTGCCATAATCTATCATTTGGATAAATCAAGCCATTTTTAACATCACTAACCAACTTATTCATGAACATGATATATTTTTGGTGGAAAGGTTCAGTGCTTGGCCCAATTTTATTGAAAACTGCCTGGATCTTGTACATGAAGTTTTCGTTCAACACCTTACACTTGGTTGATCTCTTGAAATTTGGCTCACTAAGTATTTTGGTGTCAAGGAAATCAATGATTGTAGAAAGAGTTTCAACCGAATCAAACTCAAACATATATTTCCAGAAATTGTTCATGATCTTGTAGTTGGAAGTCAATAAGTCTTTACGATGATAGTTTGGGACAGCTGAAAGGAGAGCAATCCAGAATGCAATAAAGTTATTTCTAATTGAAAGACGTTCCTTTGTGTTTCTGTTTTCCAAATCAAACTTTGAAGGCACAAGTAGCTTGGGCAAGACGACGAGGGAGAAATCAAATGTGTTGAGGAAGTCCGTCACCAACGTAGCCGATTTGAATTGGATCATGTTTGTTAATATTCTCAATACAGGATTGGTGAGTGAATGCTTGTGGTTGTTTAATGCACGATACACCACTTTCATATGGGTAGTGAGGATCGTCTTGTAGAACAGCAGGATCGAAGGGGTCAAGTTTGCAAGTTGCAATTGAAAATTCAAGTCCTTCTTCTCTTCATCATGTAATGCTGTGTTGATGCTAGTCGTGACACGAGCCAATTTCACTGATACGTCTTGGAAATGGCGATGATCATTAGTAGATGCAAAGAACGACCAACTGTGCAAAACTCGGCTAAGAGAGTCGCTAGAAACAAATTCAAGCAAGTCTTCATTCTTGCCGGAAGTAGTGACAACAGTCAACTTATCCAAGATCCCCGAATCAACGTTGGTTCGCGACATCTTTATCGTGATACTGTTTGCAGATGGTTGTGAAAAGTTGAGATGGCCTATTCTGACACAAAGAAAGAAAAAAAAAAAAGAATATTACAGACACTATAAAATGGACCACGCACGACGAAAAACGAGCTGACTGATTTTGCAGCTATTCGACTTGCACAACGACTTTACCCGTTGCTTTACCAGATTGCAACTTTTCCACTGCTTTTGGAAAATCATCAAAAGAATAAACACTATCAACAAAAACCTTTACCGTTCCGTTTTCGATCAACTTCTTACCTACTTCCAGAAACGGTTCTGTTCGTAGTAAAATTTTTTGGTAATGATACGAAATTAGACCCAACCTGCTCTTGATGTTTCTGACAAAAGAGTAAGTGTACTTGATCACCATTCCCAACAAGCTAATGTCAACATACTTATTTTGGCTGTCACCAACGATTGTCCGGTAGTATGCGCCCTTTTTAAATATTTCATTAGAAAGTGAAAAGAGATCACTGTTGCCAACGCAATCGAACACATGGTCAAATTGTCCTGTCTCCTGGACCGATTCCAAAACTGGATTAATAAGGCTCTTGCTCTGAGTGTAATCAATGATCGAAGTTGCACCCAATTCGCGTACAATGTCGTTACTTCTGGGCGAATTTGACACGACGATTTCCTTTGCCCCAAAATATTTTGCCAACAGAATAAGGTAACGGCCAACAGAGGTGGCAGCCCCAATTACCAAGACCTTTTTATCCTTCAAGTCCAAATCATTGGTCAAAAGGTATGCTGTACCAAATACCAAGGGCCAGGAAGCAGCTTCGGTTAGCGTAATGTTTTTGGGCGCAATGGAAACATTGTTTTCCTCCCTACTATCAAAGAGAACATACTCTGCCACAGTTCCTCTGCCAAATGGATGGGTGTAAAGCCCGCTTACCTTATCCAGGATATTAAACTGAGTAGATCCCAGGCCAATAGCAACCACAGTTCCTGAGAAATCACGACCAATTCCTTGATCTCTGGTCATGAATGGAATGATAGCTGCAGAATATAAGAGCAAATCAACAGGATTTAACGCAGCAGCATGGACTTTGACTAAAACATGGTTGGGTGCCACATTATACAAACCATCCGGCTGTTTCACAAGATCAATTGTTTGCCGGTTGATAGCAATTTCTTCACCTGCACGCTTATAAGTATAAGCATTGTATGCAAGAGTATCAGAAGTAAAGGACATAGTTTTACTAAAGATACCTACGGGAAAGATATAACTGAAGAAAAATGGGTTCTAATACCACCACATAAGGGTACACAAATAAGGATCATTCGTGTGCAAACCAGGACACCACACTATATTCAATGTAGAATACATCATATACAGAAGCGATCCCAATCGAGAAGTGGGGGTCTTTCGAATACTTCTATACCCGCAGCAGCAATCTTAAATTACCAAAAATGGAAATGGTGGATCATAATTGCTATTCGGTAAATTGACTAGCTACAGACTAAGGCTACCAACTGATTAGCCAGCATCACAAGCAAACATGCAGCAGTGGATGGAAATTGTTGCTAAAAAAACTTTATTCACAATGTAATCACCCTAACTCTATTGTTTCCTAGACATTTTGGTCATTTCAAACTATTGTGGTAGGGCAGCGTCATTACAACAGCGAATTTCGTAGCAAGTAGAAGGATTTAAACACAATAGAGTATTTATTAATACGATCGCAGCATGCATGGCAACCAGAATTATCGAATCAGCCCACACGGGTGCGGGTAAACATTTATCTCAGCACTGTTAGTCAGACACACATTCTTGTAGCGGCTATAGTTGTTGTGTGGGTATAAAATCACCTGCTCCAGAAACAACAATTAAACGGCTCCAAATGCTGCTGATGCACTATTGTTACGGTTTTATGCCAGAACATTCTGGTTTGTTACTAATGAATCGATACCCCAGATAACTATAATGAATTTTTTTTATACGCATAATTTTGGGTAGGAAGGTACGCACCAGTGCTTCCTTCCCAGTGATTATGGGCTGCAACCTGCTTGTTCTTTACGTATTATGCTAATTTTGCCTCACAAGAAACTTTGGGGTACAATGCGGCTTCCTGGCGACCGGAGTTCTGTTGGGTATCTGGTCTGACATGCTGCACGTAGAACGTGGTTTGTTCCTTCGGAAGACAATGCACCTATAATATCAGAGGATCAATTTTTGTCTGCCCGACACGATATATTAACGTGCCTTGATGAGACATTTTTGTATCTGAGCCTTGAGTTTCATGGGGTCTCGAACTAAGATTGGTTCTGAGACAAGATGTTCTGATGGTCCAGACCACGCCGTATCTTTCTGGATTTACAACTTTAGCTTTTGAGACTTTGAAGCTGGCCAGCTTATCAGAAGCACGGGTTATGGGTGCTGGCATGTGAATTGCGTGCTGAGCAAGGATAATTCTCGGACTTTATTCTTATTATTGGTGTGCCTGCATACGTGTATTTTCTGACAACAATAAAGTTTGAGTACTTACATGTATGATTACGTCGGCAACAATCTCACCATATCGGGGAAACGGCGAACAAAACAACAACAATATCTCGATTGAGAATATATTCCCACAAGAGGGGACACCACTGGAAATTAATTCTGCTGTAATCCCCTTACTATTTTTTTCCAATTCCCACATACATACATGAATGACCTGGAAAAAGGTAAAAGACGGTAACGTGCAACGTAGTAGGTTTGATCCTCCGCCTTTTGAGAATGCAACCGAGAACCGCATTTTCAGGTCAATGCACTATCACCCCACAGTATAAGGAATATACGGATATATTTTTCTATTGTTTACTTGTGATGTAAAGTAAAAAAAAAATAAAATTATAACTTGACCGAAAGAGGCAAGAGGGGAAATAATTTTTTTTTCCTTCACCTAACAACATTCTATTTATATATAACTTTTGGTTGGCAATCATATATAGTAGCTGCCATTAGACGCAACCCGATATTCTCTTTATTTACTAGGCGCCTCCCTAAAATACGATGAACAATGACATTTATTTCCAACTTTAAGAGGTTGTTTGTGTCTCAGGACTCTTCCAAACTAAACGATGAAGGTGTGTCACCTACATACACCAATACCAGCACCAAGAGTCCTAAAAGCACGAAAAGCATCAAGAGCGCCAAGAGCTCGACCAGTGTAAACGTTCCTGCGTTCTCCTTGGACCCCACTTTCAATGAAACGTACCCCGATCTTCCCAAGAATTTTAGACTTATCTCGGTGCTTGGAGAAGGTGCATTCTCGGTGGTGTACAAAGGTTGGGACACCAAGACTCAAGAATACGTTGCCATCAAAATCATTAACAAGACCAATCTAACCCCAAAACAACTCCACAATATCAAAAATGAGGTGACCATCATGCAGAAATTGCCTCCACACGACAACCTCCTCAAACTCTTGCAGTCGATCGACGGAGACCACTTTTGTTACCTCGTTCTTGAATATTGCAACGGTGGCGAAATCTTCAACAAGATAATCGAATACACCTACTTTTCCGAACAGTTATCTAGACATGTCTTCAAGCAATTATTGTTGGCCATTGAACACTTGCACAACAATAATATTGTTCACAGAGACATCAAACCAGAAAACCTTTTGTTCAATAAGATCCCATTTGCTCCAAGACCACAGGAAGACTTTGTGAGCTGTTTGCGTAAGTCCGACGACAAATCGAAGGTAGATGAAGGTATCTATGAAGAACACGCTGGAGGTGGAACCATTGGCGTGGTGAAATTGGCTGATTTTGGCTTGGCCAAGCAGCTTCAAAACGATCCTCAATATGCTCATCATTCTAACTTAAAGACTCCATGTGGTACAGCTGGCTATACCGCACCAGAAGTTATTACTTGTAACACCAACAGATACTCTGTTTCCAAGAAGAATTACTATTCCAAGGCGGTTGATATATGGTCTCTTGGATGTTTGTTATACACGATCAACTGTGGCTTTCCTCCATTCTACGACGATGATTCCGACCAATTAACCCGTAAGATTGTTAGTGGAGACTTTCAATTTCTTAACCCCTGGTGGGACGAGATTTCTCTCGATGCAAAGGATTTGATAAGCCGGATGTTGACCATCAACCCTGATGATAGAATCACCATTGACGAGATCTGGCAACATCCATGGGTTACTGGAGAGTCAAATCAGAACAACTACTTTGGCGAGAACACCACGGTGACTCATCAATATGAAGTTTGCAAGCAGAAGGTTGAGCATATCGAGCATGTTGAATCGGTGATTTCTCTTGCTCCTCTGACACGGAATGAACCTTTGTTGTCTCCTCGCGCGGAAGCAATCAAGAGAGTGTTTGATAACCCAGCTATGATTCACACTACTGGTTTTACTAGTGGGTTCTATGAAGATTACGACGAGGACGATAACGAAGAAGTTGACGAAGAAGAAGAAGAAGAGGCTCAAGATGAAGTGGAGGAAGAAGCAGAACCAAAGAGTGTTCAATTTATTGAAGACGCCGAAGAGGAAGAGAATGATTCTTTCTCATGTTCTTCTACGGAAAAGTTCCTTGTTAAGACTAAGGGCCTTAAAGCTATACCAAAGACTCCAAATCCAACTGCTCAACAGCTAGCACAACTTAATTTTAGGAATGTGTTCCTGCCCACGTTTGACGGTGATCTTGAATCCGAATCTGAGATGGATGACAAGATTACAAATCTTACTTCCACTATAAAGTCTCATAGTTCGTTGTCACACAAATCGGTTCGTGGCGACGATAACACCGAAGACTTATCTTCAACGAACTCCTTAAGTGATAATGATGACGAGAACTTTGAGTACAACACCAGATCCTCGTCAATAATTTCTGGGATTAATGGAGACTTCAAATTTACGCTCAACTTGAACGATTCTAGTTTGTTATCGAGAAGAAGATCATCAACTTTATCGCGAAGCTTAAAGAACTCAAACTCATCACCAACACAAGCGGTATCACCTCCAGAATACCCTACTGACTCAACCTTAACATTCACTAGATCGGCTAGCTAAGGGAAGCACAGCATAAATCTGCATAACACCCGTACTTTTACTTCAGTTACATTTTCTTTTTTTTGTTTTAGAATTTTATTTAGGCTATTATTAGGCAATGTCATGAGTATAAATTCTTCTATATGTACAAAGTTTTTAACGTTGAGCCGGTTTGACGTTGGCAGATTCAGGCTCGTCGAGCTCTTCGGGTATCAAGGCATCGCTGCTTTCCAATAATTCAGCCAACTCACCGCTCTGAGCCATGCTGGTAACAATGTCACAGCCACCAACAAACTCCGAGTTGACATACAACTGAGGAATGGTGGGCCACTGGCTGTATTCTTTAATCCCGTCTCTCAACTCGGGGTCTTCCAACACGTTATAAGCAGCAAACTTTTCTGGATCAACACCTTGTTGACCCAAGATCTGGATGGTGGCCCTAGAGAACCCACATTGAGGAAACTCAGGGGTTCCCTTCATGAACAAGACGACCTTGGACGAACCGACGGCACGGTCAATTGCATTCTTGATTTCTGTCGAAATGTATCTTTGACTAGATCTAATTGGCTGGAGAATTAGTTACCGATACAAAATTAGAACATATGCCAGTATACTTACGAGTCTAGCGTTGAATAAAGTTCTTCTAAACATGGCTTGCAGTGGTTAGTAAGCTTTTAATCCATCGATTTTATTTGTTAGCACAAAGTATTTACACTATATACAGGCAAACATATATTTTGTTCCTCCCCTGCCCCTTTCCCTTTCTCACACTTCCGGCTAAATATGTTGAAACGTTACATGTCAAGATTATAAAGCATACCAAATTTAGTAACTGGACAACGTGGCAGCGGGGTCCCAACGTGTTTAATGCAAGTTCATGTTTGCCAAGAATTCAATACTCGTCAGATTAGAATGTTGCGATTACATGGTTCGCGAGGCGGGACCAAATATTTTTTTGTTAGCGACAAGATCCTCCAACCCTGTTGGGTGCAATTTTTGCATCCACTCCACAAATAGAAAAATCCCAATCAACC
>JAJMKY010000067.1:104926-156390 GCA_030564025.1 Teunomyces panamensis | reverse complement strand
ATTTTTGCATCCACTCCACAAATAGAAAAATCCCAATCAACCCATAAGAAACATCCTTTGTTACAATTTCTTTCTTTATACTTTATAGACAAAAGAGAAATGCATTTTTCCAAGATTACTGTGCCACTATTGGTTCTGTCGATCACTGGAGCCACTTTTACTCCAGGATCAGATGACTGGACTCTTTTAAAGCCTGCCGAAGATCCCTTACCAGGTAGTAGCGACACTGTTCCCTTCAAATTTGGAATTTATATAAATCAAGGCGGCAATGAGCCCGATGAGAACCATGTAAGTTTCTTGCCTAATAATTCCATTGTTGCAGAAGAGAATGAACCTCCTTCACCACTGCACATTATTGATGTTGAGTTGGCGTCTAGAGAAAAGATGCAAAAGCGAATAGTTGACCAGCAACAAGTACTTAACAATGGCTTCAAAAAGAGAGTTACTGAAAGTGAGTCCAAATATCCGGCTATTTACCAATCTTGTAGCTCAACTGCTCCATTATCCGTTTCCCTTGCAAGTGGTATCTTGAGAGATGAAAAGGGAAGAATAGGCTCCATAGTTAGTAGCCATCAATTGCATTTTGATGGACCAGATTTTCCACAGTATGCCACAATTTATGCCAATGGGTGGTCTATTACCAAGGATGGCCAACTAGCACTCGGGAACACTACTACTTTTTTCCAGTGTGCTTCAGGTGAATACTTCAGTTTACATGACCAAAGCATTGGTGACCAATGCGAACCAGTCCTGCTTGATATTGTTGAGTTGATTGATTGTTAAGATATTAGATATTAATTATTAATACAACTGTGTAGCTACCCATTAATGGCATCTTTTATAAAAAGTATTTGGTCTTTATGAAGACTGCTGCAACCGCAATCAGACGATAAACAACTAGGCATGCAACTAGGGCACCAATCATGGCAGCAACTGGATTATCCAACCCAAATTCTTTGATGATCTGAGCACCGGTGGTCAACGTACAATCAACACCATCCTTACATGTAAAACTTTGGCCCTCAAATGCCAATTTGGCACAAACCCCAACAATATACCTCATTGGACTGACCCAGTTAATACCTGTGAAGAAGGCAGGTAATTGCAAAGACATAGTACCTCCCATAAAAATAGCAATCATGGTAATAGCTGAGAGAATGTTTGTTGCAAGACCCAAATGATCAAAGATGCTATTAACAAATATACCCAAAGATTCACCACAGTTAATGGCCACAAAGGATGAGAAAAACATCGAGAAGAACATGGAGGCATTTCTTGGAAGACCAACGGCAAATACAACCAATATACTAAACAAAGCAGTAGGAACAATTTCAGTTGGTAACTCATTAATCAAATATGACAAGTTAAATTCGAGAACACCATAAACATCATCATTAAATTCTTGATAAAAGACATTTCTCTCCAAAGGATACAAGGAAACATTGTTGATAAAACCCACGAAGTATAAATTCAACACTTCCTGAATAAGCCCTAAGCGGTTACTGATCCCTTCCTGTCCATGCCTCAAGGGAGTAAAGAATAACGTATGTGCAACTCCCAACAATATTGTTTGAAGCAACTTGGCAAATAAGATATCAAAAGAACGAAGCGTATTGAGATACAGACGAGTAATTAAAGTTCTTAATATGATCACAAAAGAGGACCGTTTGCGGTGAAACTTTTCAAGTTGAATTTCATCACAACAAGAGGACTGGTTAGTACTAGAAATCCCTTTTGTCTTCCAGTTTGCAACAAATGAATTTACTCTAGCTTCAGTGCTTAAACGAGTTTCATCCTCTTTTCTTGTAATTAAATCAAGAACATGATCTGTGACGGTAATGTTGGAGGGAGTGGCGAAATCTATCGTCTGCAAATATGACTCAAATAGATTCATGTGTCCACTGTAAACTACCCTTCCTCCTCTACTCAACATCAAAACAGTTTCAAAAAGACCTATCATTTCTGTATTTGGTTGGTGAATAGTAAGAATGATTGTAGTGTGATTCGATCTGGCAAGATCGCTCAACAATTTAAGAATTGAAAGTGCTGTTGTGGTATCCAAACCCGAAGTGGGCTCATCAAGCACCAAGATCTTTGGTTTATTCAATAGCTGAATTGCAATTGAGACTCTTCTTTTCTCTCCACCAGAAACACCCTTTAAGAACTCTGATCCGATAAGAGTATCAGCACAGTCAACCAATCCTGTTTTACGAATCAAAGAATTAACAACTGTTGTGACATGTTTTTGATCAGACTTTGGGACCCTTAACCTTGCTTGAAAATATAAGGTTTCACGAACTGTTAATGTTGGTATCAAGAGGTCATCATATTGCGAGACATATGAGGTAATCTTCGCAAATTCTTGTGTGGTAATCTGTTGATTTTGGTTCAAAACAATCAGACCGGACGATGTAAACCTACTGCCTCTTGAAATCCTGTTTGACAAGTATTTCAATAATGTTGTCTTACCACTTCCAGATGGTCCCATAATTGCATTTAATGAATTATTGGAAAATGTTGCATTGATATTTTGCAACAATTTTTTTGGTTCTTGTCGTTTCATCCAAAACCACTTTCGAGGAGCAGCATTCAAGGATATGTCTTTGATGGTAATGTCAATGTTGCTGGCAGTTTTCCATCTATCATCATCATTTTCATGTACCTCCTTCTCATCCCGGATTTTTGCGTCAGATGCCTCCTCTTCTTCAAAACCAATTCTATTATGCTTTACATCAGAAACTCCCATTTCATAACTTTTCAAGTAAAGACCAGCGTGCGCAAGAATGTAGAAGCCAATCCACCAGGCAATAAGGATACCAATTGGTTCTCCAATCCATCCCACAGGATATCCTAAAACACTTAATTGATAGTTACCCATGTATTCTTTACATTGTTCGGGATCGGATTTTGGGCAGTCTCCCTCCCAATGGGAAAATTGATTTGAAACCAAGGCACCGAAATCATACCAAAAATAGGCAATATACTTTACCCACCTCACGTACTTGGGAAGGGTTGAAGCATTGACAAAGAATCCTGATCCACTGTTTTGAAGCTGGTAGAATATATTAATGTACAATGTTGAGATTGGAAAATCAGGACCAAATGCAAACCCAACCATAGCAAACGTCATTCCCATAAAACAGGTCAAGACGGTCAATAAAAAGTAAATAAAGAAATGGCCAACACCTCCTCGTAATCCCCACATGAAATATGTAATTATTGCAAATATGGCACCCACAGGAAAATCTTCAAGAAATATCTTTCCCAATCTTCTAGATATTATGAATCCAGGAATGCTAACATAATTTTCCTTGTATTCTCTGAAAAAGTTCAAACCATCGGTAGCCCATAATCTCTCAACCTCAATGAACATAGGGGAAAATCCAATAACTTCGAGCATGACATATAAAGCTGAAGTTATTGACCTAATACCAGATAGATCGTGTTTTGGTTGGTAAAATATCCACCCAAATATGCAAGCCAAAACAACAGACCCCCCATTTAATGCAAGTAAAGACATTCTGTCACGAAGTGATAAGAGAAATGTTCTTTTGGTCAAGACCCATATTTCACGCAACAAAGATATCTTCTCGTCCTTTGATCTGGAAAATAGCCAAATCAATTTTTCAAATTGCTCTTTTGATGAAATGTAGTCTATTTCAGTCTTGAATGGGTTTGTACTATTCCAGTGATATACCATTTGGTCAATTTGTTTTGATGTTCTCGCCTCATTCTCCTTGGAAGTAGTATCCTTAACTGAGTAATCAATAATATAATCCAAAAGATTGGAATTGGGAATACTTTCAAACAGATTGTTCTCATTTAACTCGTGAAAATATCTGGAAGATTGTACCAAGTTACCAAAATAGACTATTCTTCCACCATGGGTTAACAAACATATTTTATCAAACAACGAAGTAATTTCAATTCTTGGTTGGTGGATAGATAAAATAATTGTAATACCAAAATCTGGACTTGATAATTTCTTGAGCATTTTTATAATTTTCAAGGAACTACTTGAGTCCAATCCTGTTGTTGGTTCATCTAGAAATAAGATCGATGGCTTGTTGAGGAGCTGAATAGCCAATGATAAACGTCTTTGTTCCCCTCCAGAAAGATTGATCTTATTGGAAAAAGTCATAACCAATTCTTGTTTGAGATCAGTCAATTCCAACACATCAAGTAATATATCTATAATTCTATGTTTGTCGTCTCGAGTGACACTTGATGGTAATCTTAAATCAGCCTGAAACTGGAGAGTCTCTAATAAGGTTAGGCCAGGTAGAAAGGTATCTTGCTGTTGGAGATAAGAGCTTTTCAAATGCTGCGAATTAGCTTTGGTAGAGTATATGACACTCCCATCAAACAAAAGGCTCTTATTTGTACTATTTAGCCTGCTAGATAAGGTATTCAATAAGGTAGTCTTCCCACTGCCAGAACCCCCCATAATTGCCATCAATTCGCCTGGAGCGAGATCAAAGGATATGTTGGATAAAATGGGAGTACCGGCACCAGCATCATTTTCCAAATCGTGATGGCGAGGACCCTTGAAAAACACCGAAAGGCTTCTAACTTGTAGACTGACCCGTTCTTCCTCCGGGACTTTTAAGATTATATCCATATGGCGGTGCAGACATGAATTTTAAGAGCATAATTTAAAACTGCCAAATATAAAATATATATAGAGTAAGAAAGGCACCGCCATCGATGCAAACAGTCAGTTAGAGCCTTTACAGGACAATTGTTTTGCTAAAAATAAACCCTCATTAGGCGGACCGGGAACGTCAGGATCGTATTTTTACACTGTGAGTGCACAGAAAATTCTAAACATGTTTTATGCACCCACTGTATCCGCATGAGTCACGAGAAAAGAAAGAAATGGCGCAATCCGTGGATAAGACGGAAGGTATAGGTAGGTAATGCTAAAACAACGTTTCGCAAGCCAGGGTCCGAAAAAATCTTCTTATTAGAACAGAAAGTAGCAACTACAGGAGTTTTCGCTAACGTTTAAATTTAAACCGGGTGGTCCATATTTAGCAATCCTATTTTAGGTAATCTCGGCCGATTTGGGGTAGTTGCGAATACAGAAGTGATTGTCAGTATCAGTAGACAAAAAGACTATCTTTAACTTTTCAATGGGGAGCGTGGCTGAGGCCAAACATGAAATACGATTATTTATGAGTAATTGTTTCTCTTTCTTTCAATGGCAAAGTATATTGGGAAATGACCAAAAAGAGATTTTTCATTCTAGTAAAAGAGTCGCCAGTCTTGGAAGAAGGGCAAGGAAAAATCGCGTCTTTAGGCTGTCAAATGCGTCTTAATGGTCGCCCAAAAAAATAGATCATGAGGGGCAATGATCTCTTTATAAGCAGCAGATGAAGTCAAAACCATTGGTATCTGTCGTCAATCTAGATGCACACTCTATTGATGTCACTATAAATAGAAGTAGGATTACATTTACGAACCAAACGTGCCATTGTTTGTTCAATGGAAATAAGTTGAGAGATCAGTTCATGTCACAATTCGATGCCGCAGATATTGCTATAATTCCCTGCTACAACTTTAGTTATAATTCCAATGTGGTAATATTGGATCCAGTGGAGACATTCGATGACTTACTTGATCGCTTGCAAGGAATTTTATCCGATGAGTTCCGCTTACTGTTACTTAATACCCTAATCATTGATAATCTCTCGATGTTCTATTGGGAACTCAAATCGAACTACAAAGAAAATGGATTCAAGGAAAAGTACCAGCAGTTGAGCGAGATCATCGATATTATTAAGGATAGGTACAAGTGCAATGTCATTGTCACTTCGTTCGATCTCAATTTCGACAAGGGATACAATGTCAATTGGTGTCACCAACTCGTGGACCGAGCAGGACTCGGATCCCGTACGTATTTACCAACCACCTATTTACTTCAGCACGACGTGATTCTTCATCTGGATGGAGAAACCACTCAATTCAACAAAGACAACAAGGTATGGGCTACAGTTTAATACAAACCAAAACAACTATTTACGTTGTCATAACGATTTATTATCATAAATAGCAGAAGTAAATGAAAGTGGACTTACATAACGGTCAAGTCACCAAACTTTTCTTTGTAACCTGGAACTTCCCACTTACCGTTCTTGACCATGTAGATGACCTTTTCGTCCAAGTCTGGTCTAGCCTTGGCAACATCGTCAACAGTCAATTGGTCAAATGGTCTGGCACCTTCAATGTCCTTGAGGGTAGCTTGCAATTGTTGGATTTCTTCGACAACAGACTTTTCGGTCAACTTGGCGTTCTCAACGGCCTTTTCTTCGAAGATTTCAATGTTCTTCAAGTTCTTGGAGACATCCAAAGTAACTGGTTGAAAACCTTTAACGGCCTTTTCAATTTCGTCAATAACCTTGGTGTTCTTCAAGACAGATCTGTAGTGCTCAAAGTCGACTTCAGTTGATTGACCAGCAAGAGCAAGGCTTTGCTTCTTGGCTTCGTCGTGTCTCTTCTTAAATGCAGTCAAGGAAGCAGCGGTGGAGCCAGTCAATCCCAAAGAGGAGATGACCTTAGCCCAATCCAACTTAGTGGCAACGGTTTTAGCAACAGAAGACATTGATGATGTTTTGTCGATAAGTTAACTTTGAGTTGTTTAACCAATGAAAGTTTTCATTTCCCAACGCATTTTTTTGGTTTCCAGGACACGACCCCGGTCAGGACACGGCCTACAATAGGTCCGGCTCGGAAATGGTGCTACTGTACAAACCAAAAAAAAATAAAAAATAAATCATGCCGAGCTTAGCACAAAAATGACCAAGTGAGTTATCCAGTCACGCGATTTATAACACGTGATAACCTTAGATCGAAAACATTGTTAGTAGGTTTCTGGGTAACATCGGAAAGAGAATCAAGCCCAAAATGCTGCCCCAAATGAAAGGCTTGACACAGTTTATTATTGATCTAAGGGGTACTCGTGATATCGAGGAAGAGAACAAAAGAATTAACCTTGAGATCAATAGCATTCATTCCAAGTTCAATGGATCCTCGGGTCTCAAGAGTCCCCAAAAGAGAAAGTACATTTACAAGTTGATCTACATGTACTTATTAGGATACACGGAGGTGAGTGACTTTGCATTGAAGGAATCGCTTTTACTATTGGATTCGAAGAAATACCTGGACAAACAGTTGGGGTACTTGGCTACTTCGATTCTTGTTGACTACAACAAGTCAACGTATCCGTCAACAAAGAAGTTCTTGAATCATGTTTTGGATCTCACTCACCCGTACCTTGTATCTGATTTACATTCTGACAATGAGGATGTCAACTGCTTGGCAATCCAGTTCATATCGTCTAACTTCAATGTCAATCGTCAAACAATCGAATTCGTCACTGAAGCAGATGAAAACTCAGCTCAATGGCAAGAATTGATTGATATTGTTTACTCTTTCTGTACGTCTCCAATCAAGGAGACTTTGATTAAAAGAAAGTCGTCGTTGGCACTTTTTATCCTTATCAAATTGTACCCCGATGTGATTATCACCAACAACAACTGGATACCAAGATTGCTTCAATTAATTGACAACGAAGATATTGGATTGGTGGTTTCTAGTATTCCACTTATCAGTTATCTTATGGACTTAAAGCCCCAGTATGTCAAATCAATTATCCCTGCAATTGCCAACAAACTCTACCTTATTATCGTGGAGAACAGATGCCCGGAAGCATACTACTACTACAAATCACCAGCTCCTTGGCTTTTAATAAAATTATTTCTGTTGATTGAAGGCTTCTTTTTGAACACCAACAATGACCTTCCTATACTTTCCCTTACAGAATTGGATGAAAAGACCCTCAACTCTTTGAGACAGGTAGTGGCCATATCGATAAAGAATGCCACCCAGCCTGTAAAAGGTCTTCCCAGCAGAAATTCTCAAAGTGCTATATTATTCCTGGCTGTTTCATTGGCGGTTTTCTTGAATGCTTCTCCTGTTGCCATCAATGGGGCCATCAATGCCTTAATGTCGTTGTTGGATTCTTCAGAGACCAATACAAGATACTTAGCACTCGATGCATTGATCAAGTTGACAGCGAGACTGGATGCTAATTATTTGTCGTCCTCGCTCGATAAATTTGATGATAACTTGCCAATTATATTCCATTTACTATACGACAAGGACATCTCAGTGAAAAGAAAAGCTCTTGATCTTTTATACACAATTTCCAATTCCCAAAATTACATTACTATTTTGAATAAGCTCTTGGACTTTTTCCCATTTGCTGACTTTTCATTGAAACTGGAGTTGGCGATCAAATTTGCCATATTAGCAGAACGGTTTGCCACTGATTCAACATGGTATGTCACAACCATGCTTAAATTGCTTTCCATTGGAGGTGGATACAATTCAAATGGAATTAGCTACATAGGTAATGAAGTCTGGGAAAGGATTGTTCAAATCGTGGTGAACAACGAAGAATTACAGCCCAAGACGTGTAAATTGATTATCAATCTATTAAGAAAACCTATCCTGGCGAATAATGGTGGTCCACAACAACCAGTTCCAAGCGGAACGTCAGAAAACTTGGTGAAGGTTGCGGCGTTTATATTGGGTGAGTTTGGGGTTGTGCTCAACGAATTGCCGGATTTCAATTTGCAGAGCCAGTTCCTGCTACTTTATGATGCATACGTTAAGGTTAACTTGACTACGAGAGCTATGATTTTGACAACGTTTTTGAAATTCATCACCAAATCGCCTAATGAACCATTTGTTCCAGAAGTCCTTGATATGTTTGAGATCGAGTCTCAATCAATTGACTTGGAGATCCAGACCCGTTCGTACGAATACCTCAAATTGGCCACGACACAGGCAAATGCTGGTAAATTGGCGACGAAACCAGTACCTGCTTTTATTAAAACCGAAAATGCATTGATGGATAGAATTGGTAGTGTTAGCCACCTCATCGGCAGAAACAGATCGAGATCATTGGTGGCGGCCAAGAAGTTAAACGAGTTTGCTGCTGCAGGTAATGGCTCTGTTACCAACTTAGTGGAGCCTGAGAAAGGGACGAATCCATTTGAGGCGAAACCCGCTACCGCATTATCTCCCAACTGGTATGCTGGTTATCATAGAATGCTTCATTACGATGCCGGGATATTTTATGAGAACCAACTTATCAAGATCACGTATCGGGTAATCAAAGACGGTTCCAACATGAGACTCAAATTTGTTATTATTAACAATTCTGCAAAGACTGCTGGTACGGATATGACAGGATTTACGGTATTAAACTTGGAGAGCTTGACACACACCGAGCACCCCAACTATCTTCTTAACTTGGCTCAGTTACCTGATTCTAGTTTCCATGACAAGACGTCGATGGAGATTGGTATCAAGATTCGTAACGTGGTTGAAAACAATGAGAGTCCTGTCTTGTCGTTGACATTTATGTGTGGTGGATCCTTCAACCAGTTGAATCTCAAATTCCCGGTCCTTCTTTTAAAGACATTGAGTTCTACGGCGTTGAGTAATGTGGACGAGTTTAAAAAGAGGTGGCTACAGATCGGTGAGCTCTTGGGCACGAGCCAGGGTGAACATACGATTGGTGTATCGATTCCACACCGGTACAACTCGTCAAATATCGTGAGAATGTTATCAAGAATTGGGTTTTCTGTTGTGCATGCCACGGCAGACGATACTGAAAATGGAATTCTTGTCATGGGTGCTGGGATCTTACACACGCAGAAATCCAACTATGGTGTATTGACAATTATCAAGAACGTGGACCAAATCGGTAAAGAGTTTGAGATTGTGGTCAGATGTACTGGGGGCGGAATTCCAGAGGTAATTTCATTGACATTAAAGGAGATATTTGAGGGCAAGGCCTGAAAAGTCTACATCTGAATAAAGAACTATTACCAAAATGGTAGATTTTGTAGATGGCTGCGAAAGGTCTTACTTCCTAAATAGGCAACACGACAGTAAAAAATAAGCACCTTACCTAAATAGGAAATTCGTAGCACCGATTTGCAATTGGCCAGTATATAATGAGCCATGGTGGGCCTATTCTCGAAAAACAGTTCAAGCTACAAGCACCTTCCTCTCATTATGAAAACCTCATCGATTGCTTTGGCCGCATGCTTTGCTGCATCTGTCTTGGCTGCCCCGGCACCCGCAGTGGTGACGGTGTACGTGTCAACCGAAGACGAGGCATCCAATCCCACACCCTCAGTGGCTGAAAAAGAACAAGTGATTAAGGCCCGTTTTGAACCTCCTCACTTTACTACTGATGTCCACGGCAATGGAAAGCGTGCGGTGATTACTCTAACAGACACCACTACAAATTATGTAACTGCTGGAAACAACGCACCAGCCACGAGTAACGTACCACCACCAGCAGCAGCAGCACCACCACCAGCAGGAGGAGGTCTCGTACCGGCACCAGCAATCACAAAACCAGCATCACCTGCATTTAATCTTGACTCGTTACTTAGCTCCAATGTTGGCAAGTGGCTTGCGTTCTTTGGTTTAGGTGGGTCCCAGAACACCGTGGTGACCTCAACTGCAGTGGCCGTGCCAACTGCTCCTACTCCATATGCCGCAGCACCAGCCCCAACCTCCAGTGCCAGCAGTCAAGGCCCCGTTTTTCTTGCTTACATTCCTTCCTCTTCTATTGAAAAAGCAAACGCCTCCCCACAGCCTTCACAGCCATCACAGCCATCCAAAGGCACATCAGGTAGTGATTCGGACTTTTCTTCGTCGATTCTTGCTGCCCACAACGCCGACCGGGCCAAGCACGGGGCCGGACCCTTGACTTGGAACGATGCTGCGTACCAATATGCCCAGAATAACGCAAACAACTACGACTGTTCGGGTACCTTGACACATACCCACGGTCCGTACGGCGAGAACCTTGCAGCAGGCTACCCAGATGGTCCATCTGCCGTCCAGGCATGGTACGACGAGGGTCAAGACTATAGCTACAGCGCTGCCAATACCTACAACCACTTTACACAAGTTGTGTGGAAGTCAACCACAAGTGTTGGTTGTGCCTACAAGGACTGCCGTGCCCAGGGCTGGGGCTTGTACGTGATTTGTGAGTACGATCCACCAGGAAATTTCATCGGTCAGTCGGCCGCTAACGTCTTGCCCAACTGAAAAAAAAAATAGAATTAATATTAAAATTGTATTCTCCATAATGTTATATACCTTTGAGAACGGGTTGCGTAAGGTTACTCCGTACCGCTTTCTCTATAAAACGCACGTTAAACCCCGTTGGGTCGGCAGAACGCTTGTAGACATTTACCATGACGAGTTTGGCGAGAAACCAGGGCTCATCGAGCAGGATATTGTCGAAGAAACGATTTATGTAATGAGCAACAGTGGACGCAAGGGTGGTCCTGTTGCTGTCCGTGGCCCCATACTCAACACACGAAAGGTCGACCGGTTCGATATCATCGTTCACAACAAGCATATGCACGAACCAAGCGTTCCCGACTCACTTGACGAAACTCATCGCATCGAAATAGTGTTCCAAGACGACGAGTTACTCGTAATCAATAAACCCTCAGGGATCCCCACTCATCCTACCGGTAACTACTACTACAACTCCGTCACGGAGATCCTCAAACATGACTTGAAATTGGAAAATGTCTGGCCCTGCCATCGCTTAGATAAAGTTACTTCGGGTATTTTAGTGTTGGGGAAGACTCAAGTTGCGGCAAAATTCTATGCAACGGTCATCAAGAACCGAGACCTAACCAAAGAGTACGTCGCTCGAGTTTCAGGCGAGTTCCCTGTTGGAAAGATTATGGTAAATTGTCCGATTTTCTCGGTCAATTCGACTGGTGGCTACCTCAAACCGCTAAATTCCGATGAAATGCCAGTGAATTCAACCACCGTGTTCGAACGAGTGGAATACTGTGCCGAACGTAACCATAGCATTGTGAAATGTCGGCCATTGACAGGTCGGATGCATCAAATTCGGATCCATCTCCGCAACATGGGCTTCCCCATCGCCAATGATTACGCATATAATCCGTGCGCTCCAGAACTTGCAAGCCATCAAGTCAATATTGCTACCAATAACCTCGAACTCGAGTTGTACCGGCGAATATTCGATGTCCATCCACAGTTTAACCAGTTTCGCCCCGTGGATCCGGAAATCGTTAAAAATCCAGCAACCATCGACGTTTTTCAGCTAACACAGTGGAAAAACGATTCCTCACTCTTGGCAGCAGCGGCCCACCTTCGTGAGATTCGCCAATCGATGCTTGCAGATATGAAAAAGAGCCACAACGCCGTATGTAGCGACTGTCACCGTTCTCTCTTTGATACCAACAGAGATCTCGTTGGTCTGAGTATCTGGTTGCATGCGCTCAAGTATGAGTCGGATAACTTTTCATTTAGTACAGCTTTTCCCGCTTGGGCCAAGTTTTAAACGGAAATTTAGGCACATAGCCCGGTAATTGTGATTCATGTAGCGTATTGTAGTTTGTGACGTTGCGGGCAAGAAACACCGTCTCCTTCCGGTTACGGTTGGCCTCTGCAGCAATTGATTTCAAGCGAGCCTGGAAATCGGAGTTGCCAATTGTCGTAACTGCTCGTTGTATATCACGACGAATCAATTCTCGATCGGCTTCAGTTACTGGCACCACGCTGAACGAGAAACGAAAGATACCTGCCACCAGCTGGCGGTCTTTTGCCAATTGCACGGATTCAAACAAGCATTGTTTGACAAACTTGCGGTAACGTGTGCGGCCAAATGCGGTATAGAGAGGATGGAGGTTCTCACGAAAGTAGCTGTGGGAGCGGTAGCGCCCACGGTATGCTGCTAGAGCCGCTTCAAGGGTACGGTTGTTGAGCTTGTATCCGGCTTTATTGGTAAAGGTGTATGCCACGTACGATTTGCGGTACGATGCTGCGTAGTGCAGGGCTGGAATGAACTGAAGACTCAAGAACTGACTGCTTACAATACGTGGAAACGTACCGAACCCCGGCCGGCGCATCGCGAGGTATACTTTTTCATCGACACCACGAATGTCAGTAGCGGTTACTGGAAACCGTTTAGAGTTAACAGGAGTGGCAGCTTGGTGCTTGAGAAAGTGTTTGGCACTGGTGAAGTGTGCTTTATATGAAGAAAGCCAATTCATTTCTACTTACTTTATAGGCTGCCATAAACTTACACAATTATCGGCCGTGGCGAGGGTCAATAACTTTGGATTGAACGCGAGTAATTTAGCGATGCCCTGCGTCGATGTAGCGAGCGAGCTCGGTGCGAGGCGCGACGGATTGTCGCCAGGCGTCACGCGGTGCAGCGCGCCGTCGGTCGTGCGTACCGCTGTCAAGTCAAATACCGCGAGCTCGCTCGCGGGGGTGCTCGCTAAAATGTATTTTCCGCATGGCAGGAATGTACTGGTGGCGGAATACGGGTACTGAGGGTTCCATCGTTGTGCCAGTGGATGGGTCTCGGTAGATACAGTGGTGAGAAGCTGGCCCAGGAACGCATCGAGGACGTAGTGGTCGGGTGAGTTGGTCAGGATAAGTACGGTTTTGCCGGTATTGGCGAATTCGAGTTTGGTCCATCGTTCGCGCGGGCGTACCGGAAGTTTTGCGACAAGGAACGGACCGCGCTCGTAGTTGGCAATATCGTAGAACGAAACGGTGCCGTGCGCGTCGCTATTTTCCTCGCTATTAGGGTGCGTCGCTACCGCAAAGACTGTGCCTTGAGGGTCGAAAGCCACCAGCAGCAGCATATGTTCCACCAGCACATTTCCCGAAGGACTCAGGGTCCGTGTATCCCAAATATTGACTGTTCGGTCCCAACTGGCACTCACAAACATGCTATGGATGGGACTTACTTCGATACCTGTTACCACTTCACGGTGGCCCTTGTAGTAGCGCAAGTACTGATTATCGGCAAGCGAGAGACTCCTGATCGCATGGTCAGTATCGCCACTGGAGGCCACCGGTGTCAGGGCATACAAACAGTTCATTTCGTGATGTGTAAACCTCGCCAAATGGGCGCCATATTTCTGTGATTGTACGTCTTTGTGATGGGCACCTTTGTGCGTATCGTACACTTGAATCAGCTTATCGATCCCGGCAGAAATGAGGTACTGTCCCGTATCGTCAAAGTCGAGTGACGTGATGCTGGCTCCCTGGTGATAGTCAAACGTTTTTGTAGGCCGCAATGCTGCAAGCACCGCCAAATTGACCGTAGTCGTCGACATTTCTCTGCACCACTCTCAAAGCCGACAGTGTTCTTCACACCAAAAACACTACCTTTTTTTTTGGAATGCACCCACAAGCGCGCGCGGGCTACAGTAGAAGCTTGGTTTGCATATAATTAGCCGCGATTCAGGAAAAGAAAATCCCTGACCGCCCCTAATCAACCGTTCCAACCCTATCGCCACCGACCTTTAGTGAAAATACTCCGACATCTTTACTTCAAATAACTCAATTGTACGATGTCGCTTCCGTTCAAAGTAAAGGCTATTTTTGAATACAAATCGGACTACGATGACGACCTTTCGTTCGCCGTGGGCCAGATTATCACCGTGACCGCAGTCGAGGACGACGAATGGTATTCCGGTGAATACGACGGGAAATCAGGAATTTTCCCCAAAACCTTTGTTGAACTTACCGCCCCTCTGGTTCCAAGTCATCCCCGTAAAAAAGAACTGGAATCGCCGGCTCAATCAACACCAACACCAGCTCCCCAAGCTACATCAGCTCCCCAAGCTACATCAGCTCCCCAAGCAGCACCAGCCCCAGCAGCGGAAAGTTCATCTCTTTCTCCAAAGAAAGAATTGTTTGAATCATCAAAGACATCGGTTCCCGTTCCCGTCCCCCTTCCCAACCAAAAAATCAACGACCCATACAGTATCAAGAAGCAATTTGTGGGTTTAGGGAAATCATCTTATGTTCCCAAGATCACCCCGCGTGACGATAGCAAGATTGTGGGCCATTCACACCACGAAGTACCTCACGGCGAAGTTGTAAAGGCCACAGATGTCGCAGAAGAACATGCTGAAGTAGAAGAACCAAAGGTTAGTCTAAAGGAAAGGATTGCGTTGCTTCAAAAACGTCAACAGGAAGAAGCTGAAAGAGAAGCAGCAGCCCTCAAGAAGAAAGTGGAAAAAAAGAAAAAGCAAGCGGAGTTGAAGGCAAAAAGGGAAGCCGAAGAGGAAGATCATTCCGATGTCCACTCTAGAAAGTCAATTGACTCGACTAAGTCTCATGCTACGGCACATATTGATGAAACCATAGATGAAGATAACGAGGAAATTTATGACGAAACAGTAAAAATTGTTGAGACAGAAGAAGCAGCTGAACCAGAAGAGGAAGAGGAAGAAGAGAAAGAAGATTCGGATGACGAGGAGATCAAGAGAAAGAAGTTGGTCGAACGGATGGCTAAAATCTCTGGTGGAAGAAACATGTTTGGTATGATGGGAATGGCTACGCCATTTGGCGCTCCTGCTCCCAAGAAGGAAAAGAAGAAGGAAGTGGTGGAAGCTGAACCAGTACCTGAATCAGAACAGAAAGCTACTGAAGTTAAAACATTACCTGCTACTCCAATTCCAGCTGTACCAGCCGTTCTCCCTGTACCAGCTCATGCTCCAATGGCACCTGTGACTGAGTCATCGGTCCAAGCAGACTCCTCTGACGACTCTAGCTTGTCTGATACTTTTGTTGATGTTCCAAATGCTCAACCGGTTGAGCATGAAGAGGAATCTCATGATGATTTTAAGATCACTAGACAGCCAATAGAGCAGGAAGTCACGGGCTATGAAGCTGATGAAGATTCTGATTTATCGAAGCCAGTGGCTCCTCCACCAATTCCAAGTGAAGTTCCCGCGGTGCCACCGCCAGTTCCTTCCGAACGTTCAAGAGCGCCGCCACCACCAATCCCACAAAGCAGTGCACCACCACCAATTCCTCACGAACGTGTTCCACCACCAGTTCCACAAGCAGCACCACCAATTCAGTCAAGAACTGCCCCACCACCACCTCCAGGAGTGTCAGTTCCTGATGTTCCAAACTCAGTTGCTGACGATAGCAGCGATTCCGATAGCGACAATGTAGACCGTGATCTTTCCTTTGTTGAAGGCGATGGTTCAGCGTTTGTTCCAAAGCCTTCTGCAAGAGCTCTGACCCTTCCTGCTGGCTTTGTTCCACCTACAGGCAGTGCTCCACCGATCCCCGTTAGTGGCCTTGATATTGCACCGGCCCAAAAACCACTTCGCCGTGCTTCGACCGAAATTAGTCGTAACTCGACTGGTGGTTCAGTCCGGAGATCCGGGGAGCTTTCAAGATCAAGATCTGTTAAAGGAAAGGAAAGCACACAGGCCGAACTTGCCTTGAAAGATTTGGAATTCGAGCTTGGAAACATTGGAGGCTCACACTGGTGGATGAAAGGTGAGTTACCTGATCTGCTTTCCTCGAGTATCGGAAATGATTTGGTTTATGAGGTTGAATCGAACCTGATTAGAAAGAGAGGCGGCCGTACAATGCAGTACCGTGACTACTACATCTTGTTCTATGACTTGTCGCAATTGGTCTTTGAACTTGAATACAATGGCGAGGATCCACGGACCACGATCCAGTGTGTTAATTTCTTTACCAAGCCGATCCCAATCATTAGAAAGGATTTATTGGACAAGTACCATCGGCAGTTTGGTCAGACGATTGTTTCGCTGGCGGCAAATTTGCTAGGAACCCGGATTCTGGATGACTTGGTGTCTCTTGTGCTTAATGGTATGAAGGGCGTTGACTTTGTCAAGCCAATCGGTAACAAATCGTTTGGAGTGACGATCTACAAGAATGTGAATAACAGTAACATTGCGAAGATCGATGAGATCAAAGCCGGAGATATTTTGTGGGTCAAGAACGGCAAGTTTGTTAGTCACAAGGGAATAATCGGAAACAAATCGGTTACCCTTGGAGGGGAAGGTGTAGCTGGAGATATCTTCACCGCGGTGATTTACGAGTACGATCTGCGCAAAGAAAAATTTAAGGTGCTTGAACTGGATGTTTCAGGCCTGGTTAAAAAAGAGAGTTACAAGTTGGGAGAACTAAAAAGTGGCCGTATTCGTATTTTCCGTGTTGTGGGTAAGGACTACGTAGAGTGGTAGAGTTTCGGAGTTAATCCATAATAAATACGCAAATATTGAAAGACTAGAAAAAAAAATTAGTAGTGAAGTTACGCGGCCTGTTTGTTGAGAAGCCTCTTTTTGGGGACCATAGACGTGAGATTGATCCGTCTTTCGAAGTCTGATCTTGGGTTATTAGTAAGGGATCGGAGTTTGCTACTGTGGAAAAGATGGGGGGAAGCCCACAGGAGAAGCAAAATATCGTGTATTTCGACCAATCAGAAGGCAAATCTCGGCTATGACGTGCGCTGGAACTCGGAGTTTATTTTACTCCACTTTGAAAGTCCGGGAAAGGCTGAGCAATTAACCGCCACGCAAGAAAAAAAAAGTTATGATACTAGAGAACAAAAACAGGACCACACTAACAACTAAAAAGAAGAAAACAAACGTCAGCAAACGGATGGAAACGCATCGAAATCTCTACAAAAAGTAAGGTTTTGTACGGGAGTTTCTGGACAATATGGACCGAGTCGTGTTTGCAAAACGATGGGTCGGTGTGCAAAGTGTTCCGCCTTAGTCCTATTTCGGTGATGCATCGTACCCCACATAATTCCCCGCCAAGAATTTTGGAAAATATTGTGTCCAATGGAATTCCTAAACCGTGGACTAGCAATCCCCGGTGATGGACCCGTATTAATGTAACATGCAGCCATGGCCCTTAGCCCAATAGAGATTTAGAACATGGTCAGATATAATTAGTAGCTCTTACTTTAAAAATGCGGGGCAATGTTTCTTTCTCAAGTTACTCAGTTACAGCGGGGGATTGTATACTGAGTCAATTACAAGCAACCTTACATATATAAAGTTACTGTTTTGCCAAGTGGTTCCAAGAAAAATAACACTAGCAATTTCGAGAAAATATGTCAGAAAAAACGGACGCCAAGTCGATCGTGTCCCACGCTAACGGTACTGATACTGTTGAAAAGCCCGCCAAGACCAAGTGGAAATGGCAAGTTAACAGCGACCATGCCCCACCTGAGATCTACAACCGCACGTTATACGCCTGTATCTTTGTATTCGGGATTTTGGGTGCTGCTAGAGGGTTCGATGAGGGGAACATCGCCGGTGCCATCGCTTTGCCGGCATTCAAAAACCAGTTCGGATTGTCAAACCCACACAGAACTAAGGATTCACGGGCCAATTTGCAATCGAATATCACATCCACCGTCCAGTTGGGTTCGATTGCCGGTGCCATAATTGCCATGTACTCGGTGGACAAGTTGGGGAGAGTTAGAGCCTTGCAGGCCTGTTGCATTATTTGGATTGTCGGAGCCATTATTCAAATGACTTCTACTCATGTCAGTCAGTTGTACGTTGGAAGAATTATCGAAGGTTTGGCTATTGGTCAAACCACCACTATTGGTCCTTCTTTGACCTCGGAAATCGCCCCAAAGGCCATTAGAGGTATGGCCGTGTCGATTTTCTCGGGTGCAGTGTATTTCGGGATCATGATTGGCTACTTTGTCTCGTACGGTGCCGCTCTTCACATTAGTAACGAACTGAACAAGCAGTGGATCGTGGGTGTTTCGCTTAAGATCGTTTTAGCCGGCTGTATCTTCTTGATGTCGCTCTTTTTCTGTGTGGAAAGTCCTAGATGGTTGTTGAAGGTTGGACAGCCTGACAAAGCCATTGAAAACTTGTCCAAGATCAGACACTTGCCACCAGATCATCCATACATTGTTGGTGAAATCAGTGATATTAATGAACAGGTCTTGGCCGAAAAGGATGCGACTGCAAACAGTAACTTGTTCAAGCAGTTTTGGTCGCTTGTTTCTATCCGTGCCAATGCCTACCGGTTCTTTGCAGTGGCTGGTACTGCGCAAATTCTCGGTCAATGGTCTGGTTCGTCTTCGATTACTATTTACGCCAACACGTTGTTTGGATTGGCTGGTATCAAGGGTATTAACACTTTGAAAATGTCAGCTGTGTTGGGTGTCGTCAAGTTCATCTCTGCATACCTCTGTGCTTTCCTTATCATTGATTTCTTAGGTCGGAGAAGAGCATTGTACATTGGTCTTTCATTGCAATTGATTTGTATCTTATACTTTGCCATTTTCTTAACTGTGGTTCCAAATACCGGTGAATCAGGATACGTGATGACTCCTTCAGAAAAGCGTGCTTCGACTGGTGCACTTGCCGCTCTTTTCTTATCGGGTACAGGTTGGTGTATGGGTTTCAATAGTATTCAGTACTTGTTGGGTTCTGAAATCTTCCCATTAAACATCCGTTCGTTTGCCCAGTCGTTGGTTATGGTGTTGCACTTTGGTATGCAATACGGTAGTTCCAAGGCTTTGCCAAAGATGTTGCTCGCCATGAACAATTACGGTGCTTTTTACTTCTTTGTTGGTGTATTGACCATCAGTTTGGTCTGGTGTTGGTTCTTTGTTCCAGAGGTTTCTGGTAGATCATTGGAATCGATGGAAGAAATCTTCAACTTGCCATGGTACCTCATTGGTAGACACGGTCCGGAATTGTGTCCTGACCACTCAGAAATCAACAAGATTTCTTATGTCGAAGATGAACATGGCAACACCTACGAGGATCACATCGCCTACAATAACGAGAAGGCGACGCTGGAATTCGTTGAAAACGTCAACCTGGCCGACCTGCCTACTTCCAAGGATGAAAAATTAATGATGGTTTAGTTTCTCCTTGGTTTTTTTATAAACATTTTTTTCTAGTTCTATATATAAAACCATTTGAATGGTTTTTTTTATTAATGTTACACTACGATTTGTTCCTACTTTCGATTGATTACTGAAAAAAAAGGAAGCTACTAAAGATTGTCGTTTCAGAGTTTTTTCCTTTCCGTTTCAGATCTATTTTTCTTTGCAATCTCGCGTCAGGCGAAATTTGGAACCCTCCTGCGTGTGAGAGAAAGAGCAATTTCAACTTTTTACCACAACCAAGATTAAATCATGGCCCCAATTCAAGACCAGAGGCCTGACTACGTGTTGGAGGTTCTGTACCCGAACGAGAACAATACTCCTACACCTGAAGCGATTGCCAACTTCAAGCGTTTAGTCCAAAAGTTGTACGATAATGGCTTTACTTCGCAGGTTAGACCCGCCAGCACACCATCTTCGCGTCTCTTGTTTATCAAGTTATCGCCGGCCAAATATGCCGAAGTGGCCCAGAAAGACGCAATTAGGAACTATGAGCTTGGTGTAGACGCAAGAAATGACTCCACTAACGACCGTCTTAGAATCGTGTACCAATTCTTGGTCTCTCCATCAAGCCTCGATGGAATTGAAATCGACCCGGAAACCGAAAACTGGTCGTTTGTTAAACACATCGTACCCGTTACTGATGTGTACTACAAGAAGAAGTTTTCTCTTAAATCAAGTCTGGTTGGAATATACTTCAGCTTTTTTATCACCTACATCTCATTTTTGATCGGGTTAAGTTTATCTTCATGGTACTCCAAAAGTTACCTGTTGTCGTATGCCTTGACCATTTTGTTCCTGGGAGTCTTTTTTGTCAACTGGTGGAACTTTCACCAAAATGTATTGGCCAAGAACTTGGGTGTGCTTAACCAGCAACTGGCTATACAGTTTCGCAACCAGTTGCCTCAAATCAACAGCCGCCCAATTGCTAATCAGGAAGCGGGTCAGGATATCAACAGATATTTGAAACAGCTTGCTTTTATTCCCGTGGCTTTGGGTTTTACTGTGGTTCTAGTTACTTACCAATTGGCATGTTTCGTATTGGAAATCTTCTTGGGCGAAATCTACGACGGTCCTGCCAAGAGCTTATTGGCTCTTATCCCTACCATTTTAATCTGCGCATTTGTACCTATTCTCACCATTGTCTACAACCTTGTCAGTAATCGGTTTATTGGATGGGAAAACCACGTTACAGATATTGGCAAGAAGAACTCCGCCCTTATCAAGAACTTTGTCTTGAACTTTTTGACAAGCTACGTTCCATTAATTATTACAGCTTTTGTTTACTTGCCATTTGCCCACTTGATCCAGCCAAAATTGCCTGAAATCCAAACTTCTCTTTCGAGAAATATCAGTGCCGACAACGCCGTCTTCAAGTATTTGCTCCAGTTAAAGTCCCAGGAAGAATTCAAGGTTAATCAGGAAAGGCTTAATGCACAGTTTTTCTACTTCATGGTTACCAACCAGGTTATTCAACTTGTGCTCAAGTTTGTCCTTCCTCTTGTCATCTCAAATGCCCTTAGAATAGTCAAGAGTAAGCTTCAGAAACCAAAAACTCCTTATGATCCACAAGACATTACACAAGAGAAAGAATTCTTGGAAAAAGTCCGTCGCTCCCTCGATTCACCGAAATATAATGTCGATGACGATTTCAGAGGTATCGTGTTGCAATACGGTTACTTGGTTTTGTTTGGTTCGGTTTGGAAATGGGCTGCCCCAGTTTCCTTGGTTTTTGCGATCATTAATTATGTGTTGGATGCCTGGAAGCTGTCTGGAAGTCTTTACTTTAAGCCTTCTGTTCCAATCAGAGCTTACTCGGTTTATCCATGGAATGAAGCTATTTTCATTTTGACTTGGATTGGCTCAATAACTTCTCCATTGATTGCTATATTTTATCGTTATGGTACAACTCCTCCAAAGTCTTTGGGTCAATTGGCTTTGGACAAGGCAAGCACCAACGTTTCATCTAGCACTTATTTTGTTCTTGTTTTGTTTGGTTGTGAGCATTTCTTCATAATCTTGTACTGGGCTTTTTCCAAGGGTTTCAAGCTGTACGAAAACGCAATTGAAGCCAAAAACGATTTTGCTCAAACTGATATTAAATTGAGACGCGAATACTATTCCAAGCAGACTAAATCGGCAATTAAATCGACCGAAGATGCTAAATGGCAAACTTTAAGCCTCGATAATGTGATTAGTCAAGCTGGAGTGACCAAATCAGAAACGAACAGTGAAGCGATTCCTGAACACACTCAAGGTTACCTGACTTCCGCTTCTACTGCTGAAACTGAAGCTACCATGGTACACAAGCAACAGATTCTTGACGAAAAGAAGAAGCTTGTTGCTGAGAAGGAAGCTGAGTTGGCCAAACTTCAGCTGAGTCGCCGTGCTTTGGAAAGAGTCAAGGATGAGGGCGACAATATCATTGAATTTGCAGACAAGGAGGGCCACAAGGAATTATCTACGATTGATAACAACGAGCATTTCCAACCACCAGCTGAAGAAAAGCCTGCTCTTTCTAAGCCAAAGAGTGGTGATTCCGTTACAGATTCCTCGAAGGAAGCCGTTTCTGACGCTTTGAACAATTCCTCTTCCAGAGAATCTGTGGACAGTAAGCCAAGCAAGACTAGCAGTAAGAAGAAGTCATTAAAAAAGTTGTTTAAGAGCAGCAAGTGAATTGGAATTTCCAATTTTTAAGCTTTTTTTATCAAATTACAAGAATATTTCTATTTTTTTTGCAATTAATAATATGTATTAGTTTCCTTTTTGTATTTTAGTTTCTAGGAGGTCTTGCTCCAAGAATCTTGCTTCCTACACGAACACTGGAGCTTCCCTGTCTTATGGCCTCAACGTAATCGTTACTCATTCCCATGCTTAATTCCAACTTTGTAGCGTACTTTTGGTCCAAAGTAGCCTTCAAATCCGTCAAACGTTTGAAATCCAGATTTTCATCGCTTGAAGTAGATTCCGCAAAGGAACCAATTGTCATGAGTCCTTCGAGCTTGATAAATTTGGTTTCCTTCAAGAGATACTCTACTGATTCGTGGAGTTCATCCAAGTTGTCTAAGGAATAACCAGACTTTTGTTCTTCGCCAGAAGTATTGATCTGCAAATAGACGTTGATATGTGGGCCACCAACCTGTTCTCTACAGGATTCCAACTTCTTACACTTCTTGAGGGAATCAATAGTTTCCACTGCGTACAAGTTGTCAATGCTCTTAGCCAAGTCCTTACACTTTCCTGTCTGTAAACTTCCAATGAAATGCCAGCAAATATCCTTAGGTAACTCAGCAGCCTTGGAAATGAGCTCTTGGACGTAATTTTCACCAAAATGACGGGCGCCCGCGTCATACAATGCCATTATATCTGATGAAGGCTTGAGCTTAGTGACTGTGACTAAGCGAACCTTGCTGTGCGAAAGTTCATTGACTTCTTCAAGCACAGACTTGTAATTCTCAGTTAACTCTGCCTTACGAGCTTCTGTTGGAACAGGAAAGGACGACATATTGGCCTGCATTTAACAAATTAATGTAGCAAGAAAGAAGACAACGGATGAGCTTTGAAAAATGCAGAAGTCGTGCAAAGCTCAATATGAAAAAAAGTGTCCATCTCCATCTTAAAGATCAGACTGTTCCAAGTAAACAAGACAAATACAATATGTCCGATTCTGTTTACAAAGGTGATGATTTTGACGTCAAGGTCAGAAAGCAAGTTGAATTCTACTTCTCTGACAGTAACTTGCAAACCGATAAGTTTTTGTGGAAGATATATGAAGCCAACGATGGCTGGGTTGAGTTAAAGACGATCTTGACTTTCGGCAGAATGAGACAATACCGCCCAGAAGAGCGTGTAATTGCTGCTTTGAAAGAATCTGACCAGTTAGTTCTTTCTGCTAACGAAGAATCCATCAGAAGAAAGGATCCACTTAAGGACTTCAACGAATTAAAGAACATCAGAAAGAGAAACACTGTTCACATCGAAGGCTTCCCTAAGGACACTACTCAAGAAGACTTGGAATCTTGGTTTGCCAAGATCGCTGAGACCTTGCCGAAGGAAAAGACTGTTTGTTCCATTCGTAGAATCAAGAGCAGACAAGCTAAGGAATTCTTTGGGGTTGTTGACGTTGAATTGAAGACTACTGAAGATGCTGAGTACTTGTTGAACGACTTGGAACTCAGCTATCCAAAGGGTATTGTTCAAAAGGACGAAATTGACGAAGAAACCAAGAAGACTTTGTTGAAAAAGATGTCGTTCTTGACTTTCCAAGAAATCAGAGAAAGTGGCAAGAGATTCGGTGTCAACGACGTCACCAAGAGACGTAACAGTTTCAATGACAACCACCGTGGTAAGAAGCCAAGAAAGAACTTTAAGAAGAACGACGAGGACAAGAAGAAGATCGAAGAAGCCACCGAAGAAACCGCTGAGGAAGCTAAGGAAGAAACCAAGGAAGAAACCAAGGAAGAAACCAAGGAAGAAACCAAAGAAGAAAACAAGGATTAAGCGCATCTAATAGATAACCTGTACTATGATCATGTAGAATTTTGCTCCAAGACACGACCGACCATATTTTTCAGAAAAAGGCGCGTTACGCGTATCAACTCGACTACATCAACACCCACGATGGCATCGACATCAGCACAACTTACTGCCCTGTTTGGTCCTAACCTTAAACCAGAGATTATTGAGAAGTTGGAAAATTTGTCTCTGATTTTCAATGTCAGTGCAAATGACTTATTTATTAACTGGGAGACATATAATGTCACGGTTGTGGAAGATGATTTAGACTTGACACCTGAAAACCTTGACAAATTCCAGGATTATTTACAGTCTGCTTTGGCAAAGAGCACACCATCTGCCAAGAGAGCTCGTGATTTGAATTCTGCCAGAAAACCAGCTCTAAGAGCCACTCTCAACTCGAGTCCGAGTGGTACTCCAAGCTTAAAGAAGAGAAAAGCCGATCAAGTTGCATTAGAGTCGTCACCCGCGTATGAGACAGCGAACAGTTCGTTTCAAGCATCCTCACCAATTAAGAAGAATACAGCCGCAAGTATCGGCAGTCAGCATGAATCTAATGCCATCATGGAAACGTTAAATCCAGAGATCGACGAGATACCCGGTTACACTCTCCTGGTAGAAGAACCCAGGCCATACAGATTGGCTTCAAATTTTGATGCCTCCAAATACAAATTCCGCTCCATGTCTATGAAGTTATTGGAAAGTGCTGATGTCTTGGACGACCAAATCGATACATTTGCTCAAATTTATCAAGAAACCAACAAGTCAGATGCAGACATTCAATTCGGAAACCCTTGTCTCAGTGCACAGTTTGACATTCTTTGTAGTGGAAGAATTGTGCCCGATTCACCAATATATGATGTCAACGTCAACTTGAATAGCACATCTCTTTACTTAGAGACTTCTAGAATGTCAGGTATTGGTCAGAGAATCCCACTTGATATTAGCAATTTGCCAGGATATTCGTTTTTTCCTGGACAAATTGTGATTCTAAAGGGTCGTAACCCCACTGGACGTACGTTTGTTGTTCAAGAAGTAATGAAACTTCCTGAACTTGGCGCTCCAGTTTCCACCAAGGAAGAATTGAGTGAATTTGAGCAATTGACCGACGAGAATGGATTGAAAATGGTCGTTGCTTCTGGCCCATTTTCGAACCAACATACTCTCAACTATTCTAGACTTGAAAGGTTGGTTGAACGCATAAATACTGATATCAAGCCTCATGCCGTTATCTTGAACGGACCTTTCATAGACATTAACAACGTCAGTGTTTCCGAAGGAGAAATTGAGCTAGAAGATAAGCAACAGCCCAGGAATTTAGACGAAGTCTTCAAGAAGATCATAACTCCTATTCTCAAAAAGGTTAATCCGAAAATCCAAGTAATATTGTTCCCATCGCTCAAGGATACATGTATAAAACACTGTTCTTATCCACAAGATCTGTTTGACAGAAAGAAGTTTGGCTTACCTAAAAATGTGAAGGTATTCCCTAACCCTCTGAGTTTTTCTCTCAATGAAGTGATTATTGCCAACTCAAACCTTGATGTGTTCAAGGATTTGAAAGATGTATATAAGGAAGATTCGAGCAACAAATTGGTCTTGAACAACAGATTTGAACGAATTGCAAACCATATTTTTGAACAGAGGCGTTTTTATCCGTCATTCCCTGGTGCAATTAAGAAGAATATTGTTAAAGATGGTGATGTTTTGAGTGGTGGTGCATTTGAAGCTGAGTTGGCCGAGACAGGTGTGGGTGGATCTTGCCTTGAAGTGCCGTACTTAGCATTAACAGAACTAGGAACAGCACTTCCAGATATTCTTATTAGTCCATCTGAATTGAAGTTTTTCGTCAAGGTTATCAAGGGAGTGGTGGTGATAAACCCTGGTTACTATATCAAGGCCGGTAGAGATCCACAAAAGGAAGATGGGTCATATGCTGTGGTGCACATTCAGACGCCAAAAGTTGATGGCCCTGATGCAAATGTCGAAGCTGTTAATGGCCTGGATTTGTACTATCACAATGTCTATAAGAGGACTAGGGTGGATTTATGTCGGAGTTAAGGTATATAAGTATTCCAAATACTAGAAGTTATTCTATATACGCAGTATTGCATTAAAACCAGGAAAAGGTCTCTGTCCCTTTTGGTACTCATTACTGAGTAATTTTGAATTGGTTGCAAATAGAAAGACATTACATGTTTGAAAAGTAATAATCTGTCAGCCGGTTAAAAATACCTCATCCAATTCTGTGCGGTAAGGCTTAACTATTCGGAACTCTAATTCCAGAGTTGCAAATTATTAGCAGAACTCTCTGGAGAAGTGCGCTATCATAGTGCTATGACCCGCTTTCATAGAACTACAACGCTCGTTCAAGAACTAGATAACCTCAACTATATCTAATAAAAAGCTTAGCAGATTTCAGGTTGGTATTTGAAATTGGATTTGTATTAATGCACCAGAATGTTGAAAATATCATATATAATTGTCACCAAAGAATAGATATCCAGAATTAGGAGTGGCAGCACGGTTGACAATGTTCTTCATAGCTCTATGTTAAAATTATTAATTAACGTACAACACAGGATGGCAGCAACAGAAGGATCCATAAGAAGGCCGCTCACTTGCTTCAGTCTCCACAGAACCTGACTCTCGGATTGTGCTCCAAAGCCGCTTGCATACAAAAGGGTGGTGGCACTGTGCTAGTAATCTTGGTATCAAACACGTAAAAGGAGCTGAAATTCCGACTGCAATATAACCTTGGTCCGATTATTTATTCCTGTAAACAATAATAACGCAACATGCAATTGGTATATAGTTTTATAGAGCCGACATATAAATGGTTGCTTAAGAAAAGTTTATATTTGGTATAATTTCAGACAATTACAGCTATAATAGTGAACGTGCATTGGATGATAAGAATGCAACATACTTACATTTTATCGATCTGAATTATCAATATTTGAAAAATATGGATGTAACCAACAGAAAAAGTGATGTTTTAACGAGATATTAAATTGTTTAGTCTCTCTACGATAAGCTTGTCAAAGAGTTGTACTTCTTTCTTTTACTCAAGTCAAGCATTATCGAATATTGATCGATGGAAAGGAGGTGATTGCCACGACTTCAATTATCTGAATTACGTGGTTGGATTTTATTTGGCCAAGAGTTATAGATACCTAATTATACTCTACAACAATAAAGTTAGGATACTGATCTCTATTTTTAGTACGTGATACAAATTTCATAGATGAAACGTCATGTATGTTAGCGAATTTCAGTACATATCTCAAAACCTACCAGATTTTGACTCACGAGTGTTACAGATTGCTATATGACTAACGTAGACACATTTTATTAACAACTATTGGCTCTGCAGGGAGTCTGGTTATACAAGTTGGCTGAATAATACTTTTTCTACATTGATCTAATTAGAAAAGAAGAAATATTCAACGACCAATCGAAACTAAAATTCTGTCTATTGTTTGTCATTGTCTCAGGGTAGACTCCAAACCACTTACCCATAAGTCTCGCAATTGTGCTTTAGAATAGGTGACTGGGTGAGTTTATAAAGACCACAGATTATCCCTTGGTTTTGTAGTTGGCCAATTCAAGCACAAATAACATGTTTGATTTTCCTAAATTATTCTTGATTGCGATTTTAGTAGTGAATGCTTTTGCCTATGATAGAAATGCAAATACTGCTACTGCCAAAAACTACACTAGGTTGACTTCAAAAATCAACGTTATTGACGGACAATATGAAGGGTATTTCAATGCAACGCAATACCTTTTTACAAAACTATCATGGGATACATTGGTTTTCAACCAAGAGCAGAAGGCAAGAGAACCGTTTAGTTTTTAGTGTCTTTGGTGATAATGCTTACTCCTTCCATCCTAACTATTACCCTGGTGCCGATTCATGGAGTCGATATTCTTGTGCTTTTAACTATCCTTGGAAGTACAACCACACCTATACACAAGAGGTTTATCTTGCTTCGGTAAACCCCAACGGAACTTACACTTGGGTTGGAAATCTTATTGATGACGAAACAAAGGAAGTTATTAATTTTGGAAATTACTTCACATCTAATGAATATGGTGGTTTAAATAGCGCCACTGTTTTTTTTCTTCAATGAGGACTACCTGGCCCTGGTCAGAACACCATGTTTGAAGCCATCGAAATACATTCAATATTACCCAGTATATTACGATGATCAAGTAAACGATTACGTCACGCTGTTATCTAAGTTGCTTGCACCCCTTTCTGCACAGAGACAAGACGTTTGTGCTAAATACGCAAACGAGAGTAACGAAAGGATTACAAACAATGTGAATGATCAACAATACTTTGTGGAAGCTTGATACTTGCCAGTACCACCTAACACAATTAAGGTGTTCGCGTTGATTTTTGCAGCTAGTGTTAAGAAATTGGCCATCTTGTACAGATGTGACATACAAACAATTAATTCCCCAATTGTTTTGATATAGAAACCGAAGTGAAAGTGTGTGAAATTGACGTGAAATTTATTGTTGTTGTACAAGAAATGTAGAGCAACATGCAAGACATTATCAAGACTTTCGACCATAAAGAAATTACATGGAAAACATTCAGAAAGTTAGAACCAGCGATCTTAACCGAGACACGTATTTTTTTCTAGCCTGTTTTTTTTCGATTGTGTCTATGTTTAGCGGCTTTTAGCGGGCTGATTACGTATTACATTACGCAACTTAGTCTCACCCCTTTTGCAGCCTCTGCGCAGTCAAAGGAAAAACGGACAGATTATGTTACCCAATCGTTTTAAACAATCATAATCTGGGCTTCTAGATTTTGGTTTATATGAATCCCTGAAGGAGATTTTACTACTCCTGGATACAATCAAAGAGTCGAGTTGAAGAGAGCGGATTTTACAGTATTGGTGCTCAGGTCATACTGGATGTCCGAATTTGAAATTACGCAACACAACTTCAAGAGCACGAGATAGACGAGGAACCAGCCTAATTAAAATAAATAGGGAAGCGATAAACTTCCTATTAAGAGATTTATCTGATTTAATAAATGAAATAACTATAAAGACAGTTATTTCTAATACTTAGCTTAATTTCTTCCCCGATCCCCGTCATACCAGGCAATAGTACTATATTAACTGTCTGAGAAAAAGGACCCAAATCCTGCACTTACCACTCAAAGTCTTCTTTTGGAATAACACAAGACAAGGGACATGAAATGTATACCCAAAGACAGTCTTATGAAGTCACAATGTCGTACATATACGTATAGACTCCGTGATTATCAACAGGAAGCAATAAATTCGATACATTCGGCTATAGCACGCGGCATAAGGCGTCCTGCTGTGGTGCTAGCAACCGGTGGTGGTAAGACTGTGGTGTTTTCCCATCTTATCCCCCAGATTCAGCCCTTAAGTCCAGATAGAGGTAAGAAGACTTTGGTTCTAGCCCATAAAGAAGAATTGGTACACCAAGCTATGCTGACTATCCAACGTGTGTGTCCTGACCTTAAGGTAGATATAGATATGCGGCACTTGAAGCCGCGTGCTCATGCTGATGTGGTGGTTGCCTCGGTCCCTACGCTTATCAGAGAGACTAGACTTCACCAGTACAATCCCCAGGAGTTCAAAACTATTATTTTAGATGAGTGTCACCATGCAACCGCAAACTCGTGGATCAAAATCCTCCTGTATTTTGGTGCCGATACTCCAGAACTGGAAATCTACGTCTTGGGGTTTACTGCTACCATGGAAAGAAGCGATGGGCAACCGCTTGGAGATGTGTTTGATGAGATTGTGTTTGAAAGAAGTTTGCTTGAAATGGTAAAGAATAAAGAATTGGTCGATGTTCGGTTTCTGTCGATCAATGTCAATGTTGACTTCTCTAAAGTACGTACAAAGCGCAAAGACTACGAGGTAACCGGGTTGTCTCATGTTATGAACACGAATGACGTCAATTTGATAGTGACTCTTTCCTACCTTCGATTGAAAAAGAAGTTCGGATTCAAGAGTACATTGATATTTTGCGTTGATATTGAACACTGCCAGACATTATGTGGCGTGTTACAGAGGGAAGGCGTAAATGCCCAGTATGTGACCGGTGAAACCACGAAACATGATCGTCGGATGATCATTGAAGATTTCAAGAATGGATTGATTGATGTATTGTGTAATGTCCAGGTGTTTACTGAAGGGACAGATATCCCTAATATTGATTCATTGTTCTTAGCTAGACCAACCAAGTCACGTTCGCTATTGGTGCAGATGATTGGACGGGGATTGAGACTTCATGAGAATAAGACTTATTGCCATATTATCGATATTGCTGGCACAAAAGGAACTGGGATTCAATCTGTACCGACTCTCTTTGATCTTCCTCCGGATTATAAAATTGACGGCAAAAACTACGAGGAATTGACGAAGGAAAAGAAGATGTTAGATGACGAACAGGAAGCACTCAAACAGAAAGAACTTGTACAAGAAGAAATGAAGCGCCGACAGAAGGAAGCAGAGACCCATGAACGTTTAGTTCGGATTCAGAAGCAAGAAGAAGATTTTAATTTGCTTTTTGAAACGTTTGATGGGTTTCTTCTGTTGGAGTCCACAGACGAAATCTATGGCGATAATAGAGTGGTGAATACAACCGTTGCTTCAAGTCTGCTCAACTGGACACGATTGGAGTACGATTTATGGGGATTCCCGGTCAGTAATAACGATTTCTTTCTTCTTCGGAGAATTACTGGCGAGAAGTTCACATTTAGAGTTACCTTGAATCGATTTGTTGATAAGGCTCAGCGTGAATTGTCCGGATATAAACGGCCCCGTACCTGGGAGCTTTCAGAGGTTGGTATACTGACCAACCTCAAAACAGTACTTACAAAGGCCGAAGTATTGTACGGCAGAGCAGGAACTCGAACTGGAAGACGTATCCCTAATTATGAGATGGAACCTATTACAACAAATCAGTACGATTATCTTGTCAAGAAATTGAAACCGCGTTTGAAACAGTACTATGTCTATAGTAAGGAGTTGGAACAACAATTCCTGAAGGCACTTAGATCTATGACACGAAGAACTGCCCAGAGTTTATTTTTTGCAATCAGGTACTCCGTGCAGAGTTTACAGATTCGCTGGGAACTTGAAAAGGTATTGGGTGTCGGCAACAAAAGCAAGAAACTGACAAAGAAAGCAGACGAGGAATAAATTTCCTTGTTTTTTTGCACCCAAAGCAAAAAAAAAAATCCGCGTAGCCACCTGTATATAATCTAATATTTTGGCTTTTAATAGAAAACACTTAACGTAATACAAATCAACTGGCAAGCGTGATGAAGTTTGGCGGGTTATTGGTGCTATTTGCGCTAGCACTTCTCGGGATGGCTGACCCGCAAGTGGTCACGACCGACGAAGCTGAGCATATTATAGGGGAGTCGCGCCATACCAACAACTGGGCGGTTTTGGTGTCGACGTCGCGGTTCTGGTTCAACTACCGCCATATGGCGAACGTGTTGAGTTTGTACAGAACTGTGAAGAGACTTGGGATCCCAGACTCCCAGATTATCTTGATGCTTTCTGATGACATTGCATGTAATCCACGGAACGCTTTCCCAGGCACTGTGTTCAACAACATGGACCAGGCGATCGATTTGTATGGCGACTCGATCGAGGTTGACTACCGTGGATATGAAGTAACGGTGGAGAATTTTGTACGGTTGTTGACCGATCGGTGGGATCCTGACCACCCACGGTCAAAACGGTTATTGACCGATGAAAACTCGAATATCTTTATTTATTTAACAGGCCATGGTGGTAACGAGTTCCTCAAATTTCAAGATGCTGAAGAGATTGGTTCGTATGATATTGCCGATGCGTTTGCACAGATGTGGGAGAAGAAGCGGTACAATGAAATCTTCTTTATGATTGATACGTGTCAGGCTAATTCGATGTACGAACGGTTCTACTCTCCAAATATCTTGGCCGTGGGCTCCCTGGCAATAGACCAATCAAGTTATTCACATCATTCAGATTTAGACATTGGCGTGGCTGTTATCGATCGGTTCACGTACTACACGCTCGAGTTCCTTGAGAAGATTGGTAAGAACTCGCGCGAGACAATGGACAAGTTGTTTGAGACGTATACGTTTGAGAATATCCATTCTGATGCAGGAATCAGGACCGATTTGTTCAAGAGAGACGTGAAGGATGTGTTGCTTACTGATTTCTTTGGTAATGTCCAGAATGTGGTGCTCGATGAAGTTGAAGACGATATCTTGAAACTCTCGAACCGTAACGTACACTCCGAGGTGAAGAGCAGCAACCATACGCCGCCTCTGCAGCCACGCCAAATCAGTTTGGCTGACCAGGAAACCAAACAACGTCTAGTTGAAGTCAGTCCGATTCAAACGAAGCTTGCTGCTGGCATTACCGCCGGTTTACTAATTATGCTATGGCTCGCAGCCAAATGATGAAAATTAAAATCTATATAGAAAACTCGAATCAGAGCAAAAATAAAAATACTAGCAAAATCTCACGCGCGCGTTAAAAGTAAACAACAACCACATAACAAACCGTACAAGCACGCAAATGATTTCTGCAGACGACATCTTCAACGCAGTGGCGTCTCGTGAAAACATTCATGAGGAGAAGCTTGAAATAATCTCTCAACTTAAAGCACATGTCAAGCGCGATTTCGTCGATTTGGCCCAGGTCCCCAGACTTTTGGATGCCCTTTCGATTGCCGTGGATATCCCTGAGTTGGGCATCCTGTCCACCAGTTTCAGTGTACTTTCCCATTTGGTGAAGCGTGTTAGCATGCAAGACAAATCAGGCTTGATCCTTCAGCGCCAGAGCTTCTTAGTTCTTCCTATCATCATCAACCGTTTGGGTGACTCGAAATCTTCCACAAAAACATCCGCCAAAAAGGCACTCGAAGCTTACTACTTATCTGCTCCTCAACAAGTCGAACTGGCTATAATAGAGATTGCACTCACGCATAGAAACCACACGATTGTGGTGGAATCGATTCTCTGGCTTGACCACATTATTAACAATATTAACCAGTACCTCAAACTCGGTCCATTTTTGCCACATTTGCTTCGACTCTTGTCTCCTCTAACAGAAGAAGCTATCGTGACTTTATTGGTCGACTACTACTCGTTAAAGCATAACCGTCTCTACAAGTTCGATTTGGCCCGTGAACTCGAACTCAACAACTTCTCGACTGAATTAAAAGACAGAATCATGAATGCAATTTCTCCAGTATGGTCCCGAGAAGAACCTCCAGAACCAAAGCAACACCAGACAAAACCATCAACCCCAACTGTAAGACTCGCCAACTCAACATTAACTTCCCATCATCAGCCTCCATCATCTGCACCAAAACCAATTATAGCCAGCACCAGAACACCGTCACCGGAATCTGTCAACCAATCATACCAAGAAGAACCTGAAGTAGATCCTCGACTTCAAAGAATATTAAGCAAAACCAACTACTCGGTGGATCCGTCTATAGGAGCTTCCAATGTAAAGAGTGCCGAACACTTGTACCATACTTTTAATGACTTGCTTCCAATATTCAATGGGAAGGAAACTGAATTCAATTGGTCAACTCGGGAAAAGAATATCATCAAAATGAGAACTTTGATCCGTGCCAATGCCGCCCAGGAGTACCGCCTAGACCTTATTTCTTGCTTGAAAGAAGCAGCCGAAAGCATCAACAAGGCTATCAACTCTTTGCGTACAACATTCTCATCTAATGGTTGTCATCTTGTTAAAGAGGCAGCAATCATACTAGGAGCGGATTTTGAACCACTAGTGGAAAGCTTTCTTCCTGTTCTTATCAAACTTAGTGCTGCTGCTAAAAATATTGCGTCGTCTAACGCCAACATGTCCATCTGTGCTATCTTTGCCAATATACCATACCATACTCGCACGATGCAAAAGATACAGGTGGCAGCAAACGAAAAGAATCCACTGCCACGTTCGTACAGTGGTCTTTGGTTGCAGATATGCTTGGTGCGATTCCATGAAGCTCATTCATTTACCACTATTCATACCCATACTGGTACCTCAGGTATCAAGTCTGCAACAAAGATTTTGGTTAAATTGCTCGGTGATCCAAATCCGTCCGTTCGCCAAATTGCAAAGGATACATTTTGGGTGTTGTGGGAATATTTCCAGTCAGAAGCCGAATTGTTATTGGCCAAACTTGAACCAAATATCGTCAAAGCAATCGAGAGATCGAAACCCAAGAATAATGGCATTGTGGTTCCTGTTCTCACCACAAAGAAATCACGGCCATCGATAAAAGATGCAATTATAGAAAAGAATAAAGAGTTGAAAGTCAGACAACGCGAAGCTTCCAGCTCAAGACCTACTTCCAGAACTCACGAGAAAATGGAGGTTAGGCATGAGAAACCAAGAATTGGGTTCCCAAGAAGAAATCTCACTCCCACATACCGCGAGGAGAACCATACACATCAACGCGTAAGTAGTATTGAGGTGAAATCAAGAGTACAAGAACATATTATTGATAATCCAGTGGAACCGCCACATACAAGCCCGCTTATATTGAAAAGAAATGCAGCTCCCACCACAATCCCTTTGAGTGAACCCAAGGTAAATGTGTCTCACCCAGAAGCTGAATTAGAATTCGAGACAAAACCTGAACCTGAACATGAATTACGAAAGGAAACTGCCTCAGATGTGGTCTTCGATAAGCAAAGTGACCCTATTTTGAAATTCTTATCTTCTAATCAAACTGACTTGATTGTTGAAGGAGTTAACCTTTTGAAATACGCAATTCTTGGTGAGGAGGATTTATCTGTTGAAGTGAAAGGCTTGTTGAAACAAATTTCTCTCAGGGAACCTCAGATTTTACAGCCTCTTTTCCTTTCATCGGATAATCTTTTTAAGAAATCTTATCAGTTCTTCTCGACTGATGACTTTATCCGAATCATTTCGATCCTAATTCAGCCATTGAGTGAAAAATATATAAACCTAATCATAGCTACAGCTGAAGTTGATGCGATCTACGATTCCATCACAAGACTCTTGTCTTATACAATCAGTACATCCAATATTTTGGATGATGACGAGTTAGCCATGCAAGTGATTCGGTACAGATCGACTATCATTTTGATGATTGTGGAGTTTTTATTACACGGCCTCGACAAGATACCGATAAGCGATAGTTATTTCCTGAAGCTCAATGCCAACTTGTTTGAGTTGGTCAATTTGTTGAAGTCCACCGAAGTTTATGCTTCATTTACCCAGTTGATGACCAAACTTTACAATTTGAATCCCACATTGTTCACGTCAGAACTTGAATTAATGGATGAGAGCACCAAAGATGAAGTTCATTTCATTGTTGGTGTGGATAACACTCTTGATATTAAGGGAACAACGACCCAACTTGGCCCATTATTCGATCTCACTCAGGTCAACCACAACAACCAGAACTTGGACAAATTCTCACCAGTTAAGCTTACAACAGATTTCACCATGATTGTGCCTGTATTGAAAGACGACAAAGACTATACTTTTGTGCCTCAGAAGCCTTCTTCAGAAATTATGGATATCAACTCCGAACCAAAGTTTGTCGAATCGGTAGATGACAACATCGATGTCGATGATGAACTTGGAAGAAATTTAGAGATGGAAGTCGATACACAAGAAGATCAACCAATGTTTTCTCAGGTGTCGTTACCTCACCCTGAGCCATCCACTGAAGATAATGTATTTATGGAAAGTGGCAGTGGTGGTGGCCGGAAATCAGATTTGTTTTCTCGCCGAACCGAGAAGGAGAATTCTACTGAGTTAGTGGACGATTTTGCCCAGGTAAAGTTGACTGAGCGTTCCAATACCGGAGAAATCCAATCGATGATAGAAAGAGTCGATCCTCTTAAGTCGATTTCCAACCGCAATAAACCTATTTCAATATTTGAAGACGGTTCACCTCAAAAGGTTCGGGACTACAACTATTCTGATATGAATTGGTTTAACTTCCAGATTGCCATTCATAGTAACGATGAAGTCGAAGAAGAGTTTACCATTGAAATTTTCAAGGATGTGTGTCATCGACTCGGCTCATTAACTTTTGAAGGTAAGGATTTCAAAACAGCGTTGAATTATTTGCAAGTTATTCATAGCTCTGACCTAGAATTTTATCAGTATTTCGAAATGGAAGGGCAGACTTTGCTTGAAGATTCGCTATGGAGTTTGTTTCAGCATAAACTGGAAATTGAGTCTTCATCTATATTAAGTGGTGTCATACTCGTGAAGCAATTGTTAATCAACCGTACCAGGTTGGACTTGTCCAATTTGTGGAACAGTTTGGTGTGCTTGAGTGAAGATGCTACGCAGGAAATAATTCACGCATTGAATGAAACCTTTGAAGAATTGACCACAGGTCTTTATTCCACACAAGATCTCTTGAAAGTTGTGATGCATACTTTGCTGGAGATCACACTGGTGTTTGTGATTGAGTCGTTGTTAAAGTTGCTTGACCAGACTGTGTTGAGCGTTTCAATCATTTTGCAGATTGACCAAATTTTGTACAAGCTGATCAACAATCCGGATGTTGAATTGAGGCGGTGTGTGATTGTGAGTTATGGCAAGTTGTTGCGAGTGTCCAAGAGGCCTACGAATCGAGAAACGGACGAAAAGAATATTATGGATAGCGTGATCCAAAAGTTTACTATTCCACAAAAGAAGCTTGTGGAGTACTATAGTCAAGATTAATTATTTAGCGTGGTAATACATAAGAGAAGTGAAGGAAAAGCGTTAATTGTTGTCGTGAGAGGCAGAAGTGGGTGGTGTTTGCACCATGCCTCCCTCTGTTTCAGTTGCCGATGATGCTACTGGAGGTACAGTTTGCTTTTGGTTGCTAGAGTCGTTAAATGATACCACTTTGGTAGACTTCGTAGCGACCACCTCGTCGAGCGACCCGTAGGTCTTTGTTGGGAGATGTACTGGTTTGGCGATGCCCTTACTTTGCATCATCATTCGTTTCTTCTTCATCATGTTGGCGCTGATTTGGTGTTGTCTGGCACTGGCTATAGCTACTGGATACACCGGCTGCTGTACCTGTTGGTATGGCCCTTCAGGATCCATGATCACGTACGGCTGCTGTACCTGGATCATGGGTTCCACTTGATATTGCGGTTGCATCCAGTACTCGTGGTCGTGGCCATGGCGAACTACATGGACCGACGGGTCATAGAACTGTTGTGCTGGATAATGAGACTGGATTGGAGTCCCACGAGGGAACGAAGTCTGGTACTTCGCAGACAATGGAGGTTGGAATGGGAAGAAGTCTTCTGACGACGATACTGGTCCGTAAATCGCTGATTTTGGCTGGAGCGATTGGGCCAGAAGCGGTGGTGGGAGCGGGGTCTTGAGTGGTTGAGTCTGTTCGATCAAGTATTCGTCGTTGTATGCTACTTGGTTCGGCACGTTGGAATGTGGCTGGAGGAATACCGAAGGGTCAAAGTTGTACTCATCATCTATCAACAGCGCATAAGCACTGGGATGGTAGTTCGGGTCGAGCGATACATACTCGTCCACGGGTCCCATGCCGTTTGCATCAAAGTAATCGAGAGGGAAGTCGTCCTCGTAGTCTTGCGTGTATTGAGCAGGTGTGTCCTGATGCATGAAATCGTATTCTCCCGCCAGTTTCTTTTCCTTCGATGTAGTTTCTTGTTGAAGTTGCTGCTGCTGATGCTGCTGCTGCTGCTGCTGCGGAGCCGGATCGACCTGTGCTGTGGTCGGTACTGGTGTGATGTCAGCTATTTTCTTCTGCTGTTCTATGTGGTCCATTAATTGAGTGTATAAGCTCGAGTTTTCATCGTAGACAAATGATTTTGCCGGCTCGCTGTGGGCAATTGTAGTAGGGTTTTGGTTTGAGCTTTCTTTCTTGAGATCTCTTTCCAACGCATCGGCCATGAGTTTGTCGTGAGGCACATTGAACCAGTAAAACACCTTCTGTTTCTTTTGCGTTCTCAAACACGAGTTCTTGAAGAGGAATTCTAAGAACTCCAGTCGTGGTGGTTCCAAAATGGCATCTGGTCCACACTTTAGGTTTCGGAGATCAGAGAAGATTCCTTCTTCAAACTTCTTTCTGTCAACAATCTTGCGGCCAAAATGCTCAAATTTGTACACGATACAACGAACAATGTCTGTTCCTGTGATGAAATAGAGGTTGTTCCAAAACACACAGCTGACAAAGCCTTCGTCGTGATTCAAATAGTATCTACGAATGACTTGGTTTTCTTGCCAGTTTGCCGGTGCTGTTGCCAAAAAGAACTTGAGGTCTTCAATGAGTCGCAATGATTCCCGCACGGATTCTGTATCTTCCAGTTCAGACATAGCATGTACTATGGTAAGGAGTGACTAGGGGTGTGTTGAAATGGGATTGGGATGATGGGGAGGGTATGTGTTAAAGATGTATGGAAGACTTTGAATTGCACCACCAGCAACTTTCCAAAATGTGAAACACTCAGCAGCGCAAATCAATTCACAATTGAAACTCGGTCCCCCAAGTGTTATTTATATTCTGACCGGGCCACTTGTGTGGGATTTTTTCAAAGTGTTTCAGGTTCGAAATGTAAAACATTACACAAAATCAAATACCTATTAGCCGGAAACAGAAGTTCTGTTACAGTTCTAGACTCATTATTTGCAACCAGCCACTGGTGACGACATTTGCAGCAATTACCGAACACTCCTAGCAGGACATGGGTCGCGCAGGTAACCATTTTCTGAAAGAAGCTTTTTGGGCGTCTTTCTACTTGTGCGCTCATTATTGTCTAGTTTGTGGAGGACACAATTCGAATTACATCGATGCCCCTGGACCAAATATCGATCCGATGCAGAACATAAAAAAAAATATGGTGACAGAATATTTTTTTTGCCCCCATCACCACACACTCTGCATTTCATGATAGGGGATCGGAACGGTTAACCCAAATACTTACATTATTATACATACTTCTACAGACTCACTATTATGTTATGCTAAGTAAGAGATCAAGCATAACAAAACATTTGTATCACTCATGTATATATAGGTGAATATCAAAGTATTTATACAAATTTGTAATAATATCAAGAAAGATTTCAATGTCAAAAATTTCTCTTCCCTCGTTTCAAGAAATTACCCGAGGCATTCCCCTTATGGCCTCCCAGCTCTCAACCGAGCAGGTCGAAGACACGACCTTTAACTATTTGATCCATTTCTTCTCTTGTTCCGATCTTCTTGCCGAAAGCTTATGCCAACTTGAGAGAAACTTTATGAGGATTGCGACCCCTGCACCCGCCACCACGGGCGCTGCCGCGAACACAATCTGCGGCTGCTCGGCAAAAAACGAAAAATGGACTACGACACGCAGCCAGTTCCGAAACTTTGTCGGGGGGATACCTGCCGATATTAATCAGAATGTGCCTTCTGCCCTCAGTCGGCTAGCTCAGGTCTTGGACATGCTCCGAGAGTTGCAGACTGTCTACAAACTACAACAAGAAACTCCAGAATCGTGTATAGATTATAGCGAGCCTAGTTCGGATGAACAGCCAGCCTCAGATACTTATCAACTGAAAGCAGCCATCAAGATGAAGATCAAAATGGCTAAAATAAGAAAGCAACGCCGAGCAGCCAAATCTAAACCATCACTTCCCAAACAGGTTGCAAAATGCTCGCATTGTTCGACATCAGACACTCCAGAATGGAGACGTGGGCCCGATGGATTTCGCACTTTGTGTAACGCATGCGGCTTGTTTTACTCCAAGTTGTTGCGTAAATTCGGCTTCGACAACGCCGTGGTGTTGTTCAATTACAAAAAGATCGACCTAGACCGCATTGTACCCACGGAATCGGAAAAAAACCGGATCTTGAAACTAGCAAAACAGAAGTAGCAGCAGCAGAAGTAACCAAAGATTTTTCTTTTGTCTACTCGTAGTCACTCCAGTCTTTCTTATTGTACCAACTGCTACCCGTAGAAGGAACAGAACTGGTGGCATACCCTTCCAAGTCACTCATTGGAAACGGAATAAGCTTACCATTCATAAACGTATCATCCATCTTCTTATCGGTGCGTTTGACGTTTGCAGCATGAGAACCCCGACGGAAAGGTGGCACGTATTTCCCATTGAGTGAATTTGCAGATGAAGAAAGTGTGGATGCTTCAATAGACACCGGTCTTCTTCCTGAACCAATCGCGGAGTTACGTCTTCCAGACTCACCGCCAACCAATGGTCCAGCAAGCTTGGAATAAATCGAATCCGGTGTATGAGAATTGTTGGCACGGAAGTTTGGTTTCTTAAACAGAATATCAAGTGGGCCTCGTGAATACAGTGATTGAGCCGGCGATGTTCCTAACTCGAAATCTGTCTCCAAGTGGAAAACTTCGTCGTCGTCAGCAGCAGCATTCAAATTGAGATTATCAATCTCTTCTGTTAATGGTCCAATAACAGGAGATTTGACATACGTTGGAGATCTCAAGTACGGAGGAATGTACTTACCAGTAGAACCAACCGATCCGTTATGGAGAGTTCCGTTATTGCTTCCCATAGAAGCCGAAACAAATGGCCTGCCATTCTTTGAAGACGAGTACAGTCTCGATTTACGCCGATTTCCTGCGAACGATGGTTGAGAATTCTCAGACTGGTTCTGTTGTGGTTCTCGTTCGTGGATTCGATTGATACGGTTGTTCGTTTTCTTGTGTCTCTTATTGTTCTTTTTCCACGAACGAGGCTTTCTTCCCTGCTTTTTCCAATCAGGATAGTTGGCACTGTTTTGATGCTGATGGCTATGATATTTGTTGCTATTGTTATTGTTATTGTTGTTGTTTCTGTGTTCGCCATACTTATCCATGTAATGATAAAACACCGACTTAGGGGTAAAGAAATCTTCACGGTTAAAGTTCTTGTAGTTGATTCGGTTGTTTGGTTGTGTAGACTGATTGTAGGAAGCGACATTGAACGGTTTCCGCGTATTCCGGAAGAACTTGATTCCGCTACCCATAATAGGAATTGGTTTCAAATCTGTATTGGATGAAAGGAGAGCATCAGCACGGTGATTATGAGGAATGGCCGGCTCGTGTGAAGGACGGGACCGCGAGACACTTGAGTCAGTTTCAGTTGCAGAAGGTGAGGGTGACTTGATCTCTGACTCCTGTTTGATTGAAAAGTCCGACGAGGTGATGACTGGAGGAGCCTTGGTAGGAGAGACGGACATCGAGTGGTCTTTCTTGTAGTAGATATCGTCGTCTTCGTATTCGAATTCGTCTTCCTCTTCGTCTTCGCAGTCACTGCCCCAGTACTCTTCATCGATGGTGAAGTACTTCAAGGTATCGACCTCATTTCTGAGTGCAATAAGGTCACGGTTGGTGGGATCAATATTTAAACAGACACGTAATACAGAAAACATTTCGCCGCTCATGGTGGAAAATATATCAAACAACGCTTCACGGTTATTGACAAACTGAATAAACCGTTTATCGGAATAGTTGGCTACCTGGAACGGGTTCTTGTGGAATACAAGGGTAAGGAGAATGATTCCGATTGCCCATAAATCGAGTTTGGAAGCATCATAGCTAGTGATTTCTTGATCAAACAATTCGGGAGCCATGTACCGTTCGGAGCCGATATCGAACTCGTCCTTATTAGTAATGATCTTGGTGGTGGTGGCCAAACCCCAATCACAGATCTTGATGGACCAGTCTTCAGCTATCAAAATGTTTTCTGGCTTGAGATCGCGATGGTAAACACCGTTGGTGTGGCAATATTCAACCGCACTGAGAATCTGGAGAAAGACATCCTTGATGTCCTGGGAGGTTGAAGGACCCTTGTTGTTGTGAATGGCTTCGTAGAGATCACCACGAGCGCAGTATTCCAACACCAAACATGAGTCAAAGTGATCATAAAGGGTGGAGATGTTCGGATGTGAGCCCAAGATGCTGTGGATCTTGATTTCTTTCTGGGCTTCTTGGTACAAGCTCTTGATTATTGATTCGTGGACTGCAAGTTTTGCAGGACTGGCGGCAGCAGCATCTGAATCTGCGTTGGCAGCAGTGTTTTTCTTGTAATCGACAGGATAAATGAACTTAACTGCGACCAACTTGTTATTGTTGGTGACATCTTTGGCTAGCGACACAAGGCCGTAGGAGCCTTCGCTGATATCAGCCACTTTTTGGTATCGGTCACGTAACAAGTTTCCATTATCGTACTCTTCGTACTCCTCCATGATTTATATAGCGGCGGAGGATTTGAGAATATGGAAAACACTGGAGAAAAATATCAGGGTAGTAAACAAGTAGTAAAATAAGAAAATGAATGGAGAGAATGCAACGGAGGTCTTGTGATCAGGATCTAAGACTTCAATATATTAAAACAATCGTTAATGGAGACATAAATCGTACGGGGAAAATCAAATCTAAACGGTGGTTGGAATGCAAAGACAGTGGATGCGATGAGACAGAACACCACAGTAGGCCAAAAAAAAGGTGTGGTGAGTGTGTGTGTTGCGCACAGAGTCCCTGGAAGATGAGGAAAGGTAGCTTGTGAAATGTAATTTAATCGAAACACTCAGGATATGGGTGCACAAACAAAGGGGCCAGGAGGAGGGGGGAGGTGATTCGCTGGAGGTGAGATGCCACTGAGTGCAAAATGGCCAGGTATGAAAAGCATGGAGAAATGTCGGGCGACAAACTGGACGACATATGATACAAAAAAGGAACAAAAGAGAGAGAAAAAAAAAGCCTGTATGCGGGCGCCACCCTTCTATAGCCCCATACTAAAAACCTTACTACTTTGCAGCTACATTTTACCGCCATCCATGGACGACCAAATTGAAACCTTTCTAGCAGTTGCGGGTATCGAAGATCGATCGGTGGCCAAGCAGTACTTGGAACTTACTGCGGGTGATTTGGAGTACGCCGTGACTCTATACATGGAATCGAATCCACCTGGCGCTGCTGCTGCCACCACCACAGCAAACGCCACATCAACCGTCTCAGATGAGCAATTGGCCCAACGTTTGCAGCTGGAAGCTTATGAATCCGAGGATGTGAGAGCCGCAGATACAAACGTGCACCGCCACGAGACGTTGGTCGACTCGTTTCAGCCCTCGTTTGATATGTACCAGCAACAGGCAAGAGCAAGCGATATTTTTGGCTCAAGACAAGCAGGTATATTTAATCAGAGAAACGACGATTCACATTTTTATGCACCACCACAACCGATTGAAGTCGATGACGATGACGATTACGACGATGACGATGATGATGATGATGAAGATGACGATGAAGATGACGACGATATCATTTACACCGATCGCTATGGCCGTGGCTTGCGTGCTCCCATCCAGCCAGCCATGTCATCTACACAACGTCGTTTAGCCAATTTGTTCAGACCACCATTTGATATCATGACAATTGCCAGCTTGGATGCCGCCAAGGCCCAGGGAAGAGAAGAAAAGAAATGGATCTTGATCAACATCCAAGACTCGTCGTTTTTCCAGTGCCAAGTCTTGAACCGAGACTTCTGGTCAAACAATAGCATCAAGCAAATTGTGAGAGAAAACTTTATCTTTTTACAATACCAGAATGATTCTGGTGGAGGCGAAAACTACATCAACTTTTATTCGATAGACACATCTCCCCATATTGCTATTTTAGACCCATTGACCGGGGAGCGGGTACATAAATGGAAGGACGGCGAAGTTCCTTCAGTCGACGAGTGGCTCGAGGACGTTTCCGACTTCTTGAACAAGTTTTCGTTGACCCCAGGATCTAATAATCCAATTGTCCAACACGACGTCAAGTTTGATCCTGATGCATTAACTGAAGAACAGCAGATTGAATTTGCCATGAAACAGTCTTTAAACCAACATCAGACCCAGAACCAAGAGTTACCACAACAGGAAGAGTCTAGTTCGGATTCAGTGGTGGAACTCACGCCATTCGAGCTCATCCAACCTCACAACCACGAGGAACCACAGGAAAATTCCACCAGAATCCAAATCAGATTCCCCAACGGAAAGAGATTGATTCATAAGTTCAGTTTGGGTGATCCAATAGTGGTCATGTTCCAATGGCTCAAGTATATCTTGCAACAGCAACCTGAGGAGTACGGGATTGCTCCTGGTGACGCTTTCATTCTTTCAAACGGTTCGAATAAAGCATTCAAATTCCTTGATAATTTGGAGACCACGATCGAAGCAGCTAACTTGAAGAATGCCAGTGTTTTGTTAGAAAAGGAATAGAATTCACTGATTAATAAAACTTTCGAGAGGAGGAAGCTCTGGCATCCGGAAATTGGAAATCGAGTATCCATATGACGATGTATTGAGTCCAAGCAACTGCTTGTAGCGCTGCTTGTCGAACATTACGGGTGGAGTATCGTCCTCCTCATCATCGTATTCATAGTAATCTTCTTCATCGTACTCGTCTTCGTCCATTTCGTCATCATCTTGGTCATCTTCATCTTCTTCTTCGTCATTCATTTCTTCGTCATCTTCATCTTCGATATCGTCCTCCTCTTCGACGTCGTTTTCTTCATTCACCACCGCATCTTCAACCTCTTCTATAGAACTTTCATTAATGTATGTTTTTGGGTCGCTGGCATTTTTGCTAATAGTGCGCAAGAGGTTCAAGTCGTTTTCGATTTCGTCTTCCGCAAGTGCAGAACACGAATTCAACTTGACTCCTTCCCCCTGGGATTCCTGGAATCGTTGCAACTTTCCAAGAATATCATGTTTGATGTTGGTGAGTTCGATTTTGTTCTTGGGAACGTACATTGAGTTGGAAGCGTACGACGAGTCATGGCTCGCAGCCAAAATCGCCTTGACGTCCTGTGAAGTAGCAGTATTGACTTGTTCGTCTGGATACAGTTTCTTGAGCTCGTTGATGCTGACCACCAGACGGTAGTAAGATTCCCAGGCGCGCCGGGCAACCTGGTGTTCATTGACATGGTGATATTCCTTGTAGAGCTGGTTGAGTTCGGCATATGTATCAGCAATTAGTTCTTGCTTGCGACGGACCAAGTTGTGGTAGTAGTGTTGCCACACTATGGCAGCATTTCCACTCGAATTATTGTGGAGCATCGAGGTTTGATAGTCCTTTTCGTGTACTATTGCTTGTAAACTTTGAGTGAATGGTTTAAATACTTGAAGAAATAAGTGCCAGAACGGCAAATTTGCCGTGGTGCCCATCGGAGCCTCTTGTGGCGGTTTCTCTACATCGTCGAGCAATGAATCATCAAAAGTTAATGGACTCTGGAGGTTTTTAAAGATTTCTTTAAGTTCTTCTTCGTATTCGTCAATTGACAGAAGGATGTCATATTTGTCCTGGATAGCGCCGCTATTCATTAAGATCAAGTCTTCGGTGTTGGTCTTGATGTTGTTAATAGTTTCGACCTCGAAGTTATAGATCTTTAGCCAGTTTTTATCATTGGCAGTGGCGATCTTGATGGAATGTGTCAAGGCTGCAATCATTTCATTAATACGCAAGAGCCGTGCCGTCACGTACTGTCGACTAATGGTCTTGAATTCGTATGTGAGTTCTTTTTCAAGACGGCCAAGCTCATCTATTGAAAGATTGGGAAGTTCTCCCAACACTTTAGGGTCAAATGTCATGATAATTATAAATTTATTAAAATGTTTTATGATGATTAAATTTGTGCGAATAAAAATAGGTATTATCAATTAAACTGGTTGTCAGCTACAACATTAATAAAATTTTTCGAACAATTCTTTACTACTTTTGTTTTCAGCTTCAGCAGCTTTCTTTTTGTTTATTTCGTGTTCTTGTTGCTTCGTTTATTCATATTTTACATATTTAACGGTCTTCAGCCCATTCGTTTTCTCTTCTGATAGCCGCCTCTTCTTCAGGGCTGAAATCGTTCACAATATTGAAAATTCGTCTTAACTCTTCTGGACTCTTACCCTTGATCATATCAGCAACAACCTTACATCCAGAGTCCAACAACGGCTTGATGTTAAGATAATTTGCCGCAGAAATGATTTCGTACAACATTTCCTGGTCAACCTTCAAGAAGTTCTTGTCCCATTCCTCAACGGGAGCAGACTTTTTGGCATCATCATCGTCATCTTCACTGAACACAGTGTCACGATGATATTCACACCACTCCAATACTCGGCTCAACACATTGGCACGTACGTTTGGCGTGGGGATCTCAAAGTCTTCCAGCAACCCATCAGGATTCAAGTCATTGATCATGTTTTTGATCAAAATCGATTTTTCTGCAACCTTCACATCAACTGGGAACCTTTCATCGTCTGATGAAATAAGAATAACTTTGGGCGTAGACATTCTCGGGGTTAAACGTAAAGCGTAGTCGTGCTTCAAAAAATTGTGGTTCAAAACAATTCCTACAAGAAAAAATGTTATATAGTATAAATTCATTATCTGCAGTATCTAACACTCTCTAATCTACTCGTAGTTGGAATATACACCAGCACTAAAGTCCTCCAAGGCCTCCAAATGATTCAAACTGTTGATGTAAACGTTCCCAGAAGGACCGTTGTTGTTGCTATCCATGAAATCGTCAGAGTTATTCATGTTCTGAATGAATTGCTGGAGTTCCTGGTCGTCGTTCAGTAACGCAAGGTTATCGTTATCCACAAGAATAGAGTTCTGAACCAGCAATTGAGCAAGAAACAGTGCAAGCTTGAATGGTTTCGTCTCAAGCTCGGGATTGATTTCGTAGATCTTTTCCTGTTCCGAAGTTGTAGATGCCGCCAAATTGAGCAACGATTCCGATCCTTGGTTCATTCCCAACACCAACTGGTTAGCCAATGTATCCAAACTAGTATCCACCAAGCTACGGAACAACTGGCGGAAGTATGGGGCATTCTCACCGGTGGAAATCATCGATTTCGTCTCGTTGATCAATTTGACAAAGTTAGAATCAGGATTATCCAATTCCTGAGCAGCTTCTGGGTTTGTGTTTTGAAGCGTTTCAATAAGATCTTCGTAGTGATGAGGGAATAAAACCGTAAGCAACTCTTTTGTATCGAGTTCATCGGCAATGCTCAACAACATATGGTGGAGCTGGGCAACACTGAGTTCCGATTTAGGATTTACTTTCTGGAACCGGACCACGACCGCAGCCTCGATGACTTGAGCAAGCTTGTGCCATCCCTTGTTCAACAACCACCAACTGAGCGAGAGATATGACTGTTCCACAACATAATTCTCATGCGAAAGTCCTGGCGTGGCCAGTTTGGCTCCTGCCATAAGAATTGCTGACTCAAGATACGAACGACGAGCGAGAATATTAAGTTGTAACCGTGTAATCAATAATAACCCGGAAACCGAGTACAAGAGTGTCAATGTACGTGTAATTGTCTTGATCTTCAACAAATTCCATAACTCCACCTTCGACATGTTCAAGTATTGGGCCAAATGCGATTCCGGATCATTTTTGTTATCCAACAAGTTCAAGTTGTCTGAAGTGAGTTCGGTGGTGGGCGCTTTATTGTGGGTGTCACTGCCAGTCTTCTTCAATCTTAATGCTTGTGTGATCAATTCCACCGGTAAATGCTCAATTATCGGAGCCGTTAACACGGGCAACAATGCCAAAATGGTATAATAACAATCCTGTTGTGTCTGTACAAACCGCTGCTTGATCTGTTGCTTAAACAAGAGCTCTTGTCTCAACGACTTCTGGAAGTCTCTGAACCGCTTGATGACAAAATGGTCAACTAAATAGTAAACAGAAAGGGAAAACGCAGTGGTAAACAAAATCTTCCGCTTGTTGCGGTTGAAGAACGACAGCAACGACGAGAAAATAGCCATGGTAATACATAATTCTTTGGTGGTGGAGATGTTTTCTTCATATTACCGAGGGTTGAGCGCGAGGGGAAAATTAGTGTACTGCGGGATGGATGTTTTGGCGTGTGTGTACCGCTGAACTGAAAAGTAACATGCAGATTGAGTGTACAAACCAATAATGAACCCCAAAGTTCGTGCGTCAACCACAATCAGTGTAAGAACTAAAAAAAACAAAGATGAATAGTCTCAAAAAACAATGTGTCTCTACCGAAGTGTGCATTTACCGAGATTTGCGCATTTTTATTGTATTTTTTTTTTGTAGTAGGCAAAAAGCGGCCCGTTGGTATTTTTTAAAACATAACGTGCATGTACGGTATGTCAATTAGAAAAAAATTATTCGCCGTGCGCAGGCCGAAACTCGATCAAAAACCAACAATTCGGCTAGTGGTATTGTTACCTTTTGTTGCCAGAGCGGATATAGACCAATTGTTGAAAGTATCAACAAGCAACACGTACTTAGTATAAACAAACACCAAAATAAAAAAATAAGATGGGCAAGTACAGCGATGGATCAAGCACACCCAATAACGTAGTGTCGCTGTACCTGTCAATTATTTCGGTACCTATCTGGATAAAAAAATTGAATAGGGGTTATGCCAGACAGACACATGGCACGATACCAATAAAAACAAAAGCTGCCAAAATTAGACACATACGGCCTAATTTGGATCAGGAACAAACCCGGAAAACTCTTCCGGCCAATAGCTCGCTGTAAATTCCCGTTTGAGTATTGGCGGTGGTTTATTTTACTTATGCCGGGTCACTAAGTAGTATTTTTATCACCACGTTTTTGCAACTAGTTGTGTTGGAAACATGGGTGCTTCTAACATACAATATCTAAGAGGGATGAAGAAAGCGTACACAGCGAGTTTGACTGGTGTATGGACTCTTATTATTTACATTTAAATCTCATACCTCACGCGACACTATCAGACACGGTCGACTATTGTCAACATTGATTAACGGCTATTGTCGCTCAATTCACGTGGCCATTCAGTAAGTTTTAGCCAGGGAAACTTGTGTATGAACGAGTAAAAAAATTAAAAATTAGGCTAAAAAATACTCCAAGAGACTGCACAATGCCCCATACTACATTTTATGCTGCAGATATGACCGATGGAGTGCTTTTATGATAACCAACGTGGGATCTCGCATCAAAGAGCAGAAAACATGTATAAATACCAGCCAGTATCTCCATGAAGGTTAATAAACCAGCAGTTTTAGTTCCAGCAATGCACTTCAACACCTACTTTGCCCTCTTGTTTTTGACCTCCCTTACCTTTGCGAAGAACATCTTGTTAACCAACGATGACTCTTGGATCTCCACCAATATCAGAGCTACCTACTACAAGTTGAAGGAAGCTGGTCACAACGTCTACTTGGTCGCTCCTGTTTCTCAAAGATCCGGCTGGGGTGGTAAGTTTGACATTCCAACCTCCCCAACCTTGGAAACCAACGGTGAATTTGCTTACGTCAAGCAAGGTGCCCCATCTTGGGGTCACGAATCTTTCGATGACCACATCTGGTACTTCAACGGTACCCCAGCTTCTTGTGTCTCTTTTGCTTTGAAGTATGTCTTGCCAGTTTACTTCAAGGAAAACGTTACCATTGACTTGGTTGTCTCCGGTCCTAACGAAGGTACCAACATGTCTCCAGGTTTGTTTACTCTTTCTGGTACTATGGGTGCTACTTACAACTCTGTCTACAGAGGTATTCCAGCTGTTGCCTTCTCTGGTTCTAACTCCAACAACACTTTCTACAAGGACTTCCTTAACTTGAACAACACCTTGGAACCATCCACCATCTACGCCGGTCAAGTTTTGGACTTGGTTTCCAACATTTTTGAAAATCAAGGTAACAACCAATTGGCTTTGCCATTGGGTGTTGGTATCAATGTCAACATGCCACCAGTTGGTCTTCAATCCCCTAACCACTCTTGTGTTGCCCCAATTTTCAGAAGCACCAGAATGACCGGAGATAATGCCGCTGCTCCAGACATGAACTACAACGCCACCTCCAACTCTTTTGTCTGGACCACCAGAGCTTTCCCAGGTCTCAAGGTTTGTTACAACGGTGACTGTACCTTGCCAACTGAAAACACCATCATTGCCAATGCTGTTTGTGAAAGTACTGTCTCTGTTTTCTCCATCGACTACGATGCCAATTCGGTCTTAACCAAGCAAACTGAAGCCTTACTTGCTCCTTTGGTCAAGAACCAATAAAAAGCTTACAAATTAGCCATATAGATTCTCCCGTTACATTCTTTTTCGTGCTCTAGGGCTTAATTTTTAATACCAAATATCCTGCTTTTTGTTTGTCAAGAATGTAAATGCGATTTGCACGGCCTAGAATTACAACTTCGATATTTTTTTTCGCAACCAGAAAACGCATCTCGCAGCCTTATTCTAGTTGCGTTGTCCAGTCAAATTCGCGCGCAGGGGGGGAGGATGATTGTTCCAGAATCGTGGACGTAGAAGATTACTGATGTGCCACATGCACGCTTTGGCAAGCGCGCGAAAGAGAGAATCGAACCATGGTAATTTCCTAAAATTGTTCGATGAGATTTCAGGAAATTATTTGAGATACAGTACGCGACAACAGTTTTATTGTCTTCAGTCGTCCAGGTCCGGGATATGTGGTGGCGTGGCCAGAAAGGATCAGTTCAACGATTCGTACTTTATTTAAGGTAATGGTGTTTTTTTCAGCGTTATCCCCAAATTTCGTGGCAATTCTCGTCCCCCCCTCACCTTCATCTATTGTTGAGGCAAGGGAGAACATTTTCCCTGAACTTTAAATAAATGCTTGCTTTGATCATATATTATTCCTGAATTACAACGAAAACATTCTCATTAATCAATAGTAGAAAAGTCACCGATTCTTTTTGTCTGATAACTTGTCCATCGTATTGTTTGCAGCAATTTTGCGCGCTTCGGTCCGTTATTGTTCCCGCAAAAATAGTTTAGAGTCGAGGGAAGGAATTAAACGGTCTTCGATAACGACGTGAATTCAAAAACAAATAAACAAATAAACAAATAAACAAAACAAAACAAATAAAAAAAGTAACAGATCACCATAGCCGTTCGTCAACCGTATATATTACAATCAAACATTTTACCTCAAGTATCTTTCCGTTTCCTGGAACCTAAGTGTACAAACATTACCCTCCGCTTTATCGTATAAGTCTTTTAACTTTGGGGCGGCCCAGATTGTCTGCAGGTCATTTCTTTACCGCTTTCAATTCTAACTTCCCGCGCGCTCATCATACTAGGTTGCTATACCGAGTCTTGCCGGTCC
>JAJMKY010000067.1:67557-104899 GCA_030564025.1 Teunomyces panamensis | reverse complement strand
AAAAAGCCTATTCTACAACTGCATTTTTTTAGTGCTAGACCGTCTGTTGTTTATTGTTGCTTGTTTCGGCCATAAGCAATGCCAAATCCTTTTAAACACAGTCTGAAGACGGCAACAGGATCCGACGAAAAGTCGCCTACCGATAACAGGTCACTGCACCTGCTCCACATTCCTACCATCACCACTTCAGCCCATTCCAACGAAAACGCTAAGCTTGACCGCTCCAAATCCAACCGTGGACGCAAAAAGAGATCAGATTCCGAAGATGACTTATCAACAACTCCACCACCTGCCACCATAGACGATCCTCAATCGATTTCCACGCTGACTCCAACACCATCACCACGACTAGCACCTCCGAAATCCGATTCAAGCGGGTTCCTTTCATCAATTTTGAGTGCTGCTCACAACGCTGCCCACAATGTCTCTTCCTACATTGAGGAAGACCAGGAGGAGGAGGTTGACCAAACTTCCAAAAAGGTCCATTCCTCCTTCTCAAACAAGCTCGACTTCTTGCTAAAGCCAGCCAAAGGTGCTGGCTCCAAAAGTTCCATTTCAGAGGAAGCCGTCCCGGCCCAGTCATCTATTAATAACGACGATGCGCTGTCACAAACCATCTCGGCAATTCCGTCCGATGTTCAGTTCGAGTCGGTCCGTGAATCACCGTTGAACTCTCTTGGTCAAGGTGACTTATCACTCGATGCATTTGAACTGAAGCGTGTCAGCAAATCAATCGAATCAAACTTACTTGCACCATTAAGAAAATCCGAATCTTCCCACCGACGCCTGCTCATCTCTCCATCGCAATCAGAAGACAATATTCAGGAACTTAAGCGCAAATTGCTGCCAAATGCGGCCAACCGCCTGCTCCCACTCGACCTGGTTCGTAGACACCGCAAATCATTCAGCAATGGAAACGGTTCCCACCAGAACCTATCGGCACTGAATCTGGGCGAATTGGAGGTCCGTGCCAAAAGTGTCACGTCTCGTGGGGAAGCATCCGAATCCGACTTGGACAGTGATTACGATTTTGACGACCATGATGAATCACTGGGAGGATCCAACGTCAAGTATGCCCCTAAGAAAAAGAACAAAGAGTTCCACCAAACTTTCCGTAAGGTTCCGAAACATGAACGATTGATTGAAGTATGCACTTGTGCATTGTCAAAGGATATCTTAGTCCAGGGAAGAATGTATATTTCACCTCACTATATTTGTTTCAACTCAAATATCTTGGGCTGGGTCACAAACTTGACCATTCCATTGCAGGAAGTGATACAGATTGAAAAGAGATCTACGGCTGTTTTATTTCCCAACGGGATTGTGATCCGGACTTTGCACCGCAAGTACGTGTTTGCAACATTTTTAAGCCGAGATTCATGGTTCAATATGATAATCGAAGTTTGGCACCGGGTTCTTTTAAAGGGTGTTGATGGCGGTGAAAGATTGGCCAGAGCACGGAGCCAACTCCGTAATAGAGCCAGAAATGGTTCGAAATCGACAATGGCATCCAAATCAGTCAGTCGTGAAGGCAATGAGAGCGATGAATCATACTCTGAAGCCGAAGAAGACGAGGTTCTGAGTGGTTCTCCCAAAACGAACACGTTTGATGAAGGTGTCAAGGATTCAGCATCAGTTACCAGTGGCGATAAGGGGTACGAGACGGATGAAGGCTCCCTTCATGATGAAGTAAAGACAAAAGACTCAGCCTCAAGTAGCGATAAGTTCAAGGGGTTCCCCGTTACAGGACCCATGAAGCATGCTCCAACCGAATTCGAGTACACGAAACAGTCCAGCGATACGTTCATCTGCGAGGAAACGTTTAAGGCACCGGTTGGAGCCATTTTTAATATACTTTTTGGGACGGATAATGCTCCGTACATCAAAATCTTGAAAAACCAAAAGAACTTTGATATTTCTGAAGGAGATATCAAGGGGTTGTCAACAAAATCTAACATGCGTCTGTACAACTATATCAAACCATTAAGTGGACCCATCGGTCCCAAGCAGACAAAATGTAATATTGAAGATAAGTTGGTGGAGTTCAAGCCAGAAGCATATATATTAGTTGAACAAACAACGCAAACACCCGATGTTCCAAGTGGTGGGTCATTTAAGGTGCGGACAAAGATGTTTTTGAGTTGGGCTGCTGATAATAGTACCAAGTTGTATGTGGTGACGTCCATTGAATGGAGTGCTAAGTCGTGGATCAAGGGTGCCATTGAGAAGGGAAGTATCGACGGTCAAAAAGACTCAATGAAACAGTTGGTTGAAACAGTGAATGACCTTCTTAGATCTGGTGGATCATCCGGCGGGGGAGAAAAGTCTAAGAAGAAGAAAGATAGAAGTAGAAAGAATACAATCTCCAAGAAACCGGTGGAAGAAAAGCCCCCCGAACCTACTCCCGAACCTGGTGTTTTGGAAAATGTCACGCTGCTTATTCAGTCTGTGGGCAAGCTTGTACCTGTTCCATTTGTTGGCGAGTTGATAACGGGATCTGTGTTGTTGTTCATTGGGTTTCTTTTCTTTGTTTGGTTCTACAATGCACTTGTGGGTAACCATGGCACCAAGCAACTGGTGCAATTCCTCCCAGGAGAGACGTACGTTTCCAAGATTCGCATTAACAACGACAAATACTTGATTATTCCTACGGTTGAATCAGCTTTAGGTGACCCATCTAAGCAATTGGAAAATGAAGTACAACTCTGGAAGTGGATCAGCCAGCGCAGTAACGATAAAATTCGCATAGTCCATGAAGGCAACGAAGTCCATCTGTTTTGCCAGGAACATACGGATCAGCAGATGCTTGATATTGTGAAGTTGACACAGTTAAAGCTAGACAGAATCAGTGACGTCTTGAAGGTACAAGATCTTGGGTGAATATGTCTTGGTATGCGTATTTAGTAGACTAACCAAGCATAAATAGAGAATTTTCATAAATATAAAAAATTATTTACATTGTGACATGCAATAAGAATATACTGTCAAGGTCCGACATTGCCTTGTTCTACCCCCAACGGTTCTAAGTCGGCATCTCAAACGGCTTCTGGTACTTGTTGTCTGGCCTATAGTGGTAATGAACCAGCAAATCTGTATGCAGTGTTGCAGGTTTTTTTCCGAAACAGATTATTTCACCGTAGAGAATGGAATATTTTTTCGCATGAACATGGTTTTGTGCACGGAGAAACGTCTAACAAGCCTCCACACGACCTCTGGGTGTTGCAGTATATATATATCATGATTAGCGGTTAGAATTTAATAATTGTGCTTTATTTGACAGCCATTGATGCTTTTAATCGTTTCCCTTGGTATAAGCGTGTCTACATATGTGATACCGTTGGTACTATCAGTGAAAGCGTTGGGGGGTTCACGAGTTCTAGACCATTCATACAAGTTTTTGTTAAACTACTGGCTATACTATATTGCGCTTCAGTACATCACATACAATTTTATTCATGAGTCGGGAAGAGATACTTTTCAGGTGGCAGTGTCATTACTAAATATCTGGCTATTTTATGGTAGTCTGCGCAACATAAGGCAGTTCAACCAGACGCTCTTGGATAAGTCTGTACGGGATTTGCGGCAACTCGAAATGAAGTTTATCGACCCGACGCTACGTCGTTACTTCTGGTCATTCAACCATTCATCGTCTACGGTACTTGCTCAGTACTTGATGACTTTGGGTTCCCCAGACCAATTGGAGAATGTACCAACCCATTTCCAGAAAGGACAGGTACCAGAAGAAACATTGGGCGTTCCTATGATTTTAGATCATCTCTACAGATTCGGTGTTGTACTATTCAACGGGCTTCTGGTGGCTGCAAGCAACTATAAGGCTGGATCCACGTCACGTAACGTTTCTCCATATCAGCATCAGCATCAGCATCAGTTACAGCAACAGCAACAACCGTCACGCGGCAGGCATATGCTTAAGAAAATGCGCAAGCTGCTGTCATCCCAAAGAATTTCACAGGGGGGAACCCCTAGCACGAGCCGTGTGGCAAGCCTGTCGCCTCCAAGGGATGACGATTTACCTAGCCTAGACCGTCATTCTCCATTGCAAATGCAACCCCGGGTGCGGAGTCGTAAGGGAAGTATAGATCAGAGATTAGAAAGTGGGGGACTGGTTCAGCACTTGGATAACTTTTTGCCAAAGAGCTTTTCGGCACAAGATTTAGCGGATATTGTGGCGAGCCAAACCCAAGAGACTGAAGAACCGATGAATATCTATACAGACTACTTCCATTCTTCGGACAGTGGAGAACTGAACTATCGTATTAACCCGGCTTTTTTTAACCAACACAAGCATAAATTGCTCAATAAGGATCCTGTGGATGTGAAACCCCTTCCATATCCCATGGGAAACTAAGAATACCCCCTTAGAACAAGGATAAATCAATATTCTTTTTTTTTTTAAAAAAAAAAAGGATCATTCAAAAATAAAAATATATAAACTAGCTATGACGACAGAGCAGTCATGTTGTGTTTTATTTTTCTCTATTTTGTTTTCGGTAAAGATATAAGCTAAAAAAAAGCATGCGTGGAGAATTCCGGGAAAAGTTTTTGCCCAGATATGGGTTAATATTATGCATGCGTCTGCCTAAGTCAGGGGATATCGCCGTGTCTAGGACCACAACGGAAACAATCTAGGATATAGAGATGATGTCATTACGAGAAGAAAAAAAAGGTGCCGTTGCTAACCGTTGCTAACGGTTCGTTACCAGTGTTTGAGGTGTAACGTGAGGGAATTTTATTTGCCTGAGCCATTTGATGGGATGGAAGTGTAGTGCTTGCTTTACTGGTAATGATTCAATGGAAATAAGGTTCCTGGTTTTCCGTTATTCCGTTTCTGCACAGAAGAATAGAATGCGACATGCGAAAGGTTACACCTCTCATATCACCGTTCTGCCGCCCCCAATTTGCCCCTGCACCGATTGACCGGTCAACCACAAGTCGCAGTGAACATTGTATTCATGCAATCAGCAACCTATTTTTTTCTCCCTCTACGTACCTCACCTCTTCTCCATTTACTGATGGTTCATCTAACCAATTCAGACGTAGGTGAAGTCGCTCTACAAGATAAGATCGAACCGGTTGATTCCCTTGGAATGTCCACCGTAAAAAAGCTAACTCCTGGCCCAGAAGCCGATTCCGCCACTGTACCTCTCGAGCACCTGATTTTTGTCAAGCAGGAACGCTTAAATGATATCAAGAATCAGTGTGTGCTGCTTATTACTGAGCTTGATTCCAACCAAGATCCCGAGGCCATTATCAAGAAACATATTTGTCAGTTGAAGCAGTATCATGAACTTAAGGATATCGCATTGGGATTAGTTACTATGATTGCCGATCAAAGACAGCTTCGAACTACGGATATTCTCGAAGAAATGAAGCTTGAGCTCGAAGAGTTATAACCTTTACACGATTGCATTAACGAAACCACGACATTCACAAACTAAAAAACACACACACACAAACTATCACACTGTGTGATTCAAACCAACACATTTTCACACCATGACACAAACTCAATTTTATATAGAGTAAGTAGATAATGTCGTACGACATTTAATACAGAACGAAATGACGCAGACAGAGAGAGAGAAAAAAAAAGCACAAAAGTTAAAGGGACTGTAACATCATCAATAAGGAGGCCAGCCATCGAGCACAATAACACAAACACAACCAGTGCTTCTTGGCATTTTGAGAGATATTTTTACCGAACCAGCCACACTACAAACCTTTAAGTTCTCTTTTCCCAAAAGTCGTTGACCCGCCAAGTGCCTGTTCTCTCTTTTTTCCCGCGATAATTTCATCAAAAGGGCTTAGGACCCCTTCCCCAACACATACCCACACACATATCCCTTGACCCACAATGCATTATCTAGTCTTAATACTAGCATTGTTTCTAGTGCAGCTAGCATGTGGCCTGCCTCGAGTGGAAAAGTTCACCACCAAACACCTACCACACAGCAACAAAAGGGGATACAAGTACTACGACCCGATGGTGACCCACAAAGCCGTCGGGCCCGCCCAACCAACACAAGAATACCAGCAGCAACAACGACACACCGTCCAACACACACTGACACGTTCCCTACAGCCACTCAATTTACGTTCGCTCGAAGACTGCGATCTCATGGACTTACTTCTCATCAGCGACATCGATGGTAACTTGCACGGCGTGGAACGTAACAGTGGAGCTCTACTCTGGACATTACCTATGGAAGACCCGTTGGTGCGCATCCTGTCCAATAATTCGGCAGAAAACCCAACCTCCAATATCCTATGGTTCGTAGAGCCCTACCAGGACGGAACACTCTACTATTTTACTCCGAAATTTGGGCTCAATCGGCTTCCAACTAGTATTAAAGATTTGGTTTTGGAATCCCCATTCTCCCTTAGTGGAGATGACAAAATATACACGGGATCTCGACGGACATCGTTATACACCATCAATATTCACACCGGTGAGATAACGTCACTGTTTGGTAACGAGGAACACTGCCCGGTGCCAAACACCCACTACAAAATCAACTCCAACCTCCACGGAGAGGAGGATACCATTATGATTGGGAAAACAACGTACGAACTCTCAATTCACTCGAAACTCAATACAAACGTGGTTTGGAACGTCACCTACTCACAATGGGGGCCCAACAACATCGACAACGATCTCATCCAACAAAACCAACAGAGCTTAGACAGCTTGTATTTTACGCCATTCCATGACAAATCATTGTTGGCTATCAACAAGGACGTCGGCACTCCCAAATGGATCAGTAAGTTGCCATCGTTGGCAGTTGCGGTTTTTGATGTCTTCAACAACCCCAAGAATTCTGATTACGTGATTCTTCCCCATCCACTCAAGTACTTGAACGACTTGCAGGTTCAAGCTGACGATACCAATACTGACTTTGTCTTTGTGAATAAGACATCTAATTGCAAAGAATGGTTTGCCATGAGTTTCAACAACTACCCGACGTTGATTAAGAGTGCACCCATTTCAAAGTACCAGTTGGATCTTTACAAACTCCAGAACGAATTACCGGTGGATGTGCTGTATATCAGAAACTTTCTGTTGCTTAACGAGCCTTCTGCTACCGTTGAGTCACTTATCAATGGTATTCACAAGGCATATGAACTAACGAGCGACACGATGTACCAACCTCGAAATCGATTTGATATCCACGGTACTGATCCAATCAAAATGATCAGTGATGGTCGTGGTGAAAACTACGAAGAAAGACCCGAGGAATTCGAACTCAACCCCAATACAATTATAGACGGTATCAAATTCCCAGAAAAAATCAATACGATGGGTCCTGATCTCTTACTTTTGGATCCATCGGACCTGACACCGGCCTACACTCCTTATGTTGAGAATGATATACACCACGTACAGGAGTCTACGGTGGCATATTCGGCTTCATTGGCAAGGAGAATTGCCGAAGATTTGATTGTTTTGTTAATTCTTCTCTTCTTAATCGTGGTTTTGGGTGGCAAGAACAAGTATGTTCAGAGAATGCTTTCAACATTCGGTGAACTGAAAATTTATGAACCAGTACTTGTCAGCGAAGTCGAACCACGTGAGAAGGAAAAGGACGAAGAAATAATCACAAAAAACGTTGAAGTCTCTTCTGATACCAGTATTGAATCCATCCCAACAAAGAAGGTGAGAATTGTTGCACCAGTTGAGAAAGAAGAAAGCTCTGAATCAGGCGAGCCCGAAGAAACAACTGGTGAAGAAGTTACCAAGAAAAAACGGAAAAGAGGAAGTCGTGGTGGAAAACGTGGAGGAAGACGTATCAACAAGAATAAATTAGAAACTTCCCCCGACGAACCGGATGATGGTGACGACGTTGAAGCCGAAGTCAGTGCCGACGAAACAGTTGACGATGTTATAAACACCAGAAGCTTGGTCAAGCCAATGAGTATCCCCAACAAATTACCTCTCAAGAAACTTCAGATTGAAAACAACTTAGTTATTTCAGACAAGATTTTGGGCTACGGTTCCCACGGAACTGTTGTTTACCAAGGTACCTTTGAGAACCGGCCAGTTGCTGTCAAGAGAATGTTGTTGGATTTCTATGACATTGCCAACCATGAGGTTCGTTTATTACAAGAAAGTGACGACCATCCGAATGTCATCAGGTACTTTTGCTCACAATCGAGTGAATCGGAAAAGTTTCTTTACATTGCTCTTGAGTTGTGCTTGTGTTCTTTGGAGGATATCATTGAAAAGCCACGTAAGGAGATGAGAATCCCTCGCATCAATGATGTTTTGCACCAGCTTGCCAGCGGATTGCACTATTTGCATTTGTTGAAGATTGTTCATCGTGATCTCAAGCCCCAAAACATCTTGGTGGCGGAGGCCAAGAAGCCCAAGTTTGAAAAGGATCATCAGATCAAGGCACAAAACAATGTCCGGTTATTAATTTCAGACTTTGGTTTGTGTAAGAAGTTGGAGTCTGATCAGTCTTCGTTTAGAGCCACTACACAACATGCTGCTCTGGGAACTTCTGGTTGGAGGGCACCAGAACTCTTGCTAAACCATGATTTGCTTGAAATTAGTCCTGACACGATATCGTCTATCGGTTCTAGCTCACATAACTCGTACCATGGACCTTCGAACGGTGGTACGAAGAGTGGAAAGAGACTTACCAAGGCTATTGATATTTTCTCGTTGGGATGTGTGTATTTCTACATCTTGACTGGAGGCCATCATCCATTTGGGGACCGCTATATGCGCGAAGGTAACATTATCAAGGGCAACTACGATATAAAGATGTTACTTGAAAAGTGTCCCAACGATAAAATGGAAGCCACAGACTTAATTTCGAGTATGATTCATGCCAGTCCCATGGCTCGGCCTAGCACTGCGAGTATCTTGAAACATCCACTTTTCTGGTCGACAAAGAAGCGGCTTGAATTTCTTTTGAAAGTCAGTGATCGGTTTGAGGTGGAAAGAAGAGATCCACCGAGTGATTTGCTTTTGAAATTGGAAGATCGTGCGCTTGCAGTACATCAAGGAGACTGGCATAGCAAGTTTGATGAGGATTTCTTGGGTAACTTGGGCAAGTACAGAAAGTACCATACAGAAAAGCTTATGGACTTGTTGCGGGCAATCCGGAACAAGTACCATCATTATAACGACATGCCTGCCGCATTGCAACGGCAGATGAGCCCGTTGCCTGACGGGTTCTACAAGTACTTCAACGACAGGTTCCCCAACTTGCACATGGAGATCTATTTCCTTGTGAAGGAAAAGGTTGGGGAGGAACATGTGTTTAAGGATTTCTATTAATGACAGCACACGAATATATTTAACATAGTTTTTTTTAATTAATTGCATTATAATATACACAGTATCTTAAGTGTTACTTTCTCTTTGATTTAGGCTTGGTGACCTTAGATGGTTTCAGCTTGCGTTTACTTTTCGTCTCGTCATCAAACTTTGTATGCTTTCCCTTGAAATTGGCGTTGCTGATTGCTGGCTTCGACAAGGCTTCCGGAGCTGCCGCACCAGCACTGACTCCCAATGTGTTTTGTAAGAACTCTTTGGCTTTCGCGGCATTTTGTGCATCTGATTTGGCCGAGCTGGTGAGACTCTGTTCGAGATCTTTGGCACGTTTCATGTAGCTTTTTATTCTGTTCAACTCTTGCATTATCGGGTGTTTATCGGTGTTGATTCCGGTGGATTTGAGGTACGAGAAGAGGAGTGATATCAAGGTATAGGCGTAATTATTGTAGATTTTGATTTGGTCCAAGTTGGTAGAAGCGCTTGCAGCGGCCAACTCATCTAAAGTTTTCTTAAGCACAGACTCAAGCAGCTTCTCCAAGTTAGCTGCGGCACTATCGACCGCCTTGGTGAAACGTCTGACGTTTTCGATATCCATCGACATTTTTGGAGATGAGATGGGAAAAATTGGAAATTTTGTGCGCCGTTTCATTACAACTATCATCACCAAAATGGCCGTGAGAAAGAACAGAGAAATCTTGTCTGGAGGAAAGAAATATGCCCAGAAACAAGCCAAAAAGCACCGTGTGGAGGAAGTTGTCTTTGATAAGGACTCTCGGGTGGAATATTTGACGGGTTTTCATAAAAGAAAATTGCAGAGACAGAAGAAAGCTCAGGAATACAACAAGGAACAGGAGCGTCTCGCACGTATAGAAGAGAGGAAACAGATGCGTGAAGAGCGGAAGAAAGACATGGAAACTCAGCTCAAACAATTCAACAAGACCATGGACGATATTGCTGCCATAAATGAAAATGAAGATGAAGAAGAGGACGAAGATGACTGGGAAGGGTTTGCCGCAGATCAAAAGGAAATACCCGGTGTATTAAATCATAAAGAAGTGTATACCGTTGAAACTAAGGAGTTGGTTCCTAACAACGCAATAATAGACGAAGAAACCACTGTCACCGTCGAATCATTGGATAACCCTGCGGTGCTAAGTGCACAACAAGCCAACCTCGAAGCCATTGCTCGTGCCAACAACGTCAATCTCAGTAAATCAGAAGAAGTTTTGGAAAAGTCTATCCAACGAGCAAAGAACTATGCTGTGGTTGTAGGTGCAGCCAAACCCGAACTGAAGAAGAAGAAGAAGTTTAGATACTTGAGCAAGGCTGAAAGAAGAGATAACTTGAGAAAGCAAAAGACTAATAGCAAGGCATCCAGAGGCAAGAGGGAAGCAAAAAAATAGACATAACATTACATATATACATAATACTAGTCATGGATCCATTGTAACATGGACCACTCCCGGTTTAGTTTCATATTGTACTTGCGGTAACAAGGTGTCGAAGCGTCCACACACTTTCCAAATGACAGACAACCAAAACAAAACACTGCTTTGCAGTAAAGACATTTCACATTGGTACATTCACCGGAGTTTTCAAGCGAGTTTATGCACCGTGGAAACGATTTAAAGGTGTCTTTATTCTACTCAAGAAACTTTCTTGTGCTTATGTCCACTGTATGTAAGAACTTGACGTTTCCCTGATTCCATTGCTGTTGTACATCAATTCGGACTCTGGTTTTACCATAGGACGGAGATTTTGGACTGGTAAATTTGGTTTCCAGAGCCGGTAGCAAGCAGAGATAACAGAACGAGGAGAGACAGTTGGAACGTGACATTTGGTTCGTTCCACCAATACTTTCGGTTTCAGTGTCACAGAATGAACAGGCAATTGACTTGTCTTGTAGTGATTCGTACACCATCCACAGATCCGGAACGTGAAAGTATTGTGGATATTCGCCATCGTCGTGCAGATAAATCAAGTCTTCTGTGAAATATCGCTTATGGTAGCAAGGGGAAGATTCTTGGTGGTCATGTTCGTTAAAGAGCCCAAACTTGGAACCACACTTAAAGCAAAAATAACCACCACAAATGCACTTCCTGGCAGCCACTCAAACTTTCCACATAAATTCCACAGTGAGGACACTGTTTGAAGACGGAAGAATTTTCATCAAGAAATTGCTATAAAGTGTTTGGAAATATTCATCGAGTTTTGTCATGGCGTTAGTTATTTGGTGATGACCATACTTTGCATTAATTGTTTTTTTGTAAGTTCCCTGTGGCAATTGATTGTAGTGATGAAGAATATCAATTGGAATTCCAAGGAATTCACGGCATTCAAACAGATTCTGGCACTGAGAGCAACAGATCACAAGATCATCCAATAATATAACCTCTCCACAGCTTTCTGATGGGCATGCAACCACCCTACGAGGCAATACGGTGCAGAGGTAATTAAACTGGACCTATCTGTATAACTCAAAATAACGGTCTACCAAAAAGGTGACTATCAGCAAAAGCTCATGTGAAACTGGTGGTCTTGGAACGGTGGAGACAATTGATGGAACAGTATCTTGGACTCGTCAAACATATGATTCGATTGTTTGTGGAACTTCAAATTACATTCCTCGTTAGGACACTGGACTCTCTCAATGTTTCACTCGGAAATTGCTTGTGTAAAGCATTCACCTAAATATTTACGTCCAAAAGTATGGCCACAAGTTTCGTAAGCAATACAATCCTGTTCACTGTGGAGATCTTGACAAATCGAACAGAAATTCAGCATTTAGTTTTGGAGATTGGATTAAACACTCATTACCGAGTAATGGAGTTATTTCAATGATCGCAAATCATTTCTGGTTCTGAAAGAACACTATAGGTTAGCCGGTTTCATATCGGGTTTAGGGCTTGGTTTCTACATAACTTGGGGCACAAAATATGGAGACAGTAAAGTGTGTCCGGGTAATTCTGGGCATCGGTATAAAGAACGAAAATTTTCGAAATTTTTTGAGTTTATACCAACATTAAAAACTTACAAGAATGTATGTACTGTACAACGAAGGAACCAATAATATTACGTGATGACAAGATGTCGCCCCAGACGGAGGCTCCTATTCAGGACTATGACCGATTCGATTCTTTGCCAAACACACTGAAAATTCTGAAGATATTATTGATTCCAATAAAAATCTACAAACATTTTATACTAACATCTTAGACAGTGAAAACTCAGATCAGACATGAAATTAAAGTAGAACCCCCAACCCGTGTTTATGAATCAGCATGATATGGCTATGATGCTGATACATAGACTTTAACGGTATTTTTTATTGTAGAACCATAATCTCGTGCTTGGTGGTTGTTTTTTGTGGCTAATGATGCTTCCATGCTAATCATGAATACTTGTGATTAAAACTTTATAAATCGTGTTCTAAACACGTCTGAAGCCTTTCATAAACAACACAAGCACGCGAAGTAGGTTTTGTAGAACTGAACTTTCCTCTGTATATTTTTGGGCTCTATTGTGAGGTCCTGCAGTTGAACATAACAACACGTCTTTCCTTTTACCATGGAAACGGATATTCTATTTAACGACGTAGTACCGCTTCCGTTCAGGATCTTGTTCCTTGTCCAGGCCGGCTGTGGTCTCTGGCTTGCTATAATTCATATCTTAGCCACGTATTCGGGGATCAACGTGCTTCATTTGGTAAATCTCAGCTACTCACCACACAATTATCAGGAACTTGACCACCAATTATCGAGCACCGGTGAGTTCCATGCAACTACCCGGGCTGATGAGAGAGAAATTGACTTGTTGATCCTGGGAATCTGGTCCAACCTCCGTAAAGTATCGGTGGTCAACTTCAGTTTATGGCTCTTGTTCAAACTTATACAAACAAAGGACAATTATGACAATTATTCGTTGGTGATCCCTATTATTGCGTTGGTTTATACGTTTTACAAGTTCTTTTACTGGCCAAGGGTCAACGAAACACAGGCCAAGGGCCAGGTCCGTCTTTACACCACCGTAAAGCGTATTCTCAAAGGGAATATCAACTCCAGCACAATGAGAACAAACGATATCTTACTCTCAGATAGTTTTGTTTCGTATGCCAAGGTCCTCAACGACTTTGTGTTGTTCGTTTGGAGCTGTTGTACCGACACCAGCTACCATTATCGGGTGGAATTTATTGTGCTCTGTATTCCCACCATGATTCGGATCAAGCAGTGCTGGTACGAATATTCAGCCACTAAAAACAACCAACACTTGTTCAATCTTATAAAGTACTGGACCGGGATTGGTCCACTTGCTATCAGTTTATTGATCAAGCAAACATTGGCCACTTCAAATCTCAATGATGAATTACAACAGCAAGCGATTCTCGTACACTTGGAACTGTTAAACCGCTGGTGGTACGTGTTAGCATTCATAAACTCTACCTACTCGCTCATATGGGATATCAAGATGGATTGGGGACTTCAGTTGTTTGACAAGAATCGCCAAACAGCATTGCGGTCTTCGCTTTACTTCAACCCGTTATTCTACGTGTTTGTAATTATTGTGGATGCCGTGCTACGCTTTGTGTGGGTGCTTAAGATCTTTATCATCCACGAAGAGCTTAAATCAAAGTCATATTTGCATATCTTCTCCACGTTCTTGTTTGGCTACGACGCATTTTCGTTGGGTTATACGTTGGTTGAGAGTTTGGAGATTTTCCGGAGATGGCTATGGTGTTTTGTCAAATTGGAATCAGATTGGGCCAAGATTCGGGTGTCCGAGATCGAGTTGAAAATTATAGAATAGTTGGCAATCTGTTCCTTCAGCCGTAGTCCTTAGAGCTGTTACAGTATTTATAGCGTTATAACCATTCAACATGTATTCTAATGTACATAAGGTTTGTTTGTTTGTTTGTATGTTTGTATGTTTGTAGTTATGTGTATGCAATTAATGTTCATTCAACCACTTTTGAGCAGCGTTTCTCCAAGCAGCGTCAGCCTTTGGCGACACTCTGTTTTCGCTGGCCCATTGGTACTTGATAGGTGATTTGAGGAAGGCGTAAATCACCAACACAGAGCCCATAGTTGCAGCAGCAGCAACACTAACCTTTGGTGCGTGTCCCATTTCGTGTAGTTTTAGTTGGTTGTAGTAAGAACGAATGTATTGGTTGTGGTTGGTTGATGAGAATACTTTGTCACGGTGCACGACCTTTCTTTTTTTTTCATATACTTTTTTTGTGTCTGAAAATTTAGCCATATAATTCTCGTAGAAATAGAGTTAAATCAATGTGAATGTTGGAAGGGAAAATCCCGACAGGAATTCTAAACAAGAAACAATTCACACTTTGAGATATCACCTATTGTAATTCAGTTACTTTTTCATAAGATCTTTTTCTTTTAAAAAAACAGCTATATTTGAAGTTGTAGAGTTTGAATGTGGTCACGTGACTACATCCTTGACGCAGTAATTACCCTAGTCGCACCAGATCTTTTCAAAAAAAATTTCAACTGAAAACTTTCCACCAACACCACCATGATGAGAATAAACCCAGTGAGAGTGCTTGGTGTTCGTTCCTGTGTTTTGCAGGTCCGTGCAAAGTCTTCCGCCATCCATAACGAAGGCATCACCAACTATGGATCATACAAAAACACTATATTCACACACAGATTGGCAGAGTCGTCTGCACAACAGTCACCACCATTAGTAGCATTACACTCAAGATTGAACTTGCCCAAATCATACACGTTATCGACGTTATCACAAGCATTAATTCTCAGCACAGAAGAAGGTTTGGCCAACAACTTTGGCTTGAATACCTTGGGTAAGAACTTGTTATCCTACTATGTTTCTGAGCACTTGTTGGTCAAGTACCCAAGATTGCCTATGCCAATCCACAACGTCGCTGTCGACTCGTTGATGGGTGTGGAACCTCTTTACGAGATCGGAAAGTCGTGGGGTATACAAGTTGACCAATCGACCAAGTTGGAAAAGTACTTGAGTCAGGAATCCGAATTCATAAAATACGGTAAGTTACGTTTCTTGTCTGATGATTTCAAGGGCGAAGTGATGGAACTGGGAGTGTATGAATTGAACGAGGACGAATTAAAGTCCATCCGTAACGAGAACGAGTTTGTTGACCGAGAATCCAAGGCATACGCATCTTCTGTCAGAGCCATCATTGGTGGTTTGTACACCCATTCTGGTGAAGAAGCTACCAAGAAGTTTATCCAAGACCATATCTTGCTGAGAAAGCTCTTGCTTGAAGATATGTTCCAATTCAGCCAACCAACGAGAGAGTTGGTGCGGTTGTGTGACAAGTTGAACTTCACTGAACCCGTGGAAATCAGATTGATTGCTGAAACTGGTAGATTGTCTGCTCACGCCATTTATGCTGCTGGTGCCTTCTGTGGCGAAGAGAAATTGGGTGAAGGTGTTGGTTCTTCGATTGCTGAAGCCAAGACCAGAGCTGTTGTCAACGCTTTGATGAGCTACTACTTGTACTCCCCTATTAGCGAAGACGGTAACGCGGTCAATCTTCCAAGTGATGAAGGTTACAAGTTCGGTGGTATTGTTGGTTTGGGAGATGTTGCTATCTAAGCAACTCTGTACATAATTGTAAATAGATATACACAAAATTTAGTTACCGCAGGCTCCTTCGGTGTAGTTGTTTGACTTGATGTCCGAAAGCTTGTAGTAGCAGTAGGTCTGGGCAGCAACAATGTCCATGTCCTTCAACTTTTTGGTGGAGTCCTGGTGTCTTTCGATATCAGTGACACAAGAGTATTTGGTCTTACCGCTGGAAGAACAGTTAGAAGCGGAGTCGTAGGACTCAAAGTCAAACTGGCAGTCACCAGCACCCAAGTCTTCTTCCTTGTTGAAACAGTTACTGCTGAATACGGCCAATTGTTCTTTTCTCTTTTCCTTGCCGCTGTTGTCGTAGTAACAGCTGTTGTCGTAGTTTGTTCTGTAACGACCGGTGCTCTTCATTTCGTGGGAGTTCAAGTTGACCTGGATGATTTCCCCATTGGAGTGGATGGTGTTGAGAACCGAGTAGCCGGCAGGGTTGACTTCAGGCAGCAATTCATTCAAGTGGGCCAACACGAGATGAGTTGGTGGTAAGATGGCATGGCCATTATCATCATGCATGAGGTTGAAGGCTGGAACGGTGCCAATGATGGCAAGACAAGCAAGCAAGAATTTAGAGCCAAGCATTATTGATATGATCTTTACTGTCAAGAAAGAAAAAATTGAAAATATGTCCTTGCAATTGAATTAAATATCCGATCAGATAACTTTGAGCCCCGTTTCTCGAACCAATCAGAATCGGAGCCTCACCGTACATTTCGGTAAAGGTCCTACACTTTTTTTTGGGGTCCGTTTGCGGCTGCGAGTGAGCATCGAGATCGGAACACTCTAAAAAGCTGGCTCAGATGCCATGTGAATAAATTGCTTAGTTGGTAGAGGATGCTTGTCTGAAACAGCTGAGAAAACAAAGTAGATATATGATTTTTTCGATTATTATTAATTCATATTCATTTTTCACCTTTAATTCGATTGTATAAGAGCGATAATCAAAGCATCCCTCCCCTTTGTCTGTCTCTTTATCTGATTCATCTGAAACTTGAGTGCGCTAAAAAAGAAAATTTGAGACACAAAGATCCCGGTTAGGAACATTTGCAACATTTAATTAGCTGGGTGGTAATCACCCGATTTATGTTAGCAGTTTACATGGATAAACTGTGAGATATGTTACATTTGCTGTAGAGCGTTTGGATATAGAAAAGGGGTATCTTCTAAGTTTTACTATACTTTCAATGGGTTTGTCTTCTTACTTTTAAGGTTGATTCTTTTTTGGGATATTTTTCAATTTTTCATTTTTTCTCTAAAATTCTCTCAAAAGATTTAAGTTTCCCATGAACTTACAACAGCAATCTACAAGTCACATCCTCCCCATTTCTATATTGTCAAGCACTTTTAGACATTTGGATATTGTACATCAAAAAGAAGAGAAGAGAAGAGAAGCAACTTAATTACCTGCAGTACGATAAACGGACTTGGTTTACCTGCAGTACTATCAAGCTCATACTTTTGTAAATAAAAGTCATCGGTCAGAGTCAAAAAAGATGTGACACAAACCTGCGAAAAAGTGATAAATTTGAAATTACTCCATCTTTAGTTCAAGCAGTACAACACCTGTTTACACTCATCTTTTTAGCTACTACAAACTATGTCTCTCAACATTCTCGTTATTGGTAACGGTGGTAGAGAACACGCCATTGTCTGGAGATTGGCACAATCCGCTTCAGTCAAATCCATCTACGTTGCTCCAGGTAACGGTGGTACTGGTTCCCAGGATTCCAAGATCATCAATGTTCCGGAATTGTCCAGTTCACCAAAGGATTTCGATGCTCTCCAGAAGTTTGCTCTTGAAAAGGAAATCAACTTAGTTGTTCCTGGTCCTGAACAACCTTTGGTTGACGGTATAACGTCGGTGTTTACCAAGGTCGGCATCCCCGTGTTTGGTCCATCGGCCAAGGCAGCAGTTATGGAAGGCTCCAAGGCTTTCTCCAAGGTCTTTATGGACAAGCACAACATTCCAACTGCCAAGTTTGCCAACTTCACCTCTGTTGATGAAGCTAGAAAGCACATCGAATCTGTTGACTACAAGATCGTCCTTAAGGCAGATGGGATTGCCGCTGGTAAGGGTGTTTTGATTCCAGAAACCAAGGAAGAAGCTTTGCAAGGATTGGATGAGATTATGGTTGCCAAGAACTTCGGTTCTGCTGGTGACGAAATTGTCATTGAAGAGTTCTTGGAAGGTGATGAGTTGAGTATCTTGACCATTACTGATGGTTACTCGTTCTTCAACTTGCCAGCCGCTCAAGATCACAAACGTATTGGTGACGGTGATTCCGGATTGAACACTGGTGGTATGGGTGCTTATGCTCCTGCTCCAATTGCTACCCCAGATATCTTGAAGAAGATTGACGAACAAATCATAAAGCCAACCATCGATGGTATGAGAAAGGACGGTTTCCCAATGACCGGTGTCTTGTTCACTGGGATCATGTTGACTCCATCCAAGGAGCCAAAGGTCTTGGAATACAACGTGAGATTTGGTGACCCAGAAACCCAAACGGTGTTGCCATTGTTATCCAATGATACTGACTTGGCTCAAGTCTTTTTGGCTTGTGCTGAACACAGATTGGATTCTGTCACTGTGGAAACCAAGCCTAACATGTTCTCTACCACAGTTGTGATGGCTGCTGGCGGTTACCCTGAAACCTACAACAAGGGCGATGAGATCACCATCTCCACTCCACCTGCCGATACTTTTATTTTCCATGCTGGAACTGCTGAAAAGGATGGCAAGATTGTCACTGCTGGTGGTAGAGTGATTGCCTCCACCGCTATTGCTCCTAGCTTGAGAGAATCCGTCGACAAGGCTTACGTTGGTGTTGAACACGTATCATTCAATGGCAAGTACAACCGTAAGGACATTGCCCACAGAGCTTTCCGTGAAGTTACCAAGACTGGAACTACTTATGCCGAAGCCGGTGTTTCTGTCGACAACGGTAACCTCTTGGTTGAACAGATCAAGGCCAAGGTCAAGAGTACTGCCAGACCCGGTGCTGATTCTGATATTGGTGGATTCGGTGGTTTATTCGACTTGAAGGCTGCTGGATACAACACCGATGAGACCTTGTTGGTTGCTGCCACTGATGGTGTTGGTACCAAGTTGAGAATTGCTCAAATCATGGATATCCACGACACTGTGGGTATCGATTTGGTTGCCATGAACGTCAATGACTTGGTTGTTCAAGGTGCCGAGCCATTAATCTTCTTGGACTACTTTGCTACCGGCAAATTGGACATCAATGTTGCCGCCAAATTTGTGTCTGGTGTTGCCAATGGGTGTATCCAAGCTGGTTGTGCCTTGGTGGGAGGAGAAACCTCGGAAATGCCTGGTATGTATGATGCAGGCCATTACGATACCAACGGTACCGCGGTGGGTGCTGTGTCTAAGAACAAGATCTTGCCCAGAGTCAGTGCCATGAAGGCAGGCAACAAGTTGATCGGGGTTAAGTCCGACGGGATCCATTCCAACGGGTTCTCGTTGGTTCGTCATATCATCGAGAAGTCTGAGTTCGAGTACACTTCGGCTGCTCCATGGGCTCCAGGAAAGACCATTGGTGAAGAAGTGTTGGTACCTACAAAGATCTACGTGAAACAATTGTTGAAGTCGATCAACGACGACTTGTTGTTGGGGTTGGCTCATATCACAGGTGGTGGTTTGGTGGAAAACATTCCTCGTGCATTGCCTAAGAATCTCCAAGCCAAGGTGGATATGAATACCTGGGAAGTTCCAGAAATTTTCAAGTGGTTTGGTAAGCAAGGTAACGTGCCATACAGCGATATCTTGAAGACCTTCAACTTGGGTATCGGAATGGTTTTGATTGTGGAAGATGCCAAGGTTGACCAAGTATTGGCTAACTTGAAGAGTGAAGGAGAAGATGCGGTGCTTATTGGTGAGTTAGTTGAGCTCAAGGACGGTGAAGCCCAATGTGTGGTTTCTAACATTGAAGGATTGTATTAGGGGGAGGGACCCAGGATTTGTTTACCCGATTAGGAAATGGTTCCAACCACGTGACGACGAGATAAGGTGGTTTCATTTTATATATACTTCTGTCCATCCCCTTTTTTCCATAAACACAAGATAAATAGTAACACAAAAAGAAGCTTAGTAGTAGGAATTTTCATTTTTCATTTTTCATTTTTCATTTTTTTTTTTTGTTGGATAATTGCGTAAGAAAGGCTGATATTATTGCTTGCTTATTAATCATTACGGGGCGTTCCGCGCACATACATAACTTGGCAACATTAGTATAGAAATTAGTTAGGAAAAATCAGTTTGGTGGGAAACCGATAAAATCAGAGATTGAGATAAGTTAAAGCTAGAACGCTTTTTTTTTGGCAAAAAAAGAAGAAAACCATTAAGTTTAAATCGATCAAGTTTCCCTGAGGAATTTTCGTATTTTTGGATGTCAAAAAGAAATATCAAGCCTCAGTAATTTTGAATTTCAATTTAATCTAAATTAATTAAATTATTACCGCCGGCGCAACTCTCATCGCTCCCAGAAATTTACCGCCAATCTTTTAAGGTTCCCACCACTAATGGGTCTTCTTTCGCTAGGAACGCCACTTGACTGGCACGAGTCGAAGAAGCACAATAACCATGTTCGTAACAACGGCATTGTCCAGCTCATCAACATGTTTCGGCAACACCACAAGCGGGAAAACGACTGGTTTCTCTGGGGCGACGAAGTCGAATATATGCTTGTCGATATCGACAAGCAGAGCAAAACCGCCCGTCTTTCCATTGACCACGATTTCATCTTGGATAACTTGAACGATCCCGCCAAACTGTTGGCCAAATCCACCGAAAACAACGTCCTGTTCCACCCAGAATATGGCCGCTTCATGTTGGAAGCCACACCAGCCCGCCCCTACGACGGCACCTGCATCAACGACTATATCTACGTCGAGCAAAATATGATCAAAAGACGACAGGTGAGCGAATCAGAACTCCCTCGTCATATCAAACCGCTCACCCTCACGACATTCCCACGCATGGGCTGCCCTAACTTCACGTCTCCGCCAGCAAAGCCAATTGGTCCAGCATCGCAGTCTCTCTTTCTCCCAGACGAGATTATAAACCGCCATGTTCGTTTCCCCACCCTCACAGCCAATATCCGCAAAAGACGTGGCTCCAAGGTCGCCATTAACTTGCCATTGTATCCCGATCTCAACACCAAGTTGTTGGACGACTCCATCAAGCACCGCGACCTTTTTGCCAGCGATTCTGAACCATTTATCGGTGCTTCAAAGCCTGGTCACGTCTACATGGACTCCATGGGGTTCGGAATGGGCTCGTCATGTCTCCAGATCACCATGCAAGCCGAGAACATCAACGAAAGCAGATACTTGTACGATACTTTGGCACCAATTACCCCGGTAATGTTGAGTCTTTCGGCTGCAGCCCCGGTTTTCAAAGGTTATCTCGTTAACCAGGACGTGCGTTGGAACGTTATCTGTGGAGCTGTCGACGATCGGTCGTTTATTGAGCGTGGGGTCGAGCCATATCAGGGATATCACTTATTTGGCGGACTTGATATTGACAATAACCAGCACCTTACTCTTGAAGAGTCAAATCACTTGGTGAACGAGTTTGGTGACACTAGCCTCAAGACGAACGACGGGAAACCAATCCAGAGAATTCCCAAGAGTAGATACGATTCCATCGACAGTTACTTGGGTGACAGTGGCTACATTACGGGGTACTACCGAAGTGAGTACAACGATACTACTCCTCCAATTAATCTGACGGTGTACCAGACACTTAAGGAGCAACCTGAGTTGTTTGATGAAGGGCTTGCACGTCATTTTGCTCACTTGTTTATACGTGATCCACTTGTGCTTTTCAGCGAAAGACGGGACCAGAACAATGAGCTTGAGAACGATCATTTCGAAAACATCCAGAGTACTAACTGGCAAACATTACGGTTCAAGCCACCGGCACTTTATCCTTCCGAAACGGATTTGGACAAGACTCCAGGGTGGAGAGTCGAGTTCCGGCCAATGGACATTCAGCTTACGGACTTTGAAAATGCAGCATACTCGAACTTTATCACGTTGTTAAGTCGTGCTATACTTAAGTTTAAGCCAAACTTGTACGTACCGATCTCGAAGATTGAACTCAACATGAAGCTTGCACACGATGTGGATGCTGCTACCCAGCAGAAGTTCTGGTTCAAGTCGTTTGAGCAGTGGAACTTGAACCATCTCGAGTTTATCGGCTACGATTTGTCGTGGTTTGACCGGTACTTGAACAAGGGTAACGACGAGCTTGGACACGGTGAAGTGTATGTGAATGGTTACTCAATGAACGGAGCGTTGGAGAAATCCAGTGAAGGCGTGGCATTCAAGACGGCAAGAAGACTTACATTGGAAGCCATCAACGATGTGGATGACGATGGAGTGATTCTGAGATACACCACCAACGAGATAATCAACGGTACTGATAAGTTCCCGGGGTTGATTCGTCTTATAGTGAAGTTGATTGCCACGGAATTGATTCCTCGCCAACAACAGCACTGCGAATCACAGGACTTGGCCGCCAGCTTGGTGAGAATCAAACATTACTTGCTCCTTATTTCACAGCGGGCCAGTGGGAAGATTCCTACAACGGCACACTATCTTAGACAGACGGTGTTGCGTCATCCCGACTACCGTAAGGATTCGAAGGTCAGCGACGCTATCAATTACGATTTGATTGGAACGGCCACTACCATCACCGACATGACCGACAAGGAAGTTTTGGTCGACTTCTTGGGCGAAGAATTGGCTGAATATCTTTTGGAAACTCCGGTTGCAACATAATTTTCTATACGTAGTAGATCCATGCCGCAATACAAACATTTTACTTCTTATTTTTTATTAGTCAGTTTTACTGCGCCTCCGTCTTGTAGAACTTACGTTTTGTTTTCTTTAAGGGACAGGAAAATTATATTATTATTTTTCTTCTTCCAGTGCCTTTATTTTTTTCTGGCATGTAAAGGGTTACTATTCACGTGACCAGTTATGCCCACGACCATAAACATCGACATTTTTTTGGTCATCCACAACCACTCCATAAACTTGAAGTGAAAGCTAGCATCTACTTGTTAAATTGAAAACCGTGACAAATAACAAAGTGATCCTTTCCAGTTTGAGCAAAACGTGAACACATAAAGAATTTTAGAGATGGGTATCCTTGATTCGTTTAAGGCTTTTGTCCATTCCATCACCACCGAAGACCACTACGCGTCGTATGATTCCCCTTACAAGAACTCCGTCATCAACGGCCGCAACGGCGGCTCGAACTCCAGACTTCAGGAATTGAACCGTCTTGCAACCGTCAACGGCTCTCAACAGTCGCTCTCCGGCGAGAACGTCGGCTACCGTCCCGGTTTACGCTCGTCTACCACCAACTCGACAACCGATTTGCCAATGCAGAACTTTGCCAACGGCCAGCCTCCTTTACCCTCAATAGACTCTCTCTGGGATCGTATTGAACACTGGATTGAAGAGGAATATCCTGAACTCGAAGATGCGTTGAACGACGGGGTTACCACCGCTGATTTAAACGAATTTGAAAATGATTTGGGAATCGGAGCATTGCCAACGGAGTTCCGCCAGTTCTACAAGCGCCACGATGGCCAGGAACGTGGTGGCTCACCCACAGGTTTGATTATGGGCATGCCATTGCTTGATCTCGAGTGTTTGATTGAGGAATATACCGTATGGTGTAAGGTTGCCGAAAGATTGGAGAAGCAGCAGCAGGGCCAACCATTCATGCAGCGCACTACTGAACAGAGCTCTTCAAGTGCAGCAACCGCAGCTTCTCAAGCCAGCAACTCGTTTGTAGCGCACCAGCGGTCAATTCCTCCCAACACCATCCAACCATACTACTTTCATCGTGGATGGGTGCCTCTTCTCAAGGATCTGGAAGGAAATCAAATTGCATTGGATTTGGCACCAGGATCCAGTGGGGTTTGGGGCCAAGTGATTCTCTATGGCAGAGATTTTGACACCAAACTTGTGGTTGCCAGTTCGTTCCAGGAATTTTTGTTCCAGTACGTGACTGACTTGGACAGTGGTAATTACCATATTGATACTCTGGTGATGCAAGAAGAGTTGGGATACCTTTCTGCTTCTCGTAACGACGACTACATGATTGGAGAAGAAGATGGTGGCGAAGGCGAGTTGATCTTTTATGACAGAGAAAAGGAGTTCCCTAAAGGCACATTTAAGGGCAAGACCAATTACCTTGACGTGTTAAAGAGAAGGGCATTGAAGAAGTATGGATTGACCGAGACATTTGCGACTGCGTTTACGCCTCCACGTATGACGAAGAAGACGAGAAGTGGCACAGCAACGCCCTCAAAGGCTGCTAGTCCTAAGCATGAGGCCAAGGTTGAGTTACCCAAGGAGACGTTGATTGGTGAAGTTGAAGGTAAGAAGGAGGAGAAGAAAAAGAAGGAGGAGAAGAAAAAGAAGGAGGAAGAGAATAAGGAAGTTTCGTTGGTTGACGTGGAAGTTAAGGAAACAGAAGCACCAAAGCCAAAAGCAGAGCCAAAAGCAGAGCCAAAGGAAGAGCCAAAAGCAGAGCCAAAAGCAGAGTCAAAAGAAGAGTCAAAAGAAGAGCCAAAAGAAGAGCCAAAAGAACAATCTGAAGATATTCCTTTAACTGAAGAAACCGAAGAGGTTCCTTTAGAAGAAGGAGATGAAGAAGCACCATTGGTTGAAGAAGAAATACCGTTAACTACGACACCCAAGAAGAAGAAGAAAAAGGGTAAGAAGTAAATGTACATTAGATATACATATGGCGAAATAAACAAAATAGTGAGAAAAAAACAAACGTAACATAAATTTTTAGAGGGTTCTTTTTGCGACATGCGACATCAAATTGAATTTAAATCACGACATTCACAAACATGAACTCTTCTGGGTACTGGGACCAGTCACTGATCCAGGTTGGTGACTCGATATCGGGCAGTATTGGGAGTGGCGGGGATCGGGCGGTGGCAAATCTGACCGATATTACCGGGAACTCGTCGCTCCGTCTCCAACATACAATTCCGGCTGAAGAAATTGCCGATTCGATCGACCAAAGCCATTATGAAGACCAACCGCTGCTTGAGCAGGTCCAGCGCGTATATTATGCCCGTGGACTTGAAGAGCTTGATGAGTTGCAGCTTTTGGACGTGCTGGCGCTTGCCAACTGGAAGCTCTCGTCGCACAAGCCTGGCTATGGACTCGCACAGCTCCGCAGCGACACGCCCGATTTGTACTGGCAGCTGGACGGCAGCAACGGCGGCGGTGCACTGAACACATCTACTGCCATCATGAACAATCAATTGAACAATCCACATCTGGTGACGATACAATTTGCCAAAAAAGTGGTGCTTGAACGGGTACTGATGTTCACCAATTTCCTGCTTGACGAGAGTTACACGCCGCTGCGGATCCGGATCATGGCTGGCAGCACCGAGGCTGACTTGAGCGAAGTGTGTACTGTGAGTTTTCTGAAACCCGTTGGTTGGCTGCACATTATTTTCAATGGGATTCGAGGTGACGGTGTGCTCAAATGTTTTATGGTGAAGTTGGTGATCTTGGCCAACCACCAGGACGGCAAGGATTCACATATTCGCGGAATACGATGTTTTGGGCTTAAGCAGCCGAAAAAAGAGGAAGTCGAGGTGTTGGGAAACGTGGAAAATGTAATTGGGTTCAACGCGGGATTCCAGTCGATTGCCATGAGTAGCGTGGCGAGAATACGATAGTTATCCAACCTTCTATATAACAAAAGTATTTATTGAATCTTTAATGAAAAATCAACAATCGAAGTTCCCTGGTGAATGCTGCTGGTGGAATAAACATCGATATCGTTACACAAATAGCCGGCCAAGTTGTGGATTGTCAAGCCGCCCGAACATTCTAACAAAAATGACTTGGTTGCAAAACGTTGTTTGAGTGCGCAGGCCACTTTTTGGAGCTCGGCACCGCCAAAATTGTCCAACATAATTACATCGGCGCCGGCCTCGATCGCTTCAGCAGCGTCTTGTTCGCTCGAGACCTCAACTTCGATCTTGACAGCAAATCCACATACCTGGCGAGCACTGGCAACCGCTTTGGTGATACTGCCGGTCGATTTCACGTGGTTATCTTTAAGCATCACCATCGCACTGAGATCGTAGCGGTGCGGATCGACACCGCCAACAAGCATGGCGTACTTTTCCACAAGTCTTAACCCCGGAGTGGTCTTACGGGTCCCGGCGATAAGACCAGTGTACCCCGCTTCGATAGCCAATTTGCGGGTGAGCGCCAGTTGGGTAGCGATTCCCAGCGCCCGCGCCATCAAGTTGAGTGCGGTTCTCTCCGCCAATAAGATCTTGCTGGCAGGCCCACGCACTGTGGCCACGGCAATTTTACCCCCAGCAGCAGCAAGATCTGATTCAGACACGGCTTGGCCTTCTTGGTAGTGCCATTCTACTTCCAATTCGCACTGATAAAACACTTCGTTGGCAAACGGAACTCCACAAATGGTGCCTGGCAGTTTGATGTAGAGCAGTGCTGTTTCCGGCTTGGTGCCGACCACAAAACCACCGTAATCGAACGAAGGCACATCTTCACTAAGAAAGGCGGTGATTTGTTGTTTCCATTGGCCGCTGGTGGGCAAGAGATTAGCAAAGGACATTGTGGAGTGGTGAAGCAAGTGAGGTTTTGCAGAAACCAAGAAACAAGACGAAAAAAATTCAGCCAAAACAAAAAAAAAAAGAGGAACAAGAAACTGATAGTTAAATATAACTTCAATGAAGACGCAGCTGCGTTTTGGCGGCGGAAACCATACATGTCGTGTGTGTGGCATGAGTTTCCAGCCTCATATACCTGCTGAGAACGACCTCCACCGTAAGTACCACCGACAGTTTACTGGCGGCGTGGTGTGGAGCGGCGGTGGCACCGCAGTCCGTGAAGTCACTATGATTGTGGGGCTGCGAGCAGTCACTGCCACCGTCCTAGCCGTAGAAAAACGGGCTCTGCGACAGGTGGCGCGCACTGACACATTATTGGACATGGTCAACCAGGAACTCCGGGCCCCGGCGGGTCTGCTGGCGTGGAAAGAGCCCGGCGGGGTGGGCCAGGTATTTGTCGCGGTGGTTTCCGGGCGCGCTGTCGCAGTGTGTGCTACCGAAGATGTGCGTGAGGCGCGTTGGATGGTACACCGCACCCAGATGCTTGTCCCGGCACAGACGCTCGCGGTGCGCGTGGGCATACTGCGGATCTGGGTCGCACCCAAATGGCGGCGCCACGGGTTGGCACGTGCGCTTCTCGCGGTGGTGTGCGAAAAATCAGTGTACGGCATGGTACTACGGCCGCGCGACGTTGCGTTCAGCCAGCCGAGCTATAGCGGCAGCGAGTTGGCGCGCGCATGGAACGGAGTCAAGCACAAGAGCGGCGAGTGGTTGGTTCCGGTTTACGAAGAATAATAAGTGTATCATTGCTGATGTAGTCTTTAGGTAATATATTAACATGACAAGATTCTCATGGTTTACAATCATCTATTCTTATCTTCAACTCTTCAACTTCTCTCTTATTTTTTTTCCTCTTTGAAGATCTCTCTCTTTTTTTCTACAGCATTATCCTTTTCATTGCGTTTATTCATCGTACTTAATCAAACGGATAGAAATCAATCGTCTGTTCTTTTTTATCTTACAATAACGGGTATATTCGTTGACCCTCTTCTTTTTCTTTTTTTGTTGTTTTAGGGTTGAGGGAAGGGCTCATTATATTCACAAACTTGCATCGTTCGTTTGTTCATTCGATTGTTCGTTCGTAGACTCTACGGAGTCGGTCTTGCCCTCCTCGTCCTTCTGTTTATCCTCCAATTCCTTCAACTTTTCCAACCTTTCTTTCTCGGCAATTTCCGCTGCCGTTAAGAACCTTCCTCCCTGGCCACGCGGCCGTCTCATGGCGTGCTTGTGCCGCGATTCGTGCAAGTATGGCTTACGGATTCGAGCGATTTTGAGCGACTCTTCGAGTTTGGCCCGCGCAATCCGCCGTTTAAGGATCCGATGGTACTGCTTGGCATTGACATAGAACGGCTGTTCTGCAGCTGCCTCGGTTTCTGGCTGGCTTTCAAAGAATCCGACCTCACGCAGAGTCGACGGCCGCAGTGCTTCGGGCCCCGGCTCGGCTATATTGTTTTCGTAGTACTCGTGCAGAGCCTCATCCATCTGCTGCACACCAGGAATACTGGGAACACTACCGTAGTAGGCCCCGCCAACTTGATCAGGGTAGAAGTTCTCGCCGTGCTGGAGCGACGTCATGATGGTTGGTGAGTACTATTTTTTCGCTCCTGATTGCGATGTCGCACCTTTTCCGCGCCGGCACCACAGATTTGCTTCCTGTCTATCTTTTTTTTTCTGTTTTTAGTGTGGAGGAGCATTTTTTTGCTGCTGGTGCGGAACTGGCGTAGTAAGCAGAAGTAAGAGCGGGTTCACCGACACAGAGTCGAAACTCGGAAGCACGTATTGTCTAGAACTTGGTTGTTGTGGTTCTTCTTCCTTTTCTTTTGTATCTGCTGTGCTTGTCTCGGCAGATTCGGTTTCGGTAACGTCCTGCTGCATTGCTATTCTCGAGAGTATAACACTCGGTTTGGGTTTAGGTTTGGTTCGGGGACAACTGCCAGCAGCATAAGTGATATCACGGCGGTGTCGCACCGTTTCAGGCCAGTCACACTCTATTTTACGTTGCTGGCATTGCCCACAGCGTGGATACAGTTCATCACACTTCTTCTTGCGTTTTCGACACGCCAAACACCCCGTACGGGACCTCGTCTTCATGGTGACTAATTGGGTAATGAAAATTTAACCGCGCTCGTTGTATAAGCACACCAGTACATTTTCCAAATAGGGTAACTCACGAAAGATAACGTGATAAGAATAAGTTAAGACCCACAAAACATTTAACCAAACTATTGTACCTTGACAAAAAGGGAGAAAACTTTAAACTTTCTGATTTACTGTTCTAGCTGGTTATCTCTCTGATATATCTGAAACGGTAAATCTAGATAAAACCAAAGATAACCCTCTCCGTAAAAACAAAAAAAAATGTATGGGGGCTCGCAAGGTCGTGAAATGTCTCCTTCATGGTACACTATGTCGTAAAATGTCGTGATCAAATCATTCTCAAATTTACGTCCTGCCACTTAATTTACACCGGAAAAAGAACAACACACTAACCCAACCATGGATCTTTTCACCACCCACTCTATCCCCCAGATCCAGACCCTTGCCAAACAGTTCGATGCCGATGCTGTGAAGGCCAAGACCGATCTTCATTTGCTTGTGGGCTCGAAGTACCGCGATCTCATCAAAATCGCCGAAGACATCGATAAGATGTATTCAATCACGGTGGAATCCGACCAGAAACTTGCCCTGCTTTCATACAACCCTGCCAACTTCGTGCTGTTCAGTGATAACTCGACCACCAGCTTCAATGACTTTGTCAGGAAACAGAACTTACAGTCGGCACGCGCTCATTCAAAGGAAACGATTCTTCGTAACATTCTCCATAACAGACTCGCCATTGTCCATCCATTGACACAGACTTCAAAGTATATCTACTATGCCAAAGTATTCTTCACAGTACAAGAACTATTTAGTGATGTATTACAGGAAAATGCTGTGCTCAACGCCCGTTTTCTGGGACTCAAGCACGATCTCAACACGTACCTCGAACAAGAACTTGCTGCGTTCAATCTCTCGCATCATAACGACGAAACTTACCGTCCTCAGCAACAACTTGTACAACAGGACGTTGTTTCAACGCATCTTATTGACGGAGCATACTTGTACGACGAAACATACGAGTATTCGCACCAGAACTCGGCAATTGTCAACTACTTGCTTGCGTATCTCATTCTCAACCCACATACTGCCATAAGCGATACGGTATCTCGGTTCATGGATCTCAGACAGAAACATTTGGACTCTTTGCTTGTTTCGACGACCTCTGTCAACTTTTACAACGTGTTTAAGTTTGTGGAAAATACTTGTCAGTACGTGGAGCCCAAGTTTTTGTCGAGTTTGATCCACGAACTCAAACAAGCGACAAAACCATGGAAACCATCGTCACTAATTGGATTTAGAGGATGGTACGACGATCTTGAGCTCTCGTTCCAATTGCTGCAATCAGACGTGCCTACCATTTCAACCTCACATCTTTCTGAATACTTGTACAAATTGTTGGCGTCATTATTGCTGCCTCCCGCAGAAAATCTTACGGCACTTTCTTCCGATCTAGCAACGTTTCACAACTTTGTTTTGGGCTTCAAGTTGCTCCAAGAACATTGTTCCGTTAGCGATAACAGCTCGCGTCTCATTCAACATGTCACGGCAGAAAAGACACTTAACCAAGCGTTGGAACTTGTTGTGGCCAAAATCAAGCGCTATTACACTTTCCATTGTGGCCATATTGGCGATAAATCAGGACATATTGCCCAGCTTGTGGCCAATCACTTGAAATCGGAGCCTGAACCGGTGATTCTGCTTTTTTCACCGCAGTTGGTGGATATCATGGAGTCCGATTTGGACAAGTATATTGCCACTGCCACTGCCAATGCTACAACTACTAACACTTCGTGTCTCCAGCTTCTCAAGTGGTTAAACACATATACTGAATTGCAACAGCTTTCGAGCGTTCACACGGAAAATTCAAAACTCACCAATACAACCTGCTTGAGCCATGTATTTTCATCTGTGAAAAAGAACCCGTTGGGTGAGTTTACAGCTACGTTGATTGAATCAGAGTTCGTTAAACTCCACAAGGAAGCCGAAACGCTTTTTTGGAACTCATGTTCTTCATTTGTGGAAATTTTGGAGGGTTTCCTTGGTCAAGATATCAAAGATCAATACTATTTACTCGAATTATTGATCACCCTCAAGAACCATCTTAAAAAACCCGAGATTCTTAAAAAGATCGGTGATCTTATCACCAAAATCTACGAATTTGTGGTGTATGAGTTGCCGAAACAGAGTTTTGTGCTGGACTACGAGCTGCTTCCGGTACACGACTCGGACAAGCCGTCACTTAAACTCACGTCGATTTTATACCAATTGTGCAAATTGTACGGAAACAGCAGTCTCTTTATGGATCCGACTGTTGCTCCTACATTTAATGCTGTCAAGGTCCGTTGGATCACCAGTTTGGTGGCTGAAACCCGTCTGCTTGCCGATAACGTCTTTTTATTAAAGTTCACCGGCGAAGATATTGCCAATAACGTTGTGATCAAGCTGTATAAAGATGTCGATGTGCCAGCTGTGATAAAGAGCGTTGGCGACTACTACAACACTAACAAAGGAATCTACCTTCCGTTAATACATTAAATAGCTCTAATAAAGATAGATTTTGGAGCCTGAAGCGGCCAATTCTTTCAACACCGTAACCGTTTCCTTGATATCCCATACGTTTTGCTTCTTTGCATCAAGATAAGAGTTGTCCACGATGATAATTTTGATTTCGTCACGGCGCAACTCACTTTCTTCACTCTTCAACACCTTTTCAAGGCGTCCGGGAGTGCAACACAAGAGCCGTGATCTTGTGGATTTCACCAACTTCAAATCCACGGCAATTTTGTTCTTATTAATAAGTTTGAGCGACGAACCGGTCACGTCTCGAGTTGCACGGTGCACGTCACAGGCACGGATTGCGGACATCGACACGATGGCTATAAACTTTCGCTCGGATTCCGTATCATCTTTCTTTGTTTTAAGCATATTGCTGAACCGTTTGGTGATGAATGGTGCCAAATTATCCAATGATCTGGCTTCTTCGTATTCGGAAGTAGACCGAATCTCGCTCTTGTTAAAGTACATTTCCGATAATTCTAGAGCCGAGAGTTCGCTATTCTTTTGTCTGATTCTGGAATTAATGAAATCGGCAATGACTTCCGGCTGTGGTTCCAACAGCAACTTTTGCTTTGCTATAGTATCCATCTCCATCTTGAGCCGTTTCTTGTCGGCAAGTTTATCGGATTTTACTCTTTTTTTGGGATTCTTTTCAGCAACCTCTTCGGGTTTTATGGTCACTGTCTCGGATTCAGGCTCCGAAAAGTCCACTTCATATGCCAATCCGTCGTCCAAGTCGTCTGCTTTCATGGTGATTGTGTAGATGCAACGAGATGAGATGAGATGAGATGAGAAAGTCTGATAGAGAGAACAATTGTATACAGGAAAATCGATCTTGCATATAAAGAAAATTTATACCAAATTTTATCAAAAACCTTTGTGAATCTTGCAAAGAATGATCCGGAGCAGGCTTCGTTTACGGGCCACGAGCGTGATTCCAAGACGGAATATTGCGCTTAATGCTGAGCTCCAAAGAAAACTCGACGAATCAGCCGATTTTCCCGTTATTGTCATTGGCGGCGGCCACGCAGGCTGCGAAGCCGCAACGGGTTCGGCCCGAGCAGGTGCCAGAACCACGCTTGTCACGCCGCACATCGACAAGATCGGAACCGCTTCGTGTAATCCGCTGATGGGAGGTGTTGGGAAAGGCACGTTGTTACGGGAAGTCGATGCGTTGGACGGTGTTTGTGCCAGGATCACCGACAAAGCTGGGATCCATTTCAAGATCCTCAATGCCTCACGAGGAGCAGCAGTTCACGGGCCACGGGCCCAGATCGATCGAAAGATATATCTCCAAGAGATGCAGCACGAAATCTTGAATTATCCAAACTTGGATGTGCTTGAGGCACAAGTTGATGATATCATTATTGGACCTGCGAAGGAAACAGATGTTTCTGGTCGTAGTTTCGGCACGGTTCGTGGAGTGGTGTTGAGTAATGGCCAGGTGCTTCGGTGTTCACAGGTGGTGGTGACGACGGGAACGTTTCTTGGAGGTGAGATCCATATTGGCATGACAGTGTATCCATCAGGAAGAATGGGCGAAGCAGCAACATTTGGTCTTTCCAAAACGTTTCGTGAAGCCGGCTTCAGATTGGGCCGGTTAAAAACTGGAACTCCACCACGTCTTTCGCTGAAATCCATTGATTACACCAATCTTGAACCACAACCATCGGATTATCCACCGCAGCCAATGTCGTACATGAACGACAAGGTTCTGCTTCAGGACCAGCTTGTTCAGTGTCATATGACTCGAACCACGCCGGAATTTCACAAAGTTATTGCCAACAATCTCGATAAAACCATTCATATTCGTGAAACCGTCAAGGGACCACGTTACTGTCCTTCGATCGAGTCGAAAGTCATCAAATTCCCCGAGAAAACCAGCCATCAAGTTTGGCTTGAACCCGAAGGATTGGATACAGACTTGGTATACCCCAATGGAATCAGCTGCACCATGCCCGAAGAGATCCAAGAACAAGTTGTACGTATGATGCCGGGATGTAGCAACGTCACGATGGTACAGCCGGGATACGGAGTTGAGTACGATTACGTTGATCCACGTGAATTGAACAATACTTTGGAAACCAAGCTCGTGGACGGACTTTTCCTTGCTGGTCAGATCAACGGTACCACTGGCTACGAAGAAGCAGCGGCACAAGGCTGTTTGGCTGGTATCAACGCCGGATTGGCAGCTATCAGTAAGGATCCGTTGATTCTCAAGCGTTCTGATGGGTTTCTCGGAGTTCTAGTGGACGATCTTATTACCAAGGGCGTTGAGGAACCATACCGGATGTTCACGTCACGGAGCGAGTTTCGTATCTCGCTCCGGTCCGACAACGCCGATATAAGACTCACCACACTTGGCCGTGCTGCTGGTGTAGTTGGTGATACTCGCTGGAACCTCTTTACGCAAGAATCGGCGATTTTGGGCGAGGTAAAGGCCCATTTGTCGTCGTTGGTGCAATCGGGAGCAAAATGGGCACCGGTTCTCAAGGGATACTCGCTGGATGTGAACGAAAAGACGATGGTTGATGGATGGAAACTCTTATCGTACAAGGGAATGCTGATCAATGACCTTCTTCCCCATTTGTCCAAGTTTGGAGATGTTCCTGCTGCTTTCAACAACATAAACACTCGTCTCCGCAACCGGATCGACGTTGAAGCGGTATATGCGCCGTGGCTCAAAAAGGAAGAGCTCCATTTACGGGCATACGAAGCCGACGAAAACTTATTGTTGCCCCAAAACTACCACTACACCAATGAGGGCAACATCAAGATCTCATACGAAGTGTGTACGTTGCTCAACACCATCCAGCCCAAAACCATTGGCCAGGCCAGACGTATCCAGGGAGTCACACCAGCAGCTATCTTTGAACTCTTCAAGTTGGTCAAGGGAAGACAGGCAGAGTTTGCTGCACAGCAATTGTAAATACATGTAAATAAGTTGGTTATTAATGCTATTTTTTTGTTATCTACCACGGTAATCTTCGTCTTCGGAATTGTCCCAGTCGAGACTCGACTCAGAAACGTCCGAGCTATAGAATTCAGGCGATTCCACTTCAAATTCGTACTTGGCCCGCTTGTTTGGCACCGCCTCTTCACGTAACGTGTTGTCCAACTCGATCAAGAGCTCGAGTGGTAAATATTTCTGTGCCAATGCCGAAATGTGGTCGATGTGTGCTTCCTGAGCATCTGATCGTTTTCCAAAGTTGACTCGGTTCAAGTAAAGCACCACGTCCTTCAAGGAAATGATAGATGACTCGCCATGTGTGCGATGGAGCGCATACGCTTCCAAATCCAGCATCAACAGGTTCAAAAAGTCCTGCGATTTCTCTTTCAACACCTCCAAAACATCTCTGGTAGGCCACTTGCGTTTGGGACCAGAAAACTGCATTGTTTTGACTAGGTTTCGTACCATTGACATGGGAATCTTAGTATCCGACGAGTTCTTGGGGAGCAGCGTGCTGCTGATCCGTGGTAATGGATCTTGCAGCTCCAAAACCGTACTTTCGTCGTCCATGCTGAGTAACGATGTATCTTCAAGAATATCGAAATCGGTGTGTTCAAGTGTGTATTCTTCTTGAATGATTTCTTGTGATTCGTTTGGTGTTGGTGAAGGTGATGCCAGTGGTGCCAGTGAGGATGGCATGCCGTAGTCAGCATGTGATACTTGTGAAATGTTCTGTAAGTCTTCGGGTATTATACTAGGATTGGAAACATCAGTAGAAGCTTCAGAGATTGGATCAGCCGACGCTAGTTCGGTTGAATATTGTGTGGGAGTATCTCGAGTCTCTGGTTCGAGTTGTTCTGGTGGTAGTTGTTCAGGTGATACTTTATTAGGTGATTCAAGCAGTTCAAGTCTAATTTGTTCGATGTTTGTTGATTCAGATGTTCGTTGTTCTGTATTATAGATTTGTTCTTCGCCGTAAAGGTCTGGTATTTCATGTTCGTCATCGTTTGTTTCTGGCAATCCGTCTAGTGATGGTAAATCGTGTGAATCAAAAGCGTCTTCCGGTCTTAATCGTTGCTGGAGCTTTCTTGCTTCAACCAGGTTATGTTCTGACTCGATTTCGCGTTGTGCTGGTGTGTATGGACCGGCTTCGTTCTGGGACTTGAGTTTACGAGCCAAAAGAATCTTTTCGAGGTACGAGAACGACTTTGGGGGCCGGGAAGGTTCTGGTGACGGCAAAAGTTTCATTGGCGATTTTAGATGGTCATCAGGAAGCGGGAGTGACTGATCAAACTCGTTTGGAGGTGATTTGTGGGTAGAAAACAGCGATTGTTGCGAATACTGTGGTGTCTCTGGTTCTTTGGGGAGGGTATCTGATATTAATTCTGGTTTAAGATCTGGTTTAAGATTTGAATCAGGATCTGTTGATTCTGCTTTTTGTAAGTTCGGAATGTCTGTCTGAGGTTCAGTTGTCTTTTCAGTTATTCTTTGTCTTTCCTTCAACACAACTTTACAAAAGAATTTGAGATAGTCGATTGTGATTGGTCCCATGTAATCTGGATCGTATACGGGTTCACCGTTGGGTGCAAAGAGGGTCGAGGAGCGACGGCGGCGGCGGCGCGTTTGGGCGTGGTAAGGAGATGCTGCTGGTGTGATCTGCGAAACACGCCGGCGTCGCGGTGATTTGCGGGGAGAAAGCGTCTTGCGTGTGGAAGTCTGTAGCGCCAACTTGGCGGTGACTTCCTGCAACTTGTACGGTGGAAGATGCACCGCCAATGAAGCGTTTTCCATTTTTAAAATTTAAGGAATGTTTGTTTGTGTAGCGATTTGTATTTATTTTGGATCATGTATAATTTGTTTTTTTGGTGCGATTAGCATTCTTTTTTTTTGTGATTTAGCGATTTTCAACTGGTTTTTTGATGGTTGCGACAATGAGTGATAATCTTCTTACGGCACTTGTTTCGGGCACGTCGGCAGCGGCGTTTGCTGCCACGGTGACGTATCCGTTTGACTTTATCAAAACACAGCAACAACTCAACAATCCGGCATTGATGTTGAAGTGGAATGTGGTGGGCAACTATCCCAGTTCGCTTGCGCAACTCTACAAGGGAGGCAGCGCCCTTGTGTTGGGAGCAGTTCTCAAAAACTCGACCAGGCTTATTGCATACAATTGGCTGAGTAAGTTCATGGCCAACGAACACCAGAAAACCAGTGCGCCACGGACGGTGATTGCCGGTATGATTTCGGGGTTTATCGAGACGTTGTGGTTAATTCCATTTGAGAACATCAAAATTACCATGGTCCAGAACCAGAGCTGGGCCAATGAGATGGCGCGAAACCCGCAGCCCCACCTCCAGAAACACTCGCATCTCCACAAATCCACCAACATTTTTGCCCGCCAGTACGTGTCGCCGCACATGTACTTTACCTCCGAGGTGGTGACACAATACTTTAATCGCCTGGCCCTGCGGTTCCATACTGTCAGCCATCTCGATGCCGCCAAATTAGCATACAACAAGAACCCCACACTCACACTTTCCGGTACCGTCAAAGAAATCTACCGGCTCAAGGGCATGTCGGGGTTTACTGCCGGCACGTGCATCACCATGGCACGCCAGGTCGCGATTTCCACCGTGTGGCTCTGGACCTACAACGCAACGCGCCAGCTTGTTGACCCCCACAACAGCGAGCCGGGCTGGTTTGGACACCAGTATACGCTTGTACAGCGGGTTGGGTTACATTTATTGCTGACAGCAGCGGTGGTGGCCGCCACCCAGCCGTTGGACGTGGTCAAAACCCATCTCCAGTCTAAAAACGGCAAGCTCCTCTACAAAGACTCGCTCTCGGCCGCGTACCGCTTGGTACTCGACCAGGGTTTCCGCGCCTTGTTTAAGGGCTCGATGCCGCGTGCCATCAAAGTCTTGGTCAGTGGCGGCTTGACTGCTGTCATGTACAACTACGTTGAAAGCATTGTTGAGGTTGCAGGCACCCAGACGGTGTTTGCATCCGAATAAAAGTTTATAATGTATATTTTTTCTTTTTCTTTTTCCCCGTACCCGCCCTCCATCAGCAAACCAGCAA
>JAJMKY010000067.1:0-66182 GCA_030564025.1 Teunomyces panamensis | reverse complement strand
TGATGTACCAAAAAAGTAAAAGATTAACTTGGGTGTTTGTATCTAACGCTCGCATCAAGCCTCAAAATCATCTTCTGTTTCCTTGATGATCTTCTCTCTTTTCAAATTCTGTTCGTTAACAATGAAAACTTACCGGTTTTCCTTCTTGTCTCTATATCTCGAAAGTTTATCATTTGCGTTGATAAAAGAACTGTACGACAAAATAAATAAGTCGAACTTAATCTTTCTGCTAACGCATGTTCCATTGTGTGAGTGGATTTGATTAATTTCACAAATCAGTTCATTTTGCTTTATACCGATTGATTGTGGGTTAGTAATTCTGCTAATCAAATTTGTGAAAGGGATGATGAAATGGAGAATATGAGAGCTTCTTCTTAATCCTTTTATAGAAAAGTTTTTAGAATAGTCTGTTTTCGTATTAGTCATTACCCTTCGTCTGTGCTGCATTATGACTCAATTGTTTAGTTCGTTTTTAAGCTTTGGATTGTGATTAGTTAACGGTGGCAAATTTTCAAATGATCAAGTATACGAGTGGTTCCCATCACTTTGTGTTTAATAGCGTCAATGTCGTGGTAGACAGTTGCTCGTTGGTTGTGAAGAAGTGTAACCCTACCGCCAAAACTAGGTGCACATTTTTCTTATTCAAGCAATTTGCAATACTCAACTATAATTGTATGGTCTTTGCCTATTCAAAATCAGCAATCAGGAGTCTTTCCACAGATGTTGGATCAAGTTGGGAAACACAATCTCCAAAATTTACAAAGTTCATAAAAGCATCCCACAACGATCTGGACCATATATTCTGTTTTTCACTTTTTACATAATTCTTCACAGCTTTAGAAATCATTCTATCTGGCCAACTGTTAAGAACTTGTTTAGAAACAACAACCATTTTTATGTTTCATGTGTAAAGAAAAGGTTTTGTTACTTGAGTATGTTAAAACCTTAATAGCAATAGCTTTAAGCAATTCTCCAACTATTATTCTTTTCTTTGGAATATTCTGGATTCCTTGGCCGGTCGACAAGTAAGTGATAATCTGTAGTGGATAAATACAAGTACTTAAAGACCAAAAAGGGAGTGAAGCTCGGTTTTTCAATACCTGCAGCATATCTGGCACTGGGTTTGGAAATCTGATAAACATACTTAATTCTTGTGGGTGAAAATAAGCCTGTGTGGGCGCGCTAAACCCAAAAACACAAGGCTATAAAAGTACGTTTCGTCAATCACTCAATTGAAATAGTCTTCAGTGAGAATCAGCTTGAAAAGAAAACTAAATACATGTCTTGTTTGCCTTGTTCTAAAGAGTGATTTGTTGATAAACTGCTGAAAATACAGAATACTTTTCTGTCTCTGTTTTCGTCTCTAAAACAACCAGTAACTTGTGACAATTCGGTTGATATATATGAAACGCTACGGAAATTGTATATCTTTTTTGTTGTGGCGGCCAAAAACCTAAAGAAACTCTTTCCAACTGACAAGGACGTTTTTTTGGGAGGCAGGAAAAGCGTCAAATGTCAAATAAAACTGAAAATGTGGGTTTTTAATGCAGTCATTTTCGGACTTCTTTTTCCGTGGCTGCAAAAAAGAAGGGATCCGCACCTTTCTATTTAAATAGCGCCTACATCGCACTTATACATTAAAGAACATTAGTTTATTGGAGTATAACACCGTCTATTCTAGCAACAGCTTGATGTGTGCACTGAGCAGTGACAAGATGGCCGGATCGACCTTGTGGATGTTGTCTACCACCACGCGTTTAATGGCTGCAAAGTCGTTGTTCGGAATTGCCGCCAACGGGTCGTGGGGAGGGCGCGTGATGGAAGCAAGACGTGAAAACTGCGATCCAAACAGCGCCTCTTCGGCTGCTGGAGTTGCTGCGACTTCGGTCACGCCGGCCCCGCCAAAGTTTGTGCTGGCGGTAGACACGGTTTTCTGGATCCCGCCATATGCAGCCAAGTTGCGTGCCAACTGTTCGATGGTGGGCCCTGCAAGCTGGGCGTGTGTCGTTCTGAACGCCTGCGACACGAGAAACTGCGAAAGCGCCACGTTGTCGAGTTTCTTGTGCAAGAGGTTAGCCACGGAGGCAGTGGTGGGCAACACGAACGAGTTATAGATCTGCAGAAATACGTCGGGCTGCACCGAGTCGATGAGCGACACCACGAAATCGGGGCCGATCTGTGCTTCGAGCGCCATGGCGGCCATGAAAAGCACGAGCCGCTTGACGTACTTGTCGGTACGCGACGACTTGAGACGCGTAAGCAAAATCACGGCAATGGGGTTGAGGAACGGCTGGAGACTGGCCATCGGCACATGGCGCAACACCGCTTCCAAGAGATCAAAGCCATAAGTGTCGCTGGCCTTCAGGGCCACGAGTTTCTGGAACACACCTAGCAATGGCGTGAGCACGTCGGCAAACGCCGCGGGTTCGCGTTCGAGCATTGCCACAAGCAACCGCGTTACCCCAGGCACATTTCCGCGGAACTCCCACACTGCAGGCGAAAGAAGCGGCCGCACGAGGTCTCGGTACGTGGTGGGAAGGTCCCCTGGTGCCTGTTCCAAGAGAAATGCGAGAATCTGAAATGTGTACGGAACAAATTCCTGGACGTCGGCGCCCAATACTGACAAAAGTTCAGGCACTACCATCGCAATGTCGGCGGAAGTGTCGTTGCCGAGCGCAAGCAATTTTCCGAGGGTTTCAAACGTGTAATGGGAGAACTTCGGGTTGGAGGGGTTTGTGGCGGTGATCTTCAAGATGGTGAGGAGCTGTCCCACAAGCTCGAGCCGGTTCGACGCCCCGCCGACGCACACCACGCGGTATACTGCGCGCATCAAGAAGTCGTTTTCGGCGAGTTTTTCTGGCGTGTCGTCCTTCATGAGGCCAAAGAGCGCCTGCAAGAGCTGCGGGGCGTGGGGTGCCACGTCGGGCTCGGAGAATACAGGCGTGCGGTCGCGGAACAGCGTCATTTCGAGAATACGGTCGATGGTGAATGCAGCATACGTGGCCACCGCCGGGTGTTCCTGGGGCGAGAGGCGCAAGGCGAGGAGAGGAAGGGCCTGGACCAACGTTTCTTTGCCGAGTTGGTTACGGAAACTGAGCACGTAGCGGATGGCAGCTGCATGGAGCATTGGCGGCACTGCGGAGGAGTTGGTACCCGTCAAATCGGGAACGATATTGGAGTTGAAGAAGCGCACCACGTCGACAAGGACGTTGGTGGACGTGACTCCGACGTTTGTGACTGAGCCGGTGGCGGCGAGAGCCAGGAACAAGAAGATGGCGGTGTCTTTCAGCTTCCACTCGCCACGGGCCAAGAACTGGTCGACGTATGAAAGGACGGTTGTGGCGAGTGGCTGCGGTGCGAGTTCCTTGAGTTCGCGCAAGAATTCGGTGGCGCTTTTACGGCGCGAGTCGAACTCGGATCCATCGACGTCGCTGCGCACGTACGTCACTGGTTCGTCGTCAAACAACTCCTCATCGCTGTCGCGGAATTGGACGTTGGGAAGCACGACCTTTTCGAGGAGCTGCGTGAGGTCGGCCGTGAAAATTGGCTGGTACAGCGGCACTTTGGCGACGGCAGTGAGGAACTGGAAGGCAGCGACCACAAGCAAGTCGTAGCGGCGCAGAGGCGTGGCGTAGTCATTTATCACCGCCAACACGGCGGTGATGAACGTGGGTACGAGTGGGTCAAACACGTCGGCGTAGCGCGATACGTAGAGCGACACCAACTCAATGGACGCAGCCTTTACTTTAGTTAAGACATCAACCTCGTCGTTGTCGTCATCGTCTTTTGACAGCTCGCCGTATACCAAGTAGCGATGGACAAGTTTCATCAAGCGTTCCATGTTGTCTTCAAAGAATTCCGGCAAGTCCTGGCAGTTGAAGTCGTAGTAGAGTTGGATGAGCAAAAGGAGGGTTTCGAAGTGGATTGGTTGTGGCAGGTGGTGGATCTCGGCGTCGACGGCCTCGAACAACGCTGCGAATGGCTCCACGAAGCGCTGCAACACCATTTTGATCTCCAAGAATAACGGGTCAGAGCGGAACAACGGCCGCCATTTCTTGAAGATCTGATGGGCCACCACAAGCACAGCTTTGTTGGTCGCAAAATCTGTGGGCAGCAAGCGGCCAGCGATCTCATCGGGAAGCGTGGGCCATGCTCCGGGAAAGTCCAGTTCGGCCATGAGCACGATGGCTTCGCCGAGTTGGGCCTGGATCGGGCCGCTCACTGCGGTCATCACGGCGAAAATGTCATTCCGAACACTGGCAACATCCTCTTTGGGCAACAAGCGGTCGGTGTCTTCGTGCAGCCAGCGGCGTTTGACCAAGTTCTTGAAGAATAGCGCGCCAGCGAGTCTGGTGGCAGGTGCGAGCTGAGTCTGTGCCACCACACGCAAAAGCGCCGTTGCAAACCCTGCAGTGGTTTCTGCCTGTCGAAGCTCGGCCTCTGCCGCTTTGGCATGTGCCGGCAGAAGCGACTGTTCGAGGTACGTCGTGATTGGATCGAAACTCATTCGAAGTGAAGAAAAGAAAGATGCGAATTTCGAAACAAAAACACTAGAAAACAAAAATGCACAAACCAACGTTAAATTAACAATAACAACAATAAAAATCAGAGTTAATAAAGCTGAAGGGGTTTTTTTTAAAGGCAACAGTTGTGCGTGTCTACAATAATTCAAGGAATTGGCCAATCATGTTGTTTTGTTGTTACGACTTTTCCCTTGTTTCTTTTGAAGCACCTTCTCAAACATTTCTGAAACCATTACAAAACAATCTACAAAAAAAGAACCGTAATTCTTCCTAAACTTATTCTATGTTCCTCTAACTGCCAATGTGAACTCTTTGTTCACTTTCTCTTCTTCTCTTTGTTTGTTCTTGTTATTATACTTTCTTTTCAGTTGTCTCCTTCTGGTTGCTGGTTCTTTATCCGGGTAACGTCGTGGCATCATCAACAAATTTCCCAACGTCAAACATCCCCAAAGTACCATCACCAAACCCCATCACAATACAACCAATTCTTGACCAATGAGCGACTGGAAAGCACAACTTAATATTCCTGAAAAGGACTTGCGACCACAGACCGACGATGTGCTCAAGACAAAAGGAAAGACGTTCGAAGACTTCAACTTGAAGCGCGAGTTGTTGATGGGCATTTTTGAGGCCGGGTTCGAGAAACCGTCGCCCATCCAAGAAGAATCGATCCCAATGGCTCTCACCGGCAGAGATATTTTGGCACGGGCCAAGAACGGAACAGGAAAGACCGCTTCCTTTGTGATTCCCACGTTACAGCAGATAAAACCCAAAGTCAACAAGATCCAAGCATTGATTTTGGTGCCCACCAGAGAACTTGCGCTCCAGACATCACAAGTGGTCCGCACATTGGGCAAACACTTGGGCATTCAGTGTATGTTTATCACAGGTGGTACTTCATTAAAAGACGACATCATGAGATTGAATGATCCCGTCCACGTTTTGGTGGGCACGCCGGGCCGCGTGTTGGACTTGGCAGCAAGAAAAGTGGCCGACTTGAGCGAATGTCCGCTCTTTGTCATGGACGAGGCCGACAAGATGTTGTCCCGTGAGTTCCGCAGCATCATTGAGCAGATTTTGGCCTTTTTCCCCAAATCTAGACAGAGTTTGTTGTTTTCAGCAACGTTTCCACTCACCGTCAAGTCGTTCATGGATAAACACTTGACCAAGCCATATGAAATCAACTTGATGGATGAGTTAACCTTACGTGGTATCACGCAGTACTATGCGTTTGTCGAAGAGAAACAGAAGTTGCACTGCTTGAACACCCTCTTCTCCAAGCTCCAGATCAACCAGCTGATCATCTTCTGCAACTCCACAAACAGAGTCGAGTTGTTGGCCAAGAAGATCACCGAACTCGGATCTTCGTGTTACTACTCCCACGCCAAGATGCCTCAACAGGCCAGAAACAAGGTTTTCCACGAGTTCAGACAGGGAAAGGTCCGTAATTTGGTGTGTTCCGACTTATTGACGAGAGGGATCGATATCCAGGCCGTCAATGTCGTTATCAACTTTGATTTCCCCAAGTCTGCTGAAACTTACTTGCACAGAATCGGTCGTTCAGGTAGATTCGGTCATTTGGGGTTGGCCATCAACTTGATGAGCTGGAACGACCGTCTTGCGTTGTACGATATCGAAAAGGATTTGGGAACAGAAATCAAACCCATTCCAGCCACCATCGACAAGGCGTTGTATGTTGCAGAAAACACCGATGCTGTTCCTCGTCCTTTTAAGATAGACGAGTTGCCAAAAGGGAATGAAACCGTGTCAAAGAGAGCAGGATATGAATACAAGGGCCAGCCACAACAACAACAGAAGCATCAAGAGCAGCAACAACAACAACCTCAACATCCTCAACATCCTCAACATCCTCAACATCCTCAACATCCTCAAAATCCTCAAAATCCTCAAAATCCTCAAAATCCTCAACATCCTTATCCTCCTCAAGGAATGATACCACAAGGAATTCCAGGCCAGCCACCGGCTCCTGGCCAACCACAAGGGTACTATCAGTATCCTCCACAGTTTAACGGGTATCCACCGCAGATGAACGGGTACCAACAGCCACCCCAGTAGATGGAAAGATGAAAAGTAATATGGGTTAGATTGCTTGACTACAGGTCCTGTGTTTTTTTAGTATATATATTTTTATAAGCAGTTTTTGGGGCTGCGATCCGAACGGTGGGACTTGTGACTGTGTTCATCCCACCGTAGTTTATTGATAAGTGTTTAGTAACTAACGTAGTTAGAGAGAAAGAAAGAAAGAGAAAGTAGGACGACATTATACCGTTGGGTGTGCGACATTCTGAAAAGAAATAGTTTGGTCGATGCGGGCGCGCGAGCGCGATGAGCTTGCGACATTTTTGCGTTTTCCCCATTTTTTTCATATTTCCTATAGATCTGCGACATTTCGACTTCTGAAAGAGAGAAATGGCCCAAATCTGAGAATGCACATACAAAACAAAGACGATATTTGCCAGTCCAGAAAAAGAGCACAAGGCATAGAAACATCCGTTGATTCCCTTAAACTAAGAAAGTCACGAGGGGAGTTCGAGTTAGTTGTTATTTTATAATTTGTAAAAAGAAAGTTGCAGTTTTCTAATTGCAGGTTGATTATGATAAGATTAGTAGTTGCTCGCACGTTTGACTCTGGCCGGAAAATTTTTGATTATCTACTACTACTCTTTTTCCCTAGCAAACAAAGCGATGTGTGGGATCTTAGCCGTCGTGTTGGCGGACCAGAAGAAAAATGTGGCACATGAGCTTTTTGAAGGGGCGATGTTTCTTCAGCATCGTGGCCAGGACGCCGCCGGGATCGTGACGTGCGGCACCAAAGGCCGTTTTTACCAATGCAAAGGTAACGGCATGGCAAGGGACGTGTTCACACAAGCACGGATGGATAACTTGGTGGGAAACATGGGTATCTCACACTTACGGTACCCAACTGCCGGCTCCTCTGCTGGTAGCGAGGCGCAACCATTTTATGTCAATTCGCCATACGGCATCACATTGAGCCATAACGGAAACCTTGTGAATCTGGTGGATTTGAGACGTCATCTTGACGAAGTGGTTCACCGTCACATCAACACGGACTCCGATTCCGAATTGTTAATCAATGTGTTTGCTGCTGAGCTCGATAAGTTCAACAAGTCGCGGGTCAACAACCAGGACTTGTTTGCGGCGCTCGCAGCAACTATGGAAACCATCCGTGGAGCATACGTTTGTGTGGCCATGCTTGCTGGTTACGGTGTGATTGGGTTCCGTGACCCCAACGGGATTCGTCCGCTCTTGTTTGGCGAAAGAGTCAATGCCGACAAGCTGGTTGACTACATGTTGGCGCTGGAGTCGGTGGTTCTCACCGCCCACGGCTTCCTGTTCCGTGACATCAAGCCTGGTGAGGCTGTGATCATCCCTAAAGACCTGAATGGTGTCCACAAGCCCGAGTTCCGCCAGGTGGTGCCTCCACAGACGTTTGCACCCGATATTTTCGAGTACGTTTACTTTGCACGGCCTGATTCGGTGTTGGACGGCGTCCTGGTGTACCACAGCCGTATTGAGATGGGCAACAAGCTTGCTAAAAAGATCCGGCAACAGTTGGGCGACGCAGCCATTGACTGTGTCATTCCGGTGCCAGACACGGCCCGTACTTCAGCCATCCAGTGTGCGGTATCGCTTCAGGTTCCGTACCGTGAAGGGTTTGTAAAGAACCGGTACATTGGACGGACGTTTATCATGCCTGACCAGCAGGAACGTAGATCGCTGGTGCGTCGGAAGTTGAATGCAATGCGTTCTGAGTTTAAGGACCGTCTGGTGCTTTTGGTGGACGACTCGATCGTGCGTGGAACTACGTCGATGGAGATTGTTGCAATGGCACGTGAAGCAGGAGCCAAGAAGGTCTACTTTGCGCTGTGTGCGCCTCCGATCCGCTACAATCACATCTACGGGATCGATTTGGCCGATACCAAGGCATTGGTGGGTTACCAGCGTGACGAGGCCGAAATCGCTGCGGTTATTGGTGCCGATGAAGTGATTTACCAGGACTTAGAAGACTTGGTTGAGTGTTGTCTGCGTCCAGGACTTGACGGGTTTGAAGTTGGTGTTTTTACCGGAAACTACGTCACAGGTGTGGAAGACAAATACATCGAAGAGTTGGAACGGATTCGGGCGCAGAATCAGCGTCTCAGGGACCAACGCCAGCGTGGTTTCAGCGTGGATGCATGTATCGACTCGAGTGACATGATTGACGTTAAGGCCGAGGTCGATATCAGTATCTACAACACCGGTGACTATGCCTAAAAGAAAAACGATTCGTGATAGATATAATGTAAAAGATAGATGAATATTCGAAAAGTGTAGAGAAACCGACATTGAATCAATGATTTTTAATCTAATCAAAGTAAAGATCATGTATAGAGAAAAAAAGGATTTGATAACCTGGCCACAATTGAATGGTTGTGATATTAAAGATTCGAAAACATTGAAAGATTTATAACTTGAGAAACAACGACTATGGCTTAAGAAACGATTATAAAATATTTAGGTGTGGGGAGGTGTACTTTTTCCGGATTAGGAAAGCAATTGGTGAAATCTCCAGTGTTTTAGTCAAGATACGAGATCACTTTCATATTTAAAATAACGAATATTAGAACCTGGTTTCGGAATCAGAAAATACAGTTTCAGCGATGATGTCAGCGAGATAACGAAAATCAAAAATGTCGCGCAAGCGTGGTATGAGATCGCTGCCAATGAAACGTGTTCGCGTTGGATTCCAACAAACTTGAAAAACAACACCCCAGAAATCAAAACAGATCGTTTTTAGTTCCTTCCAAAAAAAAAAAAACAGTAAGAAAAAGAGGAAGAGATTCTCTTACACACACATCAACATACCCATACATAAGTTACCTACCACGATCCCATTTGCTTTTTATTCGTGATTAGTTTTTGTTTCTGTCCCGTTCTTTTTTTTTTTGTTACTTTTTAATTTTTTTTTTTGTTTTTATTGTTTGACTGCACACGCGTTTGTGTAACGAAAATTTTACATGGGTCTCATTCTGTTATATCTCGCTGGCCAACTTGTTTACTTTATTCAACGAAAGCTTACCATGGACAAAACTGCGTCGGTGGCCAATTCGGCACCCATCTCGATTCTTGCGTACTGCGCCTCTTCCATTCTCATGACCGTCACCAATAAGTACGTTGTTTCTGGGTTGCTGTTCAACCTCAACGCTCTTTTGTTGGCGGTCCAGTCGATCGTGTGTGTGGTCACCATCGCCACGTTGAAGCTGTTTGGTATAATCAACTACCGTCCCTTCAACAAAGATGAAGCCAAAAAATGGTTTCCTATCGTCATTATGCTTGTGCTTATGATCTACACCTCGACTAGAGCATTACAATACTTGTCGATTCCCGTCTACACCATCTTCAAGAACTTGACCATCATCTTGATTGCTTATGGTGAAGTCATTTGGTTTGGTGGTAGCGTCACCTCCATGGCTCTTGGTTCTTTCTTGTTGATGGTCTTATCATCGGTTATTGCTTGTTACGGTGACAAGTCGGCCGTAGCTTCTCAAGACGACTTTATCTCGTTCTATCTCGGCTACTTCTGGATGGGAGTCAACTGCTTTGCTTCGGCTGCCTTTGTGCTTACCATGAGAAAACGTATCAAGTTGACCAACTTCAAGGACTTTGACACCATGTACTACAATAACTTGTTGTCGATTCCTATTTTGTTATTATGGACCTTTATGTTTGAGGATTGGTCCGTAGAAAACGTGACTCTCAACTTCCCTCCAGAATCCAGAAATGCCGTCATCGTCGCCATGATCTTGTCCGGTGCGCTGTCAGTCCTGATTTCATACTGTTCCGCTTGGTGTGTCCGTGTCACATCCTCAACCACCTACTCGATGGTCGGAGCTTTGAACAAGTTGCCAATCGCTTTGAGTGGTTTGATCTTCTTTGACGCTGCTGTCAACTTCTGGTCCGTTTCCTCGATCTTTATCGGTTTTATTTCCGGTTTGGTCTACGCCGTTGCCAAACAGAAGCAACAAAAGGAAGCCCAAAAGGCCGCTTTGCCTAAATAGATCCTTTTTGTATTATATTTATTTAATGCAAGCCTACTTTGCCCCTTTTTATGGTAACGATGTTTCATCGATGTTTCTCCTTTGTTTCATCGTGTTTCAGCTTTTCCCTTACTTTAACTTCGAGATAAACGATGCAATTCTTTCATCAGCGCCAGCACCAACCAACCGTTCTTCCATTTGCTCCATCACATCGCTTGTGGTTACCGCCATCAACAAATGCTGCTCGCGGAGCTCTGCCACCAGCAAATCAAAAGGATAAATACAAGCCAACAGCGGACACGCAACAAGCACCGTGTCGGGCCGAATAAGGTGCTGTCTGAGCTCTGTCTGACACCGGGGACACAGCATGTTAAAAAGTGAATCAGACAAAAAAAAAAAATATTATATAAACCTGCTCCAAAATAATTAGTCAAAAAGCATCTCTATCGATGAAACTTTCTTCCGAGACCGTGAACCGACTCCAACACGATACGGCAAATATCCGTAATATCTGTATCCTTGCACATGTCGACCACGGCAAGACCTCGCTACTGGACTCACTCCTCGCCACCAACGGCGTGGTATCACATCGCATGGCTGGGAAAGTAAGGTACCTCGACCTGCGGCCTGACGAACAGCTCCGAGGCATTACAATGGAAGCAAGTGCGATTTCGCTTTATTTCAAGGTGCAGCGAGTACTGAAGGAGAGTGGAGAAGCGCTGCTCCGTGAGTATCTTGTGAATTTGATCGATTCGCCAGGCCACATTGATTTTTCATCGGAAGTTTCCACGAGTTCACGGCTCTGTGACGGTGCTGTGGTGTTGGTAGATGTGGTAGAAGGTGTGTGTTCACAGACAATCAATGTATTGCGGCAGTGTTGGGAAGATCAGCTCAAGCCGTTGCTTGTAATCAATAAAATCGATCGGTTGATTAGTGAGTGGCAGCTTACGCCATTGGAAGCGTACCATCACATCACACGAGTGATTGAACAAGTGAATGCAGTCATGGCAACTCTTCATACCAGTGAACGGATGGAAGCCGATTTGCGGTGGCACGAGAGCGGGGCTGTTTCTGATTTTGTTGATAAGGACGATGCCGAGCTCTACTTTGCTCCTGAACGTCACAACGTGGTGTTTGCGCTGGCCATCGACGGCTGGGCGTTTTCAATCAATACATTTGCCAAAATCTATGCTGCCAAGCTCGGATTTCTGGCCACAGCACTTGCCAAAACGTTATGGGGCGATTTCTGTATCGATCCCAAAACCAAAAAGATTATAAAAGCCAAACCAGGCCAGAAACCCTTGTTTGTACAACTTGCGCTCCAACCGATCTGGGCGGTGTATGAAGCAGCGTTGTTGGCACGCGATGAAGATAAACTTGCGCTGATTGTTGCCAAAACCGGCGTCCATGTATCCCCACGCGATCTCAAATCAAAAAATCATCGTGCCACACTTGCGTTGGTGATGCTGCAGTGGCTTCCATTGAGCCACGCGGTTCTTGGTGCTGTTGTCGATTACTTGCCAAGTCCCGTGGCTGCCCAACCACAACGGCTCGAGAAACTCGTCGCAGAAACCGTCACAGAAGTCGATTTACCGTTAAAACAAGCGCTTCTTGCGTGCGATGCGTCACAGCCGCAGTACACCGTCGCCTATGTGTCGAAATTGATGTCTGTGCCCAACAGCGAGCTTCCTCGGGAACAAGTGGTCGCTGGAGAAGCTGCTGAACGTGCAAGAGCCGCGAGAGAAGCCGCACAACGGGCTCTGGACGCAGCGAAACAGGCTGCTAAAGAAAAGGAACAGGAAGACGAGTTTCAGATCCGGAAAAGCGATCCGTTTGAATGGGAATTCGAGGAAGAAGAAGATGATGATGATGAAGATGATGAAGAAGACGAGACATTGATTGCATTTACCCGAGTTTATTCGGGTCTGCTTTCGGTTGGCCAGACCGTGACGGTGGTAGGACCAAAGTACGATCCTTCGGGCGATACCAGCGTGTCTTGTGCCGTTATCAGCGACTTGTTCTTGCTCATGGGCCGTGAATTGGTGCGGATGGAAACAGTGCCAGCCGGAAACATTGTAGGAGTCGTTGGACTTGATGGAGTGGTGATGAAGAACGCGACGTTGTGTTGTCACGAACCTCCGTACATTAACTTTGCTGCTACGTCGGCTATGATCCACAACAAACCAATCATGAAGATTGCCATTGAACCCACCGATGCCATGAAGATGCAGAAACTCGAACGCGGATTGGAGACGTTGGCAAAGGCCGATCCCGTGCTTGAGTGGTATGTAGATGACGATTCGGGCGAGTTAATCATGTGTGTGGCTGGAGAACTCCATTTGGAACGGTGTTTGAAGGATTTGCAGGACAGATTTGCTCGGGGATGTGAAGTTGTGGTGAAGGAGCCAGTTATTCCATTCCGTGAAGGTTTGGCGGGCGACGAAAGCGTTGCTGAGGTGGAAGAAGACGGTGTTGATCTCGAACTTGCAGTGATGCCGTTGCCAGAGCTGGTTACTGCGTTTATGGTGCATTTTGAGGATGAGATCCGTGCTGCCGTGCGTGGAAACGATGCTTTACGTCTTAAAACGGTGAAAGCCAAACTTGTAGAAGCTTTGAAAGAAGCCAAGTTTGTTGCTGGGTTCGGTTCAGTTGAAGAATTGGTTCAGAACATCGTTTGTTTCGGTCCCAAGCGAGTTGGGCCAAACATTGTGGTGGAAAGTAGCGATAATGGTTCACAATTTGGACGTTTATTTACCAGCAACACCAACGAACGGTTTGAGTATGAGAGAAACGTGTTGAACGGGCTCCAGCTTGCACTTAACGAAGGACCACTTGCCTCTGAACCCGTTCATGGGGTTCTTGTGACGCTCCGGCGCAGTGGTGCTGAACCAGACGTCAGTGGCGGTCGGATTATCTCGCAGACCCGTGAATTGATGCATCGTGCGCTTCTTTCATCACCACGGTTGTATCTTGCGATGTATACGTGTGAGATTCAGGCTCTGACGGAGGTTTTGGGTCGTGTTTATGCCGTGGTACAGCAACGTGGCGGTGCTGTGGTTTCTGAGGAGATGAAGGAAGGCACGCCATTTTTCACGGTGGTGGCACGGGTTCCGGTGGTGGAAGCGTTTGGGTTTCTGGAGGATATTCGGAAAAAGACTTCGGGAGCAGCCAGTCCTCAGTTGGTATTTGATGGCTACGATGTTTTGGATATCGATCCGTTCTGGGTTCCAAAGACTGATGAGGAATTGGAAGAGTTGGGAGAGTTTGCTGAGCGTGAGAACGTTGCTAGACGGTATATGAACGGGATTCGGAGAAGAAAGGGATTGTTTGTAGATGAGAAAGTGGTGAAGAATGCAGAAAAGCAGAGAACAATGAGAAAAGATTAGGTATAGAAAGAAGAGTATAGAAAGAACGAAGTAAAAAGAAGAAAAATGAAGAAAGAAATGAAGAAAGAAGAAGTAAAATAAACAATAAAAGATAATGAAGAAAGTAGAAATTGAGAATAATTAAGGAATATTGGAATAATTAAAAATTTAAAGAATTTAATGAATTTAAAGGAAATGAAATAATTTAGAATTGAAAAAGAAAATAAAAGAAGAAGAAGAAGAAGAAGAAGAAGAAGAAGAAGAAGAAGAAGTTATCAATAAATTTTATGGTTAATAGAAAAGAAGAATTTAGAAATATAGAAAGAATGGAAAAATCATAGGATTTAACAGTGACACAACACTTTACCACCAGAACATAAAAAAATGAATATTCACACACAAAAAAAAAGATTCTTGAATCCATAGAAATTATCAAGAAATCAAACAAAAACAACAAAGTTTCCAAACATAAAATGATAATCAAATACAAAACATTTTTAAATTCATTCTTTTGCAATTGACATTTTCCAAAAATTTAACCGCTGAGTAAATCAAAAAAAAAAAAAAAACAAAACTCCAACACAAAATCATCTCTTACAATTCGCATTTCAAAAATCCATCCACCAACATCACTTCAACTTGCAAATAAAACATCAGCGTATGAACAAAAGTCCGCTCGATCCCAAAAAGCTCTTTGAGCTCGTTTCTAAAAACTACGAGCTGTGGCTGCAGGCGATGAGCCAACAGTTCCAGGACGAGGACGGCGGCTATACGCCGTTTCCCGACACAGAAGCCGCGCCGATCTTCAACTACAGTTTGCTAGAAGCTTTGGAGAAGGCCAGCAGTGAGTTCAGTGATGGCGTGGGCGATAAATCAATTGATTCTGCAACTGCTGCCGCTGCTGCTGCTCCTCCTCAAAAGCCACCAAAAGAATCGCTTCTACTAAAAGAAAGCGAAATCGATTATATCCGCCATAAAATCACCCTGATGATCGGACAACGCCGTGAAGGATTCCTGCTATACGACACACACGACGAAGAAGGCTTACACGGCGGCAACACCGACGCCATTGACGAACAGAACGATTACGATATCGAAGAAGTCTACGACGACAATTATCTGTACATGCCACAGCACCATATCGAGGTAGAGCTCAACGCGGCTCCAGAATGTGACGAACATGGCTTTGATGGTTGTGACTGTCCGCTCTACGACGATGATGATGACGACGATGACCAGCGTCGCCGCGACCGTTACGACGAAGAAGGCCCATCGTGCGAATTTACATTTGAATACGACCACACCGGCAAATTGGTACCGGTTTACAGCAACGTGGAAGAAAAACTACGTCTCATGAGTCTCCAGGACCGGCTTGGTGGTGACGATAAGAAGAAGAAACGCGGCAAGAAGAAGAAGAAAGAACCGAAACCAGAACCGCCGCCACCAGGAACGTGCACGCACTGCTGTCTTTTCTGTGAATATGAAACGATTTACGGAACAAAGCCACGCCAGATGTTGAAATGGTATGATCAGAGAATCCGGCGTGAAGACCAACGTCGAAGAGAATTGAAATCGAAGTTGGAAGCTAAACGTAACCGGGAAATATAGAAATTAGGCGATGCGTTTTTTGCAAGTTAAGTAGAACCTGCAAAAAATGTCATATATGCCTTGCCTTTGCCTACTGCTTCTTTTTGTTCTAAAATTGCAAATACCCAACCTGCATTATGTTCTACTTAACATGCAAACATTCAAAACATTGCATTCTTTTTATCTGCAATTCGAAAAGAAACAAATAAGCTTCTTCTATACACGTGACACAGTATCAACCCTTCAAAACCTATCAAACAGATTGCTCGAATTTATCAAAAATCTCCTCAATGACAAGCGAAAGCGCCACACCGCTGGCAACACCGCATCATGAACAGCTTGGTGATACCGTCACGTGGATCCACGACTGGTACACGCCCAGCGACGCCGTCCGCGTCAAGGGCTGGTTCAAAACGAATCTCAACCATAAGAACAGCGTCAAGTTTCTGCCTCTAGACGTTCTTGATTTAGATTTGTGGACGTACAATAAAAAAGAATCAGACATCTGAAACTGCCGATGCCGATGCCAATGCCGATGCCGATGCCGATGCCGTTGGTTCAGATTTCGGGACGTTCCAAACTTTCCTCCTCTACTGCTGCTTCGTTCTGCTCAGCAGCAGCGGGTTTTATACCAATAAACGCCACTGCTTCTCTTGCAACTTTGCATGCCTGTAACAATTCTGTCATTTTGTTAAAGTCCCAATCGCCGGCGCCTTTTTGCGCCTCACGCCGTAATCCTTGTAGACGGTACATTTCTGTGGGCGAGCCCAGTACCAGGAACACCACCATTAAGCTGTGGGGAGGAAGGTTGCGGTAGATTTCCAGTAAACGGATGTTGGTGCGGGCGTACGCATCGCTAACGCTACCGCCAGGCGCGCCAGAAATGTCGCTCGCCGTTTCGCTCGCGGAATCGCTCGCGGTATCGCTACGCACTGTTGCTAGCGCGCCCGAATAGTGCAATGGCGGCGCGCACCAGCCGCGCGCAAACTCGATTTCGCGTAACGACACCACCACGAAATCAGCGTTTGATTCTGCCGCTGCGGAGGCTGCATCGTCGTCATTGGCAACGTAGCGCCGTTCAAGCTGGTACGGGGCCGGATCCTGGTACAGTTCTTCGCTGTGGAGGCCGTAATTGATCCAGACACTGCGGAATTCTGTGCCACGCAGTTGGGCCACGCGCTGGAACACTGAGGTTTCGTTGACGTTGAGGCCGTGGCACATGCCGTTGGCGATTTTGAGCTTGACCAAATCGAGACATGCCACTGCGTCCTCGACCGAAGAATGGCCCGAACCGTCGGCTTCTCCTGCCTGGATAGTTCTGTCCAAGTACTTTTGTGCCAACCATCGCAACAGCGGACGCAGCGGGCGGCCGCGCGGGTGGTCGTAAATTACCGAGGTGTCGACGCAGCGCGCGTGGCGAAGCTGCAACACGCGCAAATCTGAATCGAGCGAGTGGCCAACGAGAATGTCGTGCTGCGACACGAGTTCCAACAACTGTTGCTGGACGTCGTGTAATGTTGTGGTGGCAGAAGCAAGCAACTCTTCGGTGATTCCCGAGTACTTGGTGACGTAATCGACGATTTCTTCTTCCGGTTTGACGTAAGTGTCGAGCACCACGTCACCCTGGAAGTTGACCACCGATACGCGCGCCAATACTTTGGCGGTAGCGCCATCGCAGAATTCGCAGTCAACGGCGAAAATATGGGATCCATCATGGTCAAAGTCACGGGTCTCGGCGAACTCCGGATTGGTAGGATAATTATGGAGCTCGAGTTGTTCCGGGGTGAGAAGCAAGTCATGAATGGTGATTTTAGTTTCCTGCAGCCGCTTCAACACGTCACGACGTTCGTTTCTCGTAAGCGGCACGTTGGTGATTGCCTGAAGCGGCGAATAAATCAGGTCTTTCAGGCCCGGACTCGCCACACGAATGCCACGTTCGAGGGTGCTGAGAAACGGAATGGGCGCCAAATCACCGGCAAACGACGCTTCAGTACCAGGAACTTCGATTCCCGGCACGAGACAAAACACTACACGCAGCACGTTGGTGGCATTGGCGATCTCGAGCCACTGCCGCCGTGCCGGCACGAGCGCCGGTACGAGCGCGCTGAGCACAAATTCGCGAAGAAGCCGGAACGGAACGCCAGAAGTAACAACACCAGCAACAGCAACTGAAGAAGCAGACGAAGCAGAAGTTTCAGTTTCTGTTGACTCTGAAACACCTTTTGATTCAGTTGTTTCAGTTTCAGTTTCAGTTTCTGTCTTTTTATTCTTTGTTGTCATGTTCCACTTGAGTTTTGGTGGCAGCAGGGCCTTTTTCAATTTCTTCTTGTGGACCTTTGCTGCCGACGAACGCCGCCGTTTGGCCACTCGTTTCGGTTCCACATCGCCTTCATTTACCACCACTTCGAGATGTGGCCGTTCTTCCAACGAGAGCGAGAGTCTCGCTGTCCGTTTTGCGAGCGGGTCGTCGTTGGTCATTTGGTAAGTCCTGAAGACAGAGAAGTTGGAAAAATTTCCCGTGGCGCGCCGCGTCGCGTCGTCTCATTGGCCCGCCATAGCAAGGTAATTGTCGCTACGTCGGGCGAGAAACGCGTCGTAAGCATCGCTGGCAGCCTCAAACGCCGTGCTGGTGGTGAGGATTTGGGGTTCGGCACGGTACACAAGCGTCTGGCTGAGCATGACGATTTTGGAGCTCGAGTCCCACTCACGCGGAATATGGAAATGTGGTGCGTGCGCCTGCCATATCGGGATGACGCCCACGCCAACAATATCAGCATCAGCAGCACTACCAACAGCACCTGCACCGTCAGTGGCAGCGACGACATTTTCAGGACATGAAACACTACCGCCATGCTTCAATGCCATAAGCCGGCAATGTTGCTGGAAAGTGATGGACGGAGGAGAAATGTCGCGCTGGTGACTCAATTTTGTACCGTCACTATTTTTCTCGCTAACTTTCTCTTTTTTCTCACTAATCACAATAGCGAGCTCGTAAGGAAACGTATAATTCCGTAATTCCTGTCCATTCTCCTGTCCATCCTGCTCTTTCTGTCTTGACTCGTAGAGAAACCGTAGACACGTTGCCAAATCCACAATGTTATCCACCGCCACCACCACTTTCCGTGTTCGTGGAAGAAGTGTCGCCACGTACGGCGCAAAAGTCGCTGGATTCCCAACAAAGTACGTTTCACCATCATTACTGACGCTGTGTCTGATTTCCAGCACACCAAACGTAAAACGAACCTCAATCGACATAAACAAAGAATAAAGAAAGATAGAATGTTAATAAAAAGTCAATAAAATCAAATGAAAATCACGAAAATCACGAAAATCAAAATCAAAACTGAAATCAAAACCAAAAAAAAAAAAAAAACATATCCAAAATCAATTTCAATATCCATGAATCTCAACGGCGACGTTCCGGACGATCAAGTTATCGATTCCATCTTTGCTGAGCGGCAAACCGAACATGCTGACGATGCCATCGACTACGAAGACATTGACGAGTTGGCAGACGACGAGATGGCAGAAGAACCGCAACAAAAGCCACTGGACGAGTTTGACGCGATGTTTGGCGATGTTGGCGACGATTTTGGCGAAGAACACATCTTCAACGAGCTCCACGACACTCTTCCTGAACACTACGACAGTGTGGATATTGGAATCTTTGAAGACCGGCCGAAACGGCGGATTTTATCGGAAGAACAGCGGCAATACAAGCGCCAGCGGCTTGCAGCGGCCGTGGCAAAGCTCGAACAACGCCGAACACGCAACAACATTGCCCACCATTATCCTGGCTACCGTCAGAATGCACCATTCAATTTCCATGTGTTTTTTTTACCCGAACCAAAGTACTATAGGCCTACACGTCCAGCCATTGCCGAAAAGAGTCTGGTGAAACCAATTGTGCCGACCAAACTTCTGCTTGAGGTTGATGAGAAGAAGCTGACGGCCAACGTCAACGTCACGGCGATCACCGACGCCGATCTTGCCTTTGTGGCCGAGCTCCAGGAAAAACACGCCGATTTGGTGAAACCCGTGGCGTTTTTGGATAAAGACTGGACCAGCCACGATAAATTCACGGGATTCTCCAAAGATTTGATCCTTGCCACCACAGATTGGGACGATGAAGCGATTCTCAATGCCGGAGACCCACCAAAACATGGTTTAAAACCCACGGCAGCAGCGCTTGCAGATAATGATTACGACGACGAACACATTTTAAACGGGCAAATTGCACCTGATCTCGTCAAGTTGGATATGAATGATCCCAACTTGTTGTTTGTGCCGCAGAAAGTGGCCAAACCCGCAAAGAAATCCAAGTTTAACTTTTCCAACGACGACGAGTACGAGATTCTTAAGAGCAATTACAACACAAAGGTCCGTAGTCAGTTGAGTAACTTGAATATCGAGCATGCACTTCCGGCAATCAAGCTCCAATCACCATTCTACAAAGTTAAACTTACAAAAGAAGAGCTGCGGGCGTTCCATCGCCAACGGTTTGTGGTTAGGCCCGGTCTGCTTATTAGTTTCGGTAAATTGAAACAACGTAAACGGAAAAAGGACAGGGGCAAAACTCTTTCTGAGATCTTTGCTCGACTGACCGACTTGACAGTCACCGATTCAGCACCATTGGTGTCCATGGAATATGCTGAAGAGTATCCTCCGATCTTGTCTGGCTACGGAATGGGCCTGAAGTTGATCAATTACTATCGAAAAGAACGGGACGACGACTCTTCACGGCCCAAGGCTCCACTTGGTGAGACCCACGTTCTAGGAGTCGAGGATCGACTGCCGTTCTGGAACTTTGGTGAAGTTGCACCCGGAGATTTCGTGCCGACGTTGTACAACAATATGATTCGGGCTCCGATCTTTCGCCACGAGCCACGGGCCACCGATTTTCTTCTTGTCAAGCTGCAGGGTGCTGGAGCACACCCGCGCCACTTTTTGCGACGCATAGACGTGGCATTTGCGGTAGGAAACGTGTTTCCAGCGGTCGAGGTGCCGGCGCCGCACCTGAGAAAGGTGACCAATACGTTCAAGAACCGGCTCAAGATGTTGGTGTTCCGGCTTATGAATAGAAGCGGCGTTGCCCGGGTATCGGTAAAAGACGTGTCACGGCATTTCCCGGACCAGAACGACATGCAAAACCGGCAGCGGCTCAAGGAATTCATGGAGTACCAGCGGCAGGGCGAGGACCAGGGGTTCTGGAAGATCAAAGGAAGCGATGTGGTGCCGACAGAAGATGATGTGCGGCAGATGATCACACCGGAAGATGCGCTGTTGCTCGATAGCATGCAGCACGGACAGCAGGTATTGGAGGATACGTATACATTGTTCAGCGATATGCAGAAACGTGAGGAAAAGAAGGAAGAGGAACGCAAATTGCGCCGGGAGAAGAAGGAGGAGGCCGAAGCTGCAGAACGCGATGCTGCTGCTTCTGCTGCTGCTGCTTCCGGTGCTTCGGGAGAAAAGAAAGAAAAGGTACGGAAACCACGAGACCCCGATGCCGAAATTGATGTTGACGAGGAATTGGCGCCATGGAATCTTTCTCGAAACTTTCTCAATGCCAACCAAACCAAAACCATGCTTCAGCTTAACGGCGAGGGCGATCCGCTGGGCATTGGATTGGGGTTTTCGTTGTTGCGGCTGACACAAAAGAACGGGTTCCATCCGCTTTTTGCACCCAAAGAAGGTGTGGCACCGAAAAACAGTACTGCTGCGTATCAGCAGCGGATGTACGAAGCAGAGATCAAGCGGATCTGGTACTCGCAGCGGAGTCTGTTGGTGGACCACGGCGGCGAGCTGCGGTTACAAGCGGTGTATGACGAGTATAAACCGGTGCTGCATGACAAATGGGTCCGCGCACGTATCAAGGAACTGGAGAAGGACAAGGGCGATCAGGTGATGCGGATCACGCGGCGAGTGCGTGACGAAAACGGAATTGTGCACCGGCGCACCGAAACCGTCACTGACCCGCGTGTAATCAGGGCTTACGTGCACAGGCGCAAGCAGATTGAAGATGAAATGCTCAAGAATGCCGAGGTGGGCGACATTTTGCCGACAACCGATAAGGAATTGAACCGGTTACGGCGTAAGGCGCTTGAAGAGAAGTTGGCCAACTTGGAAAAACGGGCACGACAATCCAAAGCGAAAAAACCTGCCAAAGACTCGATCCACGCAGCGGCTGCGGCTGGCGGTACCATCATCGATGCCAATACCGTGATGCTTCCTGATGGCCTGTATGCCATTGGAGGCAAAGGGATCGGTAAAGGTAAGCTGAAGACGCGGCGGTGTGCGTCGTGTGGTGCGTTTGGCCATATCCGGACTAACAAGACATGCCCACTCTACAACCAGACCCATGGACTTAAAGTTAAAGAGGAGTCGGTTGCAATTGCCGGAGATGGTGGAGATGGTGGAGCAGGTCCTGCAGCCGGTAGCGAGGATACTGCTGCAGACGGGACGCCTACAGTATAATTACATTACATGTCGTGGCGTTACATTTTAAATTGGCGCACTGGCAGTCCGTGTCGGGAAAAGTTTCTTTGACGGGTGCGGTCGTGAAAGGGTGCCGGTGCCGGAGCCCGCCTCAGTCCCAATTTAACGGCGTTGTCCAACGTCCCAAGATTTCACGGGGTGTAATGACGCAGTCGAGCTTATACGCCGTCCTTATTCCTATTAGTAGGGGGATAGGAGAATTTTTTTTTCCATTTTTTATTTTTCTTTTAGAGGCATTAATATAGACAACAACAAAAAAAATATGTCCTAAAAATAATAGCATATCAGTTGTAGTAATTGTGCCACAGCGATGAGATAAGTAAAAAAAACTATGAGCGTATTAAAACTATGAGCGTATTAGGGGAAGTGACACCGATGAACAAGGAAGAAAAAAGGAAAATTTTTTTTTGACCTGAACTGTAAAAAAAACATCTAAAAAGTATTAAGCGAGATGAGGATATTGATTTCACACTATATCCCCTAATCTACCATCTTGTAACAACTCATAATCCATTCTGGGCCAGAGGTCTTGTTCCCTGATCCGTTAATTATTGTTAGGCCCGTATGCCATCTCTATTGTTTCAGACCACACATTCCCGCCCGCCGTACGCACCACAGCAATTTTGTGTTAATTTCATGCATTAAGTAATTAACCAAAAAAAAATTATTATTGTTATTTTTTTTTTGTGAGCCACCAAGGAAAATCCCCCTCAACAGCGATACAAAGTCGCCGACATGGCCTCCGTTTTTGCTCCTGTTTACTCTTCTTCTTTTCTTTAGCAGTCTTGTTTTATCATGGATATGGGTGTTGGTCCGAAAGATCAGTCTCCTACTGACGATCACGCTTACAGCCTCAACGCCACGCTCCCACGTTCCAGTAGTGCCACATCGGAAAGCGCTTACGAGTACTACGATGAAAAGGAAGGCACAGCGTTTTCCCGCTTCATCGACTCGTTCAAGCCCATCGATCTCGATTCCGAAGGTTTCGATACCACTGGAATGACTGCCACTGAAAGGGCTGTCATTGCTTCTGCCAGACATCCGTTGGCAAGACGGTTGAAGTCTCGTCATTTGCAGATGATTGCCATTGGTGGTTCTATTGGTACGGGTTTGTTTGTGGGTTCGGGATATGCTTTGGCTTCTGGTGGGCCTGCTGCTGTGTTGATTGGTTTTCTCTTGATTGGTTACGCCATGCTTTGTGTGGTGAATGCTCTTGGTGAATTATCGGTGCAGTTCCCAGTCTCTGGTTCCTTCAATGCCTTCTTTTCCCGGTTTGTTGACCCTTCATGGGGTTTCACTCTTGGTATTTTGTATGCCTGTTCCTGGTTGATTTCCTTCCCTTCAGAATTGATTGCTTGTGCCATGACCATTCAATACTGGAACACCTCCATCGACAGCGCAGTGTGGATCGCCATATTTTGGGTGGTGATTATCTCCATCAACTTGTTTGGTGTCAAAGGTTACGGTGAAGTCGAATTCGGACTTTCTCTCATCAAAGTCCTTGCTGTCATTGGTTTCCTTATCTTGGGTATCTGTATCATCTGTGGGGTTGGTGACCAAGGCTACATAGGTGGCAGATACTGGCACAATCCTGGTTCTTTTAACCACGGCTTCAAGGGTATCTGTTCGGTGTTTATCTCCGCTGCATTTTCGTTTGGTGGTATCGAATTGGTTGCACTTGCGGCCGCCGAAACTCAGAACCCACGGAAATCGCTTCCAAAAGCCACCAAGCAGGTGTTTTGGAGAGTTGCCATCTTCTATGTGTTGACTGCGATCATTATCGGCTGTTTGGTTCCATACACCGACGAACGTTTGTTGAACGGGACCGGTAACGGCTCCAGTGAAGATATCACCACTTCTCCATTTGTTATCGCCATCACAACTGGTGGTATCAAGGTGGTGCCACACATCATGAATGCCGTGATTTTGGTTGCGGTTGTTTCCGTTGGTAACTCATCTGTTTACGGTTGCTCGAGAACACTTGCGTCGTTGGCTGTGCAAGGGTTGATTCCTTCGCATTTTGGCTACATTGACCGTGCTGGTAGACCAATGGTGGCCATTTTGTTCACCAACTTGTTTGGTTTGTTGGGTTTCCTTGTTGACAGTGAAAACCAGAGCGATGTGTTTACGTGGTTCTTTTCGGTGTGTTCGTTGTCTTCTTTCTTCACTTGGGGCGCCATTTGTTTCACCCATTTGAGATGGAGATGGGCCTTGCATTCTCAAGGAAGATCATTGGATGAAGTTGCGTTTATTTCTCCCTTGGGAATCTGGGGTTCGATCTCCGGTGTTGCCATTCTTGCGTTTGTGGTAGGAGGTGAGATTTGGGTTTCTATTTGGCCAATTGGCCGTTCGGCAGATGTCAGACAGTTTTGGCAGAATTGTTTGTCGTTGCCACTTATGCTTTTCATGTGGGCTGCTCACAAGACCGTCAACTGGACTTGGGGCACGTTGATGATCCGTTTAGAGGACATTGACTTGGATACCGGAAGAAGAGAGATTGATCTTGAGTTGTTGAAGCAAGAAATTGCCGATGAAAAGGAGTACATCGCTCTGAAGCCATTCTACTACAGATTCTACAGATTCTGGTGTTAAATTTCACTTTTTTTTCAATATTTGAAACAGTTTTATATTTGAATGCATTTTTAATAGTTTAAAAAACAATAATTTAAGCATGGTGGCCGATCTTGACTTCTTCATAGGCTTTGTCGGCCTCGACATAAATCTTTCTGAAGCGTGAGTTCTTGTAGAATTGTGTGGACATGTATAACACGAGACCGCCGTAAGCAGCGCCGCCTAAAATCAATGCATTTCTTGGATTTAACATGGGGAATTGGAAATAACAGTACAAAAAAATGTAAAGTCAGTCAAGAACTACGGAACGGGTTTATATACTCAAAGTTGCAGGTGTAATTTCGTTGCAAATCGAAAGTCGCACCATCGAATGATTTGTGGGGTGATTTTATCACGAAATGAAAGAAGAAACAACAGAAAGAAGAAAGAAAAAGAAGAAGTAAAAGAAGAAGTAAAAGAAGAAGTAAAAGAAGTGTTGATGTTTAATTATGTTGTGTAGTTACGTTGTCTTGCGATTAGGTGTTGAAAAATGTATTAATGGATTTGGTTCTGTTTAAATTCCTACTTTACTCGTTATGCATATCACCTGATTAGTAGCGCCTTCCCTCGGAACCAAGCAACACCGGCAAAAACTGGCCGGCCACCAACATCGGCAAATTGAAAAGATCACGTTTCACCGTCCACACGGCGCAAAACTCGATATATGCCGCCGAAGCCGAAGCCGAAGCCGTTGTGGTTGTCGTTGCAGCCGTAGTTGTGGCCGTAGTCGTAGCCGCAACCGAATCCTGCTCTTCAGCAGCTATCTGCGGATTCTTCATTAACCGGCACCGCGTAAAGATCGACGAATGGAGATTACCCACCGCCACCAGCTTGAAAAGCTTATAGTAATTAACAATACTTTCGTCGTCATACATGAGTTCGACAATAAACGTCCGTTTTGAAAGAATATCGCTGAGATTGTAGCCCAAAAGACTCAACAAATCATCGGTGATGGAAACAATCTCACCGGTCCGTCGCCAGATGATCGTGGGCAGCGAGTTTAGCTGTGCAAGGCGTTCGTAGTCGATCAAAGCCCGTTGGAACGACATCTCAAGAAACTGAAGATCTAACGGCTTCAACAACGACTTATGTGCTGAAATAAATGTCGGCCGATAACTCGCAATGAGCTTGAGAATCTTGATAAAGTTCTGACGTTTTAGTTGCCGCTCTTCGGCAGGAAGATCGTTGCCCAGAAACCGTGTTTTGAGAAAGTACGTGAGTGAATGGTAAGACTCGGGATAGTCGAAGTTCATAATGTTGTTCAGGTAAATGTCTTGCACCGTCTGGTACAAATGGTGGGTGATGAGAGGCGAAACGTACTCAATTGGGATCGCCAGCAGCTGCGATAGTTTCTCCATGATGGGATTTCCCGATGGTGTAGCTTCTGTTGCTGATGTTGTTGTTGTTATTGCTGCTGTTGCTGCCGCCGGCCGGTCTTCGTAGCCCAATGAGATAAATGGACGTGATTCCTTGAGCTTCTTTTGGATCCGTGTTGGTTCCACGTTATTGATGCTGACGTACGACGGTATGTTGTGGGCATGGCCAGGATACTCCGACGCACTGGTGTTGGAAGGAGATGGACTCAGAGGCTTTGACTGGAGAATAATGTCCCCCAACATCAAGTACTCCTGGTTAAGGTAATTCGATGAGAATTGGTGTCCTGTCACGGCGTGCTGGTGGGGTGTGGTGACCGAGTTATTGTTGGAGATGGAAGTATTGATGGACACGGAGTCGGAGTCGATATCCTTGTCGTTTTTATAAAACAATAGCTTCGATAGCACATCGTTGGTGGTGTTGAGCATCGTGTTGGAAGGAAACCGTTTGAGTGGAAGTCTAGCGGGATGTGGCTCGTCCTCGTTGTCCAGAGGCAGCAGCGACTCTCGCACCGTCGCCAGCGTGTCTTCTGGAGCTGTGGCGGCGGTTCCTGCCCGCGCTGTCGATAAATACTTGGCCCGTTTGCGCACCACGTCATGGCACAGGTCAGCAATGTTGCGTTTGACGCAGTTCTTGCACGGTCTTTCGTTCAGACACTGCAAGTGTTTGGAGTGGCAGAACAGGCAGGCACGGGATGCGGGTCTGCGGTTCTTTTTCTCGAGTGCAGAGAGTTTCTTGGTCATAGTTTAGCGAAACGCGATGGGTCCGCGGTGAAAAATCCGGGGTTGATTGATATTTTAAACGGTCTGTGTACAAGTGGGTTTTTTTCGGGTAGACTCGGCAGATGTCGGGTCCAGCCCGGCAACTACAGGAACCAAAGTGGGGAAAAACTGTCCTCGACAGCAACCGCCAATCACACAGCAACAACCACAAAGTAACAAACATACATATAAATATATACAATCAGCCAACTACCACTATCGGAGGAAAAATGTACAGACATTAGACTAACAAAAATATCAGAAAAAGAAAGAAAAAGAAATTCCGGAAAACGGACGAAGCAGCGGAGTTAAAACCCATCCAGTTTCTGTAGATCCAACGGAAAAACCCATCATCATCCACACAATAAAATGCAAAGGCAATAAAACGAGTCAAACCTTAAGAACAAAACAAAACAAAAAATGAACTGCACACAAAATAGAAATTGTTCCATACCTTCAAACAAAAGTGTCGTGACTTATGATTTATGATTTGTGATTTCTTGGTTCGGTTACGCAGTACAAAATCATGTTTTATGGAGCCCAGACTCCCATTTTTTTCTTTAGTAGGGTTTTCTTGCACAATTTTTACGCACTTATTTTTTACAGTGATTTCTTGTGTTTGTTTCGCTCTTTTCCGCGTAAACAGTCATTGTTTTTTTTTCGGGGTGACGTAATTGGATCCTTAGACTCACACGACTCTGAACTGAGACAATACAGAATTTAACACTTCACGAAATACGATCTCTAAACACGCACAAACACAAACACCACAAACAAATTCAAGATGCCTTTATCCATAAAAATAACGTCAACCAGTTACTTATATTCCTTTATTTATTTTGGGCCTCTTGCCCCCCATCAGATAACGCCCCGTTACATCCAAATGCCGGTCGGCTTAGCAGCACTTTCGGCCTCTAAGCCCCCAGAAAAAAGAGTAGACAGGGCTCTCAATACACAAAAAGGAAAAAAAAAGAAACGAAAAAAATACAAATAAGTTGCGCTTGCATTTTATGAATTGACTTTTTTGTGGATACTTTTATCGCATCTATTCTTCCTCCACCCACAGATCCTTGCATTGCTGAGAACAGTTCTCTATTTCTTTCGAAAAGAACCTCTTTTTATTAATTTAAATAGGAAAGGAAAGGAAAAAAGAAGTTGGGAGGCAGAAATGTGGTTAATTGTCTTGCTAAAACCCATAATCTTCCTCTACCAGTTCCTTACTCGAGTATTTTGGTCCGGTCTAAATGGCAGATCGGTATTTGGGCTCGTACTTACATTCTTCATCAACTTCCTGCCAGTCTTTTGTTGGCTTTTAATCTTCAAGAACGCCGGCTTAATTCCCAAAAATATCCGCCCACATATCTTTGTCAGCTTTGCCATGAACCTCGATGAGTTCATTTTTGACATCAGGAAAAACCCGTTGGGAAGCCTTGTGTCGCTGGCATTCATCCTGGCCGCAGCCTGGTTAATCTACTTGCGTTTCTACCGCACTTCACAGCCACTTCCGTTGTCAACAGGCACAATCTCCCGCGACTCCAACGACTTTAGTGAACCCCACCACATCCAAAACAAATCAGTATCTACTGACTCGTTTTTTGACTTGGAAGAGCATTCGATCCAGTTGAATGACTTGAACTTGTCGTCGGGCTCGCTTGCTCTGACTCCAGGCGATTTTCAGAACGATCGTCACCACGAATCGTTGGAATTCTTCACCGAACTCACCGACGCCGAAATCTCAGCGTACCATTCCACAATTAACTCACAAATCAAACAACAAAACACCAATCATCCACTCAACTGCTGGTTCGTGGCCCCTCCTGCCCTCTTGGCTGCCTCCTGGTACTTGCTCAATTTCGACTACTGGTTCAAGGAACCGGTATATACCTACAAGGACTTGTTAGCATGGGCTTCGTACGTGTTGGGCCACTTTTTTGCTCCACTCTTCACTGCCATCTGGCTCTACGTCTTCCATGCTCCTGGAGCACTCCGTCTCTTTTCGTTTGCGTTGGGAATGCAGAATATCGCAGGGGTAATGACCCATCTCTTGTTCCCCAACGCTCCGCCATGGTACATTAATCTCTATGGCGTAGACACTGAGCCCAACTACGATATTCCTGGCTACGCTGCCGGTTTGACTCGGGTAGATTTGGCCATGGGTACACACATGCATTCTGATGGATTCCATGCGTCGCCAATTGTGTTTGGTGCATTGCCCTCCTTGCACTCTGCCATGGCGGTGATGGTGTTCTTTTTCTTGAGTTACTACTCACGCTGGACAGCGTTGAAGGTGGTTGGTTTATCGTTTGTCATTCTCCAGTGGTGGGCCACAATCTACTTGGACCACCATTGGCGCTTGGATTTGATTGTTGGCTTGTGCTACTCGATCGTTTTTTACACATTGCTCCAATGCTGGTCCAAGGGTTTTCGTAAGGTCGACAACGACTTTATTGCAGCAAGACTCCGTTTCGACTTCACCAATGGCAGCACAATGGGAATGAGAGTGTTCCGGAACACAAAAGTCCAGTGGTTTTTTGATCCGTTGAGCTGAAACATAAAAAATGGACATGATTCTTCTTCCACGGCAGGTCTCCATTTGCATAATATATAAGTAGTCTTTTTCTCTTTTCCAACAGAACGTTTTACGAAAAAATGAAAGAAAGAATGACAACGGAAATAAATAATACAGTTATATCGATACGTTCCTACTGGTTCAATCTTTGTGTTTGAACTTTTGTAGTCAACTTTAAATTACCCTTTGCCATGATCCTTCGCTGTGAACATGCTTCGAATCAACGTAAAACCTTAACTTATGTTTGGTTCCAATTGAGGTCGCGTGATCTCGCAATTGATTTCCCGTTTTGGCACAGTCTTTTTTCGCTTATAGGCTCAATTTTGCGAACCTTATCTTGCGTTAACTTTAACACTCTACCAAAACCTTTTCTCCTTATGCCTAAAGTATTTGTGACTGGAGCCTCGGGCTTTATTGCACAACATCTCATCCAATTGCTTCTTTCTAAAGGATACACGGTGGTTGGAACCGTCAGACTGGCCGCAAAGGGCAATAACCTCGCCGCTCTCTTCAACACCCCGCGGTTTCTGTATGAGATTGTCCCAGATATCGTCGTGAGGGGCGCCTTTGACGAAGTATTGAAGCGTCATTTGGATATCGTGTACCTTTTTCACACCGCATCTCCGTTCTTTTACGACACAACAGACCCAGAACGCGATTTGATTGTCCCAGCAATCGAAGGAACCACCAATATCTTGCACGCAATCAAACTGTACCGCCCGGAGATCAAGAAAGTAGTGATTACTTCTTCCGATGCTGCCATTTATTCTTCGGTAGATGAACAGAACCTGACACTTTCATTTGATGAATCCAGCTGGAACAATATCAGCTACGAAGAAGCAGTTAAGGACCCTATTGCCGCATACTACGGTGCCAAGTCGTTTGCAGAAAAGTTGGCTTGGAAATTTGTCAAGGATGAGAAACCTAACTTTAGTTTGGTTGCCGTCAATCCCGTCTATGTATTTGGACCACAAGCTTTTGATAAAGAAGTCAAGGCTACGTTAAATACTCTGAACGAATTAATCAACGGTTTGCTCAAGAAGAATCCTGGTGATTCTTTTGATAATGACAAGGGAAGTTTCATTGACGTTCGTGACGTAGCCAGGGCCCATTTGGTCGCTATAGAAAACGAAAATGCTATCGGCAAAAGATTATTTCTCACCAACGGCCAGTTCAGTACTCAGATGATCTTGGATATTGTACACGACAAGTTTCCACAATTTAATGGCAAGATTCCACAGGGAATCCGTGGCTCTGGACCCCGTGATATTCTCACGTTGGCCAAATCATCGAATTCCGCTACACGTAAACTTTTAGGATACGAGTTCAGGTCCCTCGAACAAATTGTCGTTGACACAGTGCTGCAGGTGTTAAAGAGCAAGCAGAAGCTGATACTTTAGTTGTAATTATTGATTTGTTGCACAGAGCAATGTGATTAAAATAAGACACGCCACAATTGTAACTATAAAAGAGCCATGATTTTTCATATATATAAATCACAGTATAAATAAAATGGTTGCGAAATATAACTTACGTCCGTTTATCGACGGACCAAAATCAACTTCAGATGTTGATCCGCTTGTGTTGGACTTGATTGATCTTTCTTTATTTCACGATGGATACGAATATCTCGAGCAGAGAAAACAGTTGGCCCGTAAACTCGAGCCTTCAATTACTACATATGGATTCTTTAACATCACCAACTTTGGTGTTTCTTCCGAAACAATTGCCAAACTTCGTGCGATAGGTCAAAGCCTCTTGGAGATCCCAGATGATGAAAAATTACAGTACTTGGCCAGTGCTGTGAGAAAGGAGGACGAAATAAAGGGTAGTATTGGTGGTGAACGTGGCCAGGGGTTCAAGCCACGGGGTTACTGGGCCATTAAAAATGGGTTCCGGGATTCAATTGACTTGTACAACATTCGTAATCCCCATCAAGCTGACCTCTTGGATCGAGCAAAGGAGCACCCGGAAATCTTGCAGCTCTATCTCAACGAAATAGCAAATTACTTCCATCATCTTCATAACAGTGTTCTTCCCAAATTGTTACGTCTCTGTGACTTGATTTTGGGGGTTCCAGAAGGTACTATTTGGTACAACTACTTTGATATTTCCAGCACTAGTTCTAAAAATACCTCCAGTAACGGCCGATTTATGATCTATCGTCCATACAGCACAAAAGAACAGTCCAGTGGGACTGACAATACCTTTTTACGTGGCCATTCCGATATGGGTGCATTAACCTTTATAACCTCTCAGTCAATATTAGGTCTCCAAATCAAGGACGTGTATTCCGGCCAATGGCGCTACGTAGACTATCGTCCCGAATCACTCGTGGTCAATCTTGGTGATGCCTTTGAATTTATTACTGGAGGATACTTTCGTGCCTGTTTGCACCGAGTTATCGAACCACCATCGGATCAGCTGCAATGGGAAAGGCTTGTGGTTATTTATTTCTGTAATCCTTCCGATGATGCATTCTTGGACCCTGAACTTATCAAGTCTTCGAAGCTTGACACGTTAGGTTATAATAAGAACCAGAAGTTGAAAAAGTGGGAAAAGATCCAGTATCGTAACTGGAACGAAACCAAAGGCCAAATGCTTGGAAGAGTGGATGCGGGACAGAGAAACCTATATCAAATCTACGGAAGAAGCGTGGAAAGATGGCACATTATTTAAACTACCGATTCTCTTTTTTTCTATTCAGTGTTGATGGTGACGGTTGTAGGCCATGAAAGTCAACATGATTCCAACATCGTACGTCGCCTTTAATAAACCTGCAACCACAAATGTAATCCATTGGCTGCCTTTGTTGGTGATTACCCCAACAATAACAGGACCAACAGCAGAAGCAAGTGTCTTCACCACGTTGACCCAACCAAAAATGGCAGTACGGTCGCTATCGGGGATCAATGTGGCTAAGAATACGTGTTTAGGAGTCACGTCCATCGATTGAACCGATGCTCTGATGACCAAAATCGCCATTGTAATCTGAAGACTAGTGGGGAAGGGAACCACACTCAACAAGAGTGAGGCTGGCAAGTGAGTAACCACCATCGTGACCACAGGTCCCAATCTCTTAGTAAGAGAAGTGCTTAACAATGACATGAAACCGGAAACGAACCCCACGACAAAGAAAACATCGCCCAAGTAAGAAGGTGGAACATGGAACTTTTGCTTGATATAGAAAGTTTGCCAGGAGACAGGTACCAACGATGACGCAAACGCATCAAGGGCAAATAATAACGATAACTTTATGACAATCGAGTAAGTAGAAGGCTGGAGCGTAGGCAAAAAGTTGAGGAATAACGATTTCTTTGCCTGTTGCTGTTGATCTTGCTGCTGCTGCAACAATTGAGTTGCTTCACCCACTTGACGTTGCTCTTCTGTTGCTGAGATATCCACCTCAATATTAGAAGAGATTCCTAACGACAAGAGAACAGTAACAAAGGAAAGTGCAGCGTAACCCAAGAATGCAATCCGGTAACTTGAAGCCAACGAAAGTCCCAAAGAAATATTGGTAAATTCAACCACTTGGCCACAGATCATGGAACCTAAAGCAGCACAGAAGAGCCCCAAGAAGGTGTACCATGCGTAAATATCGGATCTCTGATGTTTTTCCACCAAAGATGCAATTGCCGACTGTTCAACCGAACGGAACGGACCAACTTCGCCTCCACTGGGGGTTAATATTCCTACCACTGCCACTGCAGTCAAAAGGTAGTGGTTTTCAAAGATTCCAAACACCAAACCGGTTAAAGTCATAACAATTGATGAAAAGACCAAGGTGAAGCGTCTTCCGATCTTGTCTGCAGCGATAGCCATCAAGAAGGACGTTACCAAGTCACCTATGAATGTCAAAGTCATAAACAAACCGATGAACAGTTCATTGAACCTGATTTCCTTCAAGTATAACGCAAGAATTAACGAAGCTCCTCCAAACCCAATAAGACGGATCATCCGCAACAAGATAATGAAATGGACATCCTTGTTGGCATTCAACAACGTCTGCAAGCCAATTTCCTTCAAAAAGAGCTTGATGTACTGTACAACCATGGTTACCAATCAAGCGAAGCACGGGTCTGAGACATTAATAGTTTTTTATACTGTTCCATTTTAAGGGCTTACAAATTAAAGTTCAGAGTCGATCCGGTCTACAGTTAAGGGGGTACAATTTCTCAATTGACATTCTACAACCTTTTGTGGTACAGACAAATTCAGTGGTGTAGTTTTCCATCACCCCGTAATTATCCAATCAAAATAAATTGAGAAATTTCTACAATCGAGCCGCCACAATCTCTTCCTCCAATCTAACCAGGAACCTGCTTTCCCGCCTAGATGTACCGTTTATCTGCGGATTAAAGCCTGCATATAATATATTTCGGTTGTATAGAGGTACATTGTGCTAACGGAAATTATTGTTTTCGATATTCCCCCAATATATCAATATGCAGGGTGTATTGCTTTGAAAATATGTGTTCGGACACGGAGATATCCACAGCTGAATCCCTGTTTTGGGGCCGCATGATGTATTTGGGGATTTGATTTAAGTGCCCGACGATTCACTAAAGCGTCGTTCTCAACGCCAAACTGCCCTGAAAATGTACAGAAAATCCTAGGTAGAAGCATCTATTCCTTGATTTTTTTTCCTGTTCAATTCTGAACCAGAAACGTCTCTCCATCTTCAATCCTTTGGAATATGTCATTTTTATTCCGTGTTAATTCTATTTTTTTTTGCCATTTCCAAATTATTCTAGGTTAAGATTTTTATTATCCGAAAAGTCTTTGACGGTTTTATTGCTATCGATTATTTATAGATGTTGTTAAATCTCTTTAATTCTCTTATATCCATTCTTAACCTCATTTTATTTTTTTTCATCACAATGTGTAGTACTAATTCTAGTAACTACAATCCAGAAGACCCCGTTGAAAAACAAGCGTTCACAGAAAGTGATGCTGGTGATGGAACAAAAAGAGAAGAACAATACTTAACGGGCGTCAGATTAGCTCATTGTTTTACCTCCTTATTTCTGTCTGCCTTTTTAATGGCTTTGGATCAAACTATTATTTGGACTTTGTTAGCAAATGTCGGCAACGAGTTCCACGCTTTAGACAGAATTAGTTGGATAGATTCTGGATTTTTATTAACAATGGCTACTTTTATTCAACCGTTTACTAAGGTGTCTACTAATTTCGGTAGAAAATACGCCATGATTGCTGCCGTTGTCTTGTTCGAAGCTGGGTCATTGGTCTGTGCCTGAGCACCAAACATGAATACATTGATTAGTGGTTGAGTACTTGGTGGTGTCGGTGCAGCTGGTATTCAAGGTATGGCATTTGTTATTATAACTGAAATCGTTCCAATATAGAAAAGGCCAGTCAGTATGGCAGTTATTTCTAGTAGATTTGCAGTTGCCTCAGTCTTAGGTCCCTTAATAGGCGGTGCATTTACTTCAAACGTAACTTGGAGATGGACATTCTACATCAACTAGCCTATTTATGGTGTTGATCTAGCATTTTTAATCATCTCCTTCAACCAACCAAGACCAAGAAGTGGTTACCTCAAGGGTCTAAGGGAATTTGACTACTTGGGTACTTTCTTGCTAATTTCCGGTTTGGTACTCGTATTGTTGGCGTTGATTTTTGGTGGCTCGCAATTTGCTTGGAGTTCCGCTGCTGTCATTTGTTGTTTTGTGCTTGGTGGTGTCATGCTAATTACTTTCTGTGTCTGGAACTTTAGATTTTCCAATAAGCAAGCTATTCCAACCAACATTGCTATTGTACCTCAAGTGGTAGCTGTCATTTCCGGTTCTGGTGTCTTCAGTTCGTTTATTGTCCTCATGTTGAACTTCTATTTATTTCCAAATAATAAAGGGTACTTCTGCTATGGGTTCTGGTATCCACTTATTACCTATGATTATTAGTCTTGTTCTTAGCTCTGTTTTGGCTGGTTTTTTCTTTCAAAAGACAAGATTTATCAAGTACCTGTTTTGGCCAGTGTTTTGGTTCCAATCGGTGCAGCTCTCATTTGTTTGCTTGGCATTGACTCCGGCTCATCCGTGCAAACTCCGGCTCATCCATGCAAAGGGTTTTTGATTCTTTCCGGTATTGCATGTGGTTTCCTGGCTCAGCCAACCATTATGGGTGTTTCAAGTCCTGGCTCCAAAAACACCAGGCTCTATCTTGGATACCACATTTGTCAACTTTTTTATATCAATGATTTCTGCAATTGCTACCAATTTGATCGACACTGTCTACAACTCTTATCTGCCAAGGTATTACAGCGTGGATATCAGAAATGAAACTAACGAAGTTATCTTGAGTCAATTAAGAGGTCAAACAGGGAAAACTGTTGATGCTAACAACCATTTCATTCGCTTGTTGACTCTGAAAGCCGAAAGTTTCGTCAAGACATAAATAATGAAGGCAATTCACAATTTATTCTACATGGCTGTTGGTATCTCTTTTATCTCTGTGGTTGCTTGTGTCTTTGTCACCAACCAGAAGTTACCATTGACCAGTACTGGAGTTCTCGCTGCCGAGGGCGAACAGGAAAAGCAACTGATTCTCTCCAAAGAAGAACACTAAATACTGGATTTTAAATGAAGCCTCTTTCGGAATGTATTACTTCTTGGCTTTGTAAACATTAAACATGGGTTTTTAATATAATAGATGAGAATATGTGTTATGGGAAACTAAAAAATACTAGTAAACCATTCAGCATGCTTTGGCCATCTTGAACATGAGAATGTATTAACTAATATCTGAGAAGTTTTTATGATATGATTTTAGCAGGGTTACATGTACTCTTTGGGCTGCGAAATAAACAATATTTGCTTTTGTCTGTATTTTTGCGAATAGTTTTTCATTCATAAATCACACAAACCTCATAAAAAAGGGTCACTTTTGTCAGTTGTGGAATCAGAAGGGGTTTCCCATATCAACAGAAAAGTTGACTTCCAAAAGCGTTAGTCTTATAGCAGCCTTTAATTACACCTGTGTTTTAAAGTTAGGCATACGAATCATGTAGAGCAATCTTAAAATTCAATTACCTCCATAGACCTGAAACTTCAGGCAAATAAGATGCAATGCATATGGTGTGCCAGAAACTTTTTATCTCTTTTGTGGAGTATGGCACTCTAGATATAACTCTGCTGTTGGTACAGTCCCGGTATAGTACGCAAAATATATATCGGGAGTTGACACACGACAATTACATGGAGTTTGTGTCCACCTTCCTCTCTCAAAATGCCTTACAACGTTGCTATTATGATTTTATGTACGTATTGTTTAAATATCCAGAGGTCTTTCCTGGTTAATTCTACAATTAAACATAATAACTTTGCTCGGTTCAGCAATCCTTCCCTCTCCTTATATCTACAAAGAGGACTCTTCTAAAAGAAAAACCTTAATTAATACTATTACAAGTAATGGTAAAATGAGAGGAGACCAGTATATGAATTGCCTTCTTTTTATATTTGTTTTATCTCAATTTTCTTATGCATGTTAATTTTTGCATTGGAAAAACTTATTTCATCCAAAGACGCCACTAGTATTAGCTGTTTTTACTGTGCCATTGCGGCTAATTCAAAATTGGGAGTAAATGGTGGTGCTTTACTTTGTATATTACATGTAGATGGGCATATTATAATTTACTAGTTGGCAGAGCGACTCTTCGGTCATTTTATCTTTCATTCAATTTGCCAGACCAAAGAGTATTTTTTTAACAGTCTCAAAATGATTGATAAATACGATCTTCTTGGTTTCTAGTTTCGCTCTATTTTGGTGGCATTTTTTTGGTGTATTCAATTTGTGTGGAACCCTTCTGCCGTCTTTTGCAACCAGTCATCTTGCCTTTGTTGACATGGATACAAAAATTCTCAAAGCATGGGATTATTCCACTAATAGGTATTGCAGGTGTGCTAATGATCCAACCAAGTCTTTTGAGTTTTCTGATTAGTGGACCAGGTATTCCTGGCTTGACAATTTGGGTTGCTACGATTGAAACTTATTCAGATCCACTTGGGTAACAATTGCTTCCCGTTATTCTAATACTGTCTACACCACCTCATTGGTGAAACATTACAATGCAGCTAACTTGTAGCAAACAAACCAAGAATTATTCAAATTCCACTAATGAAATTGATTAGAAAGTTTTATAATTGGGTGTTGGTTTCACACACAGTTCGTTTATTGGAAGTCTTTACTCTCCAACAAATAACAATCAACATTAAAGCTGGGATTCCAAAAATCTGAAAATGGGGGAACAAGAAGGAAGTGATAATAGTGAATCCCCTCTGGGTGAGTAGTGGAGTATACAGCTCATACGACCAGTTAAGGAAGAAAAATTTAGAGCATACTTAATACTATGGTTACTACTAATAGAAGAGGGTAAAAATTGACAATATTCAGAGATTACCACATTATCTGTATAAATTAGGTACGACACAGACAAAGTAAAAAAAACGAGTAAATGCAAGTACTGAAGCAAATAAAAAACAATTCCAATAATATGCTCCTTTCAAATTAATTTTTTGCTTCAATAAACTTAAAACATGACTAAACCAATATAATATCAACTACTCTTATTAGTGTAATGACTTCTTTTTACTGGTAGGAAATTAGTAAAAATCGGAACTTTATTTATTTTTGCTCAATATTTGAGAACAAAAATAGAAAGATAAAGTCGCCTAAACTTCACCCTTATGCAGATGTGGACAAGTTTAAAGTGTATCTTTGTGTACGATTTAATTTTGTGGTATCGGCAATATTTTCGAGGCATTTTTCAGACCCAGGATTTACTTATTTTATGACATTCAGCAGAACTCACACAAAAAGCAGCTATGATCAAATCCCTCACCATTGTCATGTTTTGGGGCTCACCATTTGCTTCAATTTGTAGCCGATCCTTTCAAGAACTGTTGTTATAGCCGAGGGGGTGGGGCGGGGGTATTTTCAAATCGGTCGGAGCTTACTAAGTAGTGCGAAGATCATACCTATGTGCAGTCACGACACCTATTCTAATCAAGTGATGCCATACAATTTTATGGAGTAGTGTTAAAGCAGAATCATGAAGAAACGTGTCGACACCAAACACAAACGTTCACGGTTTGGATGTGATGGGTGTAAGTCCAAGAGAATAAAGTGCAATGAAGCCAAACCTCGCTGTGCAAAATGTATTGAAAACGGTACGAATTGCAGATACACTGTAGTATTACAATTTAAGGAAGATCTCGAACAAAGGGGAAGAAGTTTTGGTCGAGAAGGTGTTTGGTCTAAGAATCCAGGTAAAAAGGGTAAGGTTGGTATTGAGGATTTGAGTTTGATTAGCAAAGATTCATATTATGAGGACATTCAAAACTCCAACCGACTACAGTTTATTAACGTGGTGTATAGAGATATTCTCAGAAGATGTCATAAGCTTCGACCCTGTCTTCAACCTTCGATCATTCCTGTGGACATCCGTGCTACTATTGATCACGATCCACTGATAGTGGACTTTGCATTACGTTACTATGTGGATTTTATATCACCAATCTTGAATCCAATGGGTAATCAATCGAGATATTTTGATCTGAACCTCCCTATTCTGAACCGGTATTTTACCATAGAAAAAGGGTTGGATTTATCCTCCTTGGTTCAATACTCACAATCCGAGCCCCATCTTTTTTACATTATCTTATCCTTGGGTTCCATCTACTTATCAAAATCTAAAGGGGTATATTCAGAAAAGCATTGGCTTCATCAAGCACATTTGTACCAGGAGCTTGCCATAAATAAGATCAAGTCCCGATTAAATAACTTTATTGATTGGCCAGATGGATTTTCTTCATCTACATACCGTACTGATGCATTAATATCCTTGGTATTATTAATTTTGTACGAGCTTGCACATGATTGTGATGAAAATTGGCGTGTTTACTTGAAACTTTGCAAGAAACTTATGAAATCGAACACTCTAGACATGCCTCGTAACTCACTCGAGTTGGATCTTTTAAAATTTGCATTGGAATTCCTTGATTACCAGGAATCCGTGGGAAGGACTGCTTGTAAAGATGAAAATAGTTTCTTCCTTAGTTTCTGTACTCAAGTCGACGATGGTATTGATGAGCTGCAGAATATTAATTCACAAATCAACTTGGTTTCATGGATGGGGTGCGATAGAAGGTTATTATCGGTAATAACTGATATCACAGACTTATCGTTAGAGCGGGTAAATCGGGGGATGAGTGAGGCAGACTACTTGTTGTTTTGCGAGGCCCTACGTGTGAGAATCGACCTGATGAATTTGAATCTAATTGATGACCTATTTCAGAAATTAAAAGAAGTTAATAAGGAGAATTATGAGCTTGTGTTACGGTCAGAGTTGCTTGTTCTCAGTTTGGAAATGGAGCACGAAGAATTTTGCTTTCTTGTCGCGTGTGAGATCAAGCGAATGGGTAGCATTGTCTACTTGGAAAGTTGCTTACTTAACAAGACTCCACAGGATCCTATGATGAAAGATTATGTGCGATTCATTTTCAAGGTGTTGGAGTACATAACAGAGCATGATTACAAATGGTTTTCGACCTTGTTATGGTCGGTGTACATGGCCAGTGCCGAGATCTCGCATTTGGGCAAAGAGTGCGAAGAGTTACGTTACATCACCTTGAAGATCTTGGATAAGTTGGAATCGAACAGCTTGGGAAATGTTAATAAGGCCAGAAAGATCATATTGGATATCTGGAAGAGAAGGGATTTGAGTGATTCGGATGATAACAGTTTTGGACGTGTTAAAATACCTGTGGAAAAACAAAAAGGGTATTTGGGTCTGAAAAATGACTGGGATAAATATGTTATAGATGAAACATGTGCATTATCTTTAGCATAATTTAAATACTTTACTAACAACTAAACGGTTACCATAAAACTCACACTCTAGATGACGTGAGAATTTATCTAAGAATATATTTTCTGAGATTAACAGACAAATTTCCGTTTTAAGTTATATGATTACTTCCTAATTAGGACAATGTTAGAGACCCAAGGAAGTCACAGGGAAAAATGTGGAGAAACCCGCATTTCCAGACTGTTGTCGTGTTGGCTTCACATGAAATTACTTGTTGCAAGGCTAGACTATGATCTGCTATAAATATGAAACGATTTGAACCTCTTTCTTCCAGTGTATCTCTATAGAAAAGAAAACATGTCTCCATTTCTTATTATCTTTGCTTTGATCTCCCATTTGATCGGTGTTCATGCCGACGTTGATGCCTCACAACTTGCATTCGTGACAAACTTGGTCAATGATGCTAAAGCTTACGGCACGCAATATGTTGCCTTCTTACATACTTACAGATCTTCTGTTCCCGCAGAATTCGTTTCGTTGGCTCGGGCTGTTCAGACATACACCGATGATTCATATACCACGTTGATTAGTGCTGATTCCATTAACGTTTCTCAGATCGAATCGTTTGCAACTAATTTGCCATGGTACAGTTCGAGAATTGCTAATGCTGCTGCTGCCTCGGGTTCTGCTTCTGCAACTGGGTCAGGTTCAGGTTCTGCTTCTGCTTCTGCTTCTGCATCTGCATCTGCTTCTGCATCTGCTTCTGCATCTGCTTCTCCTGCCGGTTCATCTTCCGGAACTAGGGCCTCATCTGCTTCTGGGTCTTCGTCTGGTAGTTCCTCATCCAAGGGTGGTGTGGAAATCAATTCAATTCCTTTTGGGGGTTCATTGGTTGGAATTGCAGCTGTATTCTTGTTGTAAATATCTGAATAATATAATGTTATATCATTAGGACCATGAAGCTGTACTTAAATATTAATGGAACAATTTAATACAAGAAATCCGTGATAGTTTAGTGGCTAGAATTACCGCTTGTCGCGTGGTAGACCGGGGTTCAATTCCCCGTCGCGGAGCTTTCTTTTTTTTCTATTAAAAAAATATTTCCCCTTTTAAACAGCAAACGTGAATTTTTAAATTGAGGCTACTTTTTTGTATGGTCGATCAAGGAATGACCTGCAGGTTGAATTTCTACAGATAATTTAATCCCAGTATTCAAAGGATTCCCCTCTGAAACCAAGTAATAATGTCACAACCAGTTGGAGGTATGTTGAAGTGAACTGTTCAAGGTGAAGTAGAAAAGCTAACATGCCAGATATCACAGATAGACGCCATGTCAAAAACCGTTTTGGTTGGGTCAGGCGGTTAATGCAAGGACAAACTCGTCAGCAGGAGGTTCTTAGCAACACCCGGCTACGCAGTTCCTCGGGAGCCACCAGAAGTAAACGAAACGTTCTTGTTTCAGAAGATGCTGAATCTCTTGAAGGACTTTACGGTGAAGGAAATGAGCTCGGGAATCGGTACTCTTACGACAGTGCTATTTCGGTGGAAACGGATACTACACGTAATATCCATAACCGTGAAAACGAAGATAATGTCAGTACAATTCCATTGAAATCAATTACGTCAGTACAATCGACGAAATCGCCTTCAATTCTCAGTGATGCTGGACAAGAAGTTAACTCGTTGAATGCATCTACTGCAGAAACCTCAATTGCACCAAGTATTCAGACTACACACTACACAGCTGCTTCAGGCAATAACAATGTAACTATCTTACACACGACTCCAAACATTCCTGACAGAGATATCGAAAGTATAGTGACCTTGGCGAGTTCCTCAAGACGCAGAAGAAGACGGAGTATTGATACCAACTGCAGCACAGCCGGAATCCCACCTGCATCTATTTTGGAAAGATTATCGGTTCAGCCGACTGCTGCAAACAGCTCGTACGCAGTTAGTATTCGAACAAGTGGTGTTGAGCCGTCTCTGAGCAGTTTGTATGACTACGACCAAACGAGTTCCATCCGAAGTGAAGGAGCAATTGAAGTCTGAGAGAATTAAAAAGAAATGGACAAAAAAATCAAAAATGAAACCACAATCAGTATGGGTATATTGGGAACGTTTTTCAGTAAGTACGGGGATTTGGGTTGTATATTATGGGAAATCTAGAATGGATCGATGTTTTATATAAAGAGATACAAAATACAAAAAAAGAAAAGAATAATGGTGCTAAGTAAAAGCGAAAGCAACTATGAAGTAATGAGTTTTTCTCCCTTACCTTTACAGACCTAATTGTCTTATTGGATAAAACTACTTAAATTTGTGTCTGATACCAACTTTAGATCTGTTAATTTTTTTTTCTTACTGATCATTAAATGAGAGGTCCAGCCCTCCAATATATGCGTGGTGCGAGTCTTCTTGCCTTTTTCCCTCTCCTTGATTCAGGGCAAAAACATCGTACTGTATATAGTCAAATACTTCTTCCCCTTATCTTCATTTCCTGCATAATATACACCACAACAAATAATCTCAAAACAAAGAGGGATTTTTAAAATTTTTTGACCTCAATAACCAAATCCTTCTTGCTGTGTGTGTAATAAAAGGTGGCGGCTGTCTCTAGTGTGGAATAAGAACCTATAGAAGAAAATTCCATTCACAGGAGATCGACCTCCAAGCCGTTTTTTTTATTTCCTACCTGGTTACACCATCCCTTTTTTTTAATCCAATTCTTCTTCCCTCAGTGACTCACGACATTTGTTTTATTTCATTATGGGAGCATTCAGCTACAACGACAACTCCATGGAGGGAGATGTCTATACTCAAAGATTGTCTACATACATAAGACGCAATGAAGAAGCACTTGCGAACGGTTTGCTTTGCTTCTCCAAGAATAAACCTACAGGCTCAAAGACAAAGCCATTACGTTTATCGTTTACCATCCACCACTTGTACTATATCACAGAACGCATTGATTCCTCGAGTCTTGGTGTCGACGTTGGTCCTTTAAACGTCAAACTAGACAACCCAAATCACGAACCAACCTTCATCTCCTTCATGGCAAACAACGCCAGTTCCTCCAAACATTTTGATAGTGACACCAGATCCATCACTTCCATGAACTCGATGAAATCCATTGTTTCCAGTGCCTCGGTCTATTGGCGCTCATTTGCATTTAGTAAGGACCCCAAAGTAATCGGTAAGGACCTCAAGTACTTATATTCATCATTCACCAAAGTTCCTTGTTTAATCTTGTCCCCTAAAACCAAAGTCAACAGCATTAGTTCTTATGAGGAATATCCCTGTGATACATCTGTCCCTGTGTGCATGTTCAAGAACTTACAGGTCCTAGAAATAATAGAATACGAACCGAACGAGATATTTGGATGGCACATATTGAGTGAACAATTACGTATACTTGTTATCCGCAATTCAAAGATCAACAATATCGCTGAAGTCCTTTTCAATTTGGTCTTAGATGATGAATCCGGAAGATCTAGTTTCAATTCTCATAAACTTAAAAAGAGCAACGAAATCTACCAGCATAACAGCTCTCCGTCAGTGGATGACGTGTTCGAAGCTGAAAAACTTGCCAACAACAGTGCATTTAGATATCCCAGAAGAGAAAGAGCATCCACCAATGTTACTATAGGAGCTGGCTCCTTACCGAAAGACATGTACTTTTCCGAGATGAGTCCAGCTAGGGATTACGAAATCTTACCGGACACTAAGTGGTCCTTGTTGAAACAACTCACTGTATCAGAAACTTCAATTAATTCCATCCCTTCCTTTATTTTTAAGCCGTTAACTAATTTGGTCAAGTTGAATTTATCTAATAATCTACTCGACGAATTGCCAAATGGTTTGGAGAATCTTGTCAATGTCAAGTATCTCAATTTCTCTGACAACTACATTACAAGCATTAAAAAGTTACCAGGAAATTTGAAGTATTTGACTGCGTTAAACTTGAACAATAACAAGTTGTCTGATTTGTCTGGTTTGGAAAATTTGGCTGTGTTGGAGAAGGTAGATCTTCGCAGAAATTTGTTATCGGATATTGAATCCTTCAAACCAATTATATTACAATTCATCAAGAACACTCAGACGTTTAATAATGTGTACCTTAGCAACAACAAGTTGCCCAAAACCTACAGAAGCGATTTATTCAATTTATTCAATGGGGTTAAATACAAGAACAATATGAAGATTGATGATTCCCGACCAGGATATTTTGAGAGTGCCCTCTTGTTAGATGTGGAGTCGGCATTCAAAAACTTGGATAGATTCTGGGGAAACAATCAAAGTCCAGATCCAAGTATTCCTGAAAGACCTGAGTTCGAAGCAGACGCCAATACCATCATCAACGATGAAGTAACTACCGAATTTTTGACAAGTGCTGCATCAATTAGTACCTTGGAGAAGAATGGACATGAAAGAAAAGATACTTTGGAAACGTTAATGGATCCTTTCAGTACTTTCAAGATTGGAGATGAAGGCGCTTCTTCAAGCCAAAAAAGAAGATATGAACTCTCACGAACAGTACTAAGCTCTTCCCCGTCTGTCATTCATTCAGAAACCAACAGCGTTACTTCAGCACAAAAGATACCGTGTTCGCCCTTGAGTATCAATCAGAATTTGACCAATAAATTCGAGTCATCTTCGCTTTATACTTCACCCAAGGCTACACTTATCTCTGTGCATGCAACCCCGAACCTGGGTAGCCCCTCGGCATTGAAAAGATCCACAACACTTTCCCAGATGGATTTGGAATCACCTTCTGTAAATCCTTCTGCTGCACCAAACATTTTGACTCCCATCCAAGTCACTGCCCGAATGAGCACTTAATTGTATCACTTTATAATAGTTTTATCTTCGCATTCTCTTAATATCCAATAGACCTTTGGAACTGCATTTTTTTGGCAACAATGATCATTGCCCCCTTTTTACCCAGCTTGTTAGGTATAATAAATATTTGTAAAAGTAAATGTTGTATGAATATTGATTTAACCCGGAAAAACAAAGTGTTCTATCAATGGAAGCATTGCCTTCGGTAATCGGCCGGTTAAACGTTTGTGCCACAAGTTTCATTAGTAATTCGAATTTATTTACGTTGCTCATAATCGTGATGCTAGTATTGTATTTCAAGAATTGTCTACAAATATATCAGACGCCAAAAAGTGAATAGAATGAAGAGTACTGACAAACTTGATACAAAAAGGAAGAAAACGGGTGTAGTTATGAGAATTTGGAAGACCAAGAAAACTAATCCCATAGATTGCTTCTAAATTTTGTAATTGAGTTCTTGTTCGTGGTGACAATAAATATACTCTGTTTCATATCAAGTCGACTCGTTAATGTTCCAGGCGAGTTTTTCTTGACTTTTTTATTGCACTGGAATCTATGACGCTTCTTCTCTGTAATGCCAAATTATCAATAGGGAACTTACCTGAAATTTGTAATATTCATACAAATAAGCAATTGAACACATGCTTTCTCTTAGAGAATCATACCATAAAATAGGGCTTAGCAAGGGGAATTCGAAATCGTGATATAAGCCTAGTGCCACTGGCATATAATCTGAAACTTGCATTAACGAGTATTTTAATGGACCAACGCCAGTGGGTTGAATTACACCTCATCTTCTAGAATAACCATGAATACCAGCAAAACACATGGCTCCTAGTACTTTTGTACCTTATTAGTTACAAGTATTTAAAGCGAAGTTGCTATGGTTTTTCTTATCGCAAAAAAGAAGACAGTCACGGGTTAGGTCAAAACGGGTAATTTTACCTGCCGACACTAAATCGGCTAAAGTGTACATGGCTATACTGGTTAAGCACAATATAAAACCTTTAATCCGGGCTGTGGCACAATTTATATGTCTTAATTAAGAAAATTGCGCTTCAATTTATTTGGAAGGCGCTGCCGTTGTGGATGCAATTACCAGAAAGGTCGAGAAAAACAATAGATTGGTACTGCAGTGTGTATCATCGGTAGAATCATATGTTCAAAACCTTAAAAAAAGGTGCGATAAGGATACGGCTCTAAGCTAAAGTAAAACATCCAATACTAGCTTTTAAAGCAAAAGAAGATAGCAAATAGATTCCTTACATGGGGTGTAATTTCTACACAGCATGATCTCTAGTTTAACTAGAACTCATTTCAAGCAGCCGGATATTTGTTCTGTAGGTTTTATTAATGACACAAGGGTTGCAAACTTTTTTCTGCGTGCATAAGATGACTGTACATACTCTCTGCCACGAAAAATATGTCAAAGACGGCAGAGGGGCAAAAGGGGGGAATGTCAGAATTCTAATTTTTCCACCGAAATTGTCTTGGTCAAAAACAACAATAGAGTTCAGTTAATGACATTGATTGTTTATTTCAACAAATAAAATCTATCCGAATTGTCTGATGTTTTACAATCGTCACAGTCAGGATTTATTGGAACCACGAGGCTTTTGTAGATTATGTACAGTGCAGAGAGGCTTGGGGAGAAAAAATATGTGTAATAAAATTTGAACCGTTCGAACACGAAGAAAGTACATAGTTTGTATAGAAGGAATGCAGATGTTTGCTAGTTATAGGCTGTTTCAAACGCAATTTCCTCCGTAGAATTCCGATAACGCATTTAGTTTATTCTGAAATTCACAAACTACGATAGTTTATCGAGTGATCCAGATTCATAGTTATGAAACCCTAGTTACTCAGCTTAATTAATTTGTTTGAAAAATCGATATATAAATAAGCCAAGAGTTTGCAAATTCTCAATTATCTATCACTAAATACAGATTATGAAATTCAAGAAAGAAGGAGATGTTAAAATAAGACAGAAAAGTGTTTCTTCTCAAGAAACTCCATTATCAACCAAATTAGGTGATGCGCATATGAATATCTTGCCAACAAAAAAGCTTGTTTGTGTATTGATTACACTTAGTGCTGCCCTGATATTCTCCTTCGCTGATCAGACTGGAATCACAATTGGATTGTCTCTGATTGCTGAAGATTTAAATGCACAATCCACAATTAACTGGGCTGGAACCGCTTCTTTGTTGGCAAACTGTGTATGCCAAGTTCTTTTCGGAAGACTTGCGGATATTTTTGGTCGTAAGAATGTTCTTATCACCTGTTTGGGGATTCTTTGCATTGCTGATATAGCTTGTGGTGTTAGCAAAACGGCAGTACAGTTTTATATATTTCGTGCCATGGCTGGTATTGGCAATGGAGGGGTTTCATCGTTGGCCATGGTAATCCTAAGCGATGTTGTTACCTTGAAACAAAGAGGAAAATACCAAGGAATCTTAGGTGCGGGTGTGGGTGTGGGCAATGCAGTTGGTCCATTTTTAATGTCAGCATTTATAAAACAATCAAGTTGGAGAAGCTTTTACTATTTATTGGCACCGCTTGCGGTTGTCGTCAACTTGGCAATTTATTTTGTTATTGATGGTAGAGGTAAAGAATTAAACTCGGTGCTAACGAGGCGAGAAAAGTTTAAGAAAATCGATTACTTGGGCATTTTCGTTATAACAGCCTCTTTGACATTATTTCTAGTTGCCGTAAGTGGTGGTGGCTCGAGTTATCCTTGGAATAGTGCAATTGTCATTTCATTATTTGTGGTTGGAGGGTGTCTATTTTTTGTGTTCTTAGTGGTTGAGTGGAAAATTCCCAAGCTTCCAATGGTTCCTCTCCGTCTATTCAAAGTACCTTCATTGTGTCTCTTGTTATCCTCCAACTTTTTGTTTGGTGCAAGTTACTTCAGTTTTATGTACTACCTCCCATACTATTTCCAAATTGTGAAAGACAAAGATCCACTTCATTCAGCCATTTTCTTATTACCGCTTGTGTTATCGCAGGCGGTAATGTCTGCTATATCAGGTCAGATAATAACATACACAGGACACTATATCTATGTTGTGATTGTTGGTTACTCGTTGTGGGTCACCTCCTGTGGATTGTTACTTTTATGGAACGAAACTACGAATGATGGTGTTTGCGTGCTTGTATTATTAATAATGGGAACTGGAGTTGGTTGGACATTCCAGCCAACTATGGTAGCGGTCCAGGCTCATTCCAAGAAAGAAGACCGTTCAGTGGTTATTTCTACCCGGAATGTTATGAGATCATTTGGTGGGGCAGTGGGAATTGCTATTGGATCAACTATTGTGAGCAATTCTATGTTGAATGAACTTGATACTGTTGAATCAAGAAAAACTCTTCCCTTCTCCTTTATTGAGAATGCAAAGAAACATATTTTTGACAAAATCAATACTGATGGATTGAATCCTACACAAGTGATTTACTTCAAGCAGCAATACGTAACTGCATTACACAATTATTTTTATTTGTTGATTCCATTTATTGGGCTTTGTTTAATTAGCTCGTTTTTTGTCAGAGACCGTGGGCTCCAGTGCATTGATGACTTACCAAAATCCAACACAGATAAAGAAATATCGGCTGTGTCGACCTCGTCGGTCTAACGAATTATAATTTAATTTGCAGCCGTTGCGCAGTCTACTTTCTTTTTTTCCTTTTTTTTTGCAAGTTTTTTTTTAGGACAAATGTAATGACATTTTTCTTATTTGTACGCGCTTGATGCTCGCGTTCTTCTTCTCTTTTTATATAAACAAAGCGCTAAAGATAGATTTTCTAGTTTTTAATCAACACTCCTAATTATGAGTACACATAACAAGTATTCTGGACTTGATTACACCGAAAACGAGAGACGTGGATTATATTCTTCAATAGGCGGCCAAAGCACTTATGTGCCGAACTTTTCCCACACCAACAAATCGACCCTCTACAACAATGTTCGGCTACTGAATCTCACGGCAGAAGAAAACAATTACCTCAACTCACGTCCCACAAACTATCCAATAAGATCCAAGTATTCTCCAGATGTGTCTCTGAAGCCATCGCGGTATAATTTCTCCACCAATGAAGTACCTCCGAGCCCCACCAAGCCGCGCAACAAGTACCTTGCATCGCCTATCAAAACAGTACGAAATGGCCCACGTACACCTCTGGTACCACTAAACATGTACAGAACCCTTGATTCAACCCCACAGAAAGCAGCCAGTGTTGATCAAAATAATAATGGTGGCTATTTCACCAAGTTTCGGCACTTTTTGACCAGCCATCTCGCCCATGAAGACCAGGACCAAACGCGTGCGCTCAAGCGTTCAGCGCGAGACGTGTTAGACATAAAACCAACCACAGATCCAGTACCAAAGAGACCAAAACGGGTTACGTTTGAAGCTACGGAACAAAGTCAAAATCGGGAGTCGTACCGGCTGCGATTCATCGACGTTGATAATGACACACTCGACGAAACTATCCAAGAAAATAAGGTGCTTGCTTCTCAATTGGAAAAGTATAAGCTCTTACGGGCAGAAAAAGAGTTATTGGAACTCCAACACGCAATTAACAATGAACGAGCCAAAAATGAGCGGCTCATCACACAACATAGCCGTGATCTTCAGCGAACTGAATCCGAGTATAAGGAGAAAATACGTGTCCTTAATAGAATGATAAGTGACCTTGAAAACGAAAGGACGAAAAACAGTCGACTTGAGGCGGATTTCCAGTCATTATCTACCCAGCAAGAGCGAATGGACGAGCATATGAAGCAATTGATTTATGAATGTGATACAAAAAGTTCTAAATTGGCGGAAAAGGATCAACAATTGATTGACCTACAACACAAATTGGATCTGAAGGTAAGGGAATTGAGGCACCGAGAAACGGAGTTGGATGCTACGCAGCAGGAACTCGAATATGTTAAGGCAGAGCTTCGTGAACGGGCTGCTGAGGTCAAAATGGGTTTTATCAAGGATGAAATCGAGCGCAAGTTGACAGCTATCAAGGAGCTGTACGCGCAACAGACATTATCGCTCTCACAGGAGTTCTTGCAGCTCCAGATGTCCTTAGAGAGAAATGAACAGGAATTCAGTCGTCTTAAAGAGCGACTTGGGTTCAGTTACGGTATCTTGGAATCGCTTCTGGCTAAAGATAAGAGAGTCTTTTATCGGATATCCAAGTGCATTGAAGAAGAGCTTGAATACATGGCCGAGAGAGATATTGGTCCCAATGAGGAGCTGGAGAGTGCGAGAATCAAGAAGGGTGAAGGTGCGTTTCAGAAACTAAAGGAATACCTCATCACCACCAAAGCGAAGAACGAAACCAATATCAAGCATGTCAACGACACTGTCTTGAGTCTTGGGAGCAGTATAGATTCTGAACGAGCGCAGGCGTTGTACCAGAAGAAACAGAAAGCGTTGGAGAAATTGAAGTTAGTCAACGAATTGTCCATTAAAATCAACGAAGTGTTTGAGTTACAGGAAGATTTCAAGACCATGCTCACTTTTTCCAGCAAAGGACTTAACCTAAACAAGGTTTATAAAGAGATCAAGAAGAAGTTGGATGGTAAGTATATATAGATTGGAGAGTCACGTGTGTATAATTGTAAATTTTTATTAGTGTGCGCGAGACGCGTCACTAGCCACTAAAGATATACAGTGAGGTAACCACAGCAGCTTTCTGCCAGAAATATAGATGGAAACTCCTAGTTTGCCGATAAAGCTTCTGTCGCTGAGTTTGCGGCCACTTGCATATCGGATTTTATCAAAAAAGCACGGCTTGAACATCAAAACCGATGCTTTAACTGAATTAACCGAGATCATCAGCTACAAGTTCGGTTTCGACTGGCGTGGCCCAAAATCCCTTCAGTACCTTGAAGATATTGCCAAAGTATGGAAGATTGAGGACCGTGGAGTGTTCATCGATGGTCCTGGCTTGAAACAAGTAGCAAAAGAGCTCAATCGGGTCAATACAAAGAACGATGGGCCAGAAAAGGCTAGTCGTACCGACACTTTAGCTGACATGAATCTGGAAGATGTTGAGTGGAAAGACTATTTTAAGATTGTAAGTGCCAACGAACAGCCACACTTCAAGTTTGATAAGCAACGGAAACAGTTCAGTTTGGTCCCAGCACCTAAAGAAAAGACATTGGGTGAGCGATTGTCAAAGAACTTGGCAGGGAACGTCGAGATGTTCAGCAACCGGTACTTTTTGTTGTTGGACAGACTTTCACGGAACGAAAACTTTAAAAAGCTGTCCTTTGCTAGCGTTTCTTCCATCAGCAATACCTTGAGTGGAGGAACCTCGAACGAAATAACGTTGATCAAGAATGTTTTGGGACGACACGGCCAAAAGTTTCTTCTCTTTGGACTCTTGTCTACCAATGCCAATGGTGACTATATCTTGGAAGATTCACTGGATTATATCGAGTTAAATTTCACCCAAACATACAAGACACAGGGCTCCTTTTATGGAACCGGTATGATGGTCATTGTTGAAGGGATCTATTCTGCATCAGGTCAATCCTCCAGTGTTTCGAATGATTATATTGGTGGATGTTTCCATGTAAGTAATATCGGCCATCCACCTGCTGAAAGAAGAGATGCCAGCAATGAAAATTACGGAAACATCGATTTCTTGGGGATCCATAAGGAAGAAGCCAGCAGGGGCAATGACAAGGTGCTCAAGATTAATAAAGCGTGGAAAAAGAAGTTGAATGTGGTGGAGAGATCAATGACCAATCATAAGTTCATCATGTTGGGATCCAACTGTTTTTTGGACTCATTCAAAGTACTAGATGGTCTTAAAAAGTTATTTGGGCAAATTGAGGCAAGTCTAGTTGATATTGAGGACGAACAAGAACCATTAGCGATTGTGATGGTTGGATCATTCTCGAGCAAACCATTCACACCGACAAATGCATCAATCTCGAGTGTATCTAATTCCGAAACGTACAAAGGATTATTCGATAGCTTGAGTACAATACTATCGCAGTATCCCACCATTCTTCGCCGCTGCAAGTTGGTGATGATTCCCGGTAAAAACGACCCGTGGCAATCGAGTTATTCGCTTGGTGGATCGCGTCTCAACTATTTACCACAGCGATCTATCCCGCCAGTGTTCACCAACAGAGTGGAACGGCTTTTCCCCAACGGAAACTTTGTTTCTGGATGGAACCCCGTGCGTATAAACTACTTGACCCAAGAAATCGTGATACTTAAAGACGATTTGATAACGAAATTACGCCGCAATGATATCGTGTTTACCAGTGATTTGGAACGCGAGGCAGCACAGCTCGAACTTGATCGCAAGAATGATGATGACCGACTTAATAAACTTATTCATGAACAGGAACAGCAGCCGAAGGTTTACATTGAGCCCAAGATTAAGCAGGCAAGAAAGTTGGTCAAGACTGTGCTTGACCAGGGCCATTTGCAGCCGTTCCTTCCTGGCTACAAGGTAATTGACGTCACCTACGACCATGTACTACGTCTAGAACCACTTCCAAACGTTTTGGTGCTTCACGATGCTGGGTTTGAGAATTTTGAAGTAACTTACAATGGGTGCAAAGTGGTGAATATTGCTACATTGGTTGCAAGTAACCAACGGAAATTGAATTATGTGGAGTATTTTCCGGCTACAAAGCGGTTTGAATTTCAATCGGTATATTTCTAGGGCGTGTTTTATGTAATATTAACGGGATTGAATATGATAGAAGCCAGTAAATGAAGAAATCAGTAGAGAATCTTGTAGTATTTACGATTCCGATTCCAATTCCGTCAAAAGTATATTTGTCATATCTTTCTTCTTGTTTTATATGCAGTTCTCTCCTCTCATCAAAATTTTGGGAATCACCAACAGTACTTCGTTGTCATATTATATAATCGTGAATAATGGAGGGTTCTGGGCTTCAATTGTTAAAAGAAAAGCATGTGGAGTTTATAGTAGAGCAGGACTCACAAAAGGACACGTTTGAGTACTGGTTAAGTGAGCATTTGCGGATGAACGGGCTTTACTGGGGCGTAACGGCGCTCGCGACGTTAAATCGATTGGATTCGTTACCAAAAGACAAAGTGGTTGAGTATGTAATGAGTTGCTGGGACGAACAAGCAGGTGCGTTTGGATCATTTCCTCAGCACGATGCGCATATCCTTCTGACACTTTCTGCATTACAAATACTTAAAATCTACGGGATCGACGTACAGCCCGAGCAGCGTACGCGGTTGGTGGCGTTTATCGAAGGGTTGCAGTTGCCAAACGGGTCTTTCCAGGGAGATAAGTTTGGGGAAGTTGATACACGGTTTACTTACACATGCTTGTCGCTGTTGGCACTTCTTGGAGCACTTACCGATGGCGTGGTAGATCCAGCGGTGGATTTTGTGTTGCGGTGCCAGAATTTTGATGGCGCTTTTGGGTTAGCGCCAGGAAGCGAAAGTCACGCAGCGCAGGTGTTTACATGTGTCGGTTCGTTGGCGATAACCGAACGGTTGCATTTGCTTAGAGATTCAGTCACGAAGTTGACCAGCTGGTTAAGCGAACGGCAAGTGTTGCCGAGTGGGGGATTCAATGGCAGACCCGAAAAGTTACCTGACGTATGTTACAGTTGGTGGGTAATGTCGCTGCTTGCAATATTCGGAAAGGAACACTGGGTAAATCAACAGAAGCTAGAAGAGTTTATACTATCGTGTCAGGATCCTGAAAGTGGCGGATTTGGCGATCGTCCTGACAACCAGACCGATATTTTCCATTGTTGTTTTGGCCTTACTGGGCTAAGTTTAATTGACGCATCCAAGTATGGGCTCCGAGAGATAGACCCTGTATACTGTATGCCGCGAGACATTACTGCCAGATTGAGAAAGTGGGCGAACGCCTGACTCGGAGACCTGCAATCAATATTATCCGAAGCTATTTTTTTGTGTCATTAAAATATTACTACTTCTGTGTGTGTATCTGTAACTGTGTGTAAGTGAAAGTATAAATGTGTGCGTGTGTAACGTGCTAAAAATATAGACTGCAGGATGTAAAATCCGTAAGTCCATCTAGATGGGGATTGTCATGCCAGGGCATTCACATTCCTTTTGGGGGATGCCCTTTGTGGGCCAATATAATGGTTTAGTTCCGAGATTGCTGTGCCTAGCGATTCTCAATTAACCATATATTTCCGAGCCTCCGCGGAGAGCCGAAGCGGTTGTCGGTGAAACAAATTAAAACCTCTTCACAGATTCTTGGCTAGAAATGGAAGGATTTAAAGTTTTTAATAATCAATTTGTAACCCACTCAAAAATAGCTGAAATAGTGAAACTGGTTCACCCCTCAAAACCAGGATGTCGCACATGGCGACATTAGATGAGAAACCAAGCGGTCCTTTTGCCTCTTGGGGAAAATGACTTGGATTATAGAACTACGATGCCTCTAGCAGTTAATAGAAAGTGGAAAATAAGATAGTCAGTTGCAACATGAAATGTGGCTCTTTTTTACCGGAGAAATCCTATTTCGAATGTTCAAAAACGAATTTAACATAAAATTACTTCAATGACTAAAGAAAATTCGTTTGTACATATAACATACAAAATTACTGTACCATAACAATAGGAAGGACCCTCTATGCTTTACTTGATGGAGTTTGGAGCTTGATCTTCTAGTTTGTGGCTTCTTCGGACCTTTTTGTGATTAAGTAAGCCAACATCGAGAGAGTTTTTCAACAATATAGTCGACATCCCTTACCAGTGTTGAAAAATTGTTGCAATGAAAGTCATGCAGAGATAAGCCAAGAAAGGAATGTGTGTTCTAGCGGATGTTATGGAAGTATTTTGTTCAAGCAAATGTCCGGTGATTTTAAGATATCACCAAAATAATCCTTGAATCATTTTGAAAATGAATACATTATCAATCAATAAATCAAATTCAAGAGAATATTTTCTATGTTGGGCATTCAAACTTATTGAAACCTCTTTGCTGATAGCTACTTGGTTTAAGAACTGTGATATTAATTTCATAACTGATAAATTTAAATCAGGAAAATTTTTACACTCTACTAATTTGTTGTGGCAAATAGCTGTATCAACAGAAATATAGAAGGGGACTCTTTGCATTAATCTTTGTTTTATTAAGAAAGTTCAGATGATATTTTTGGTTATTTCTTGTGAATGATATTTGTATTTATTTCAAGGATACAGAATATACTTATTAAAAGTGTAATTCAAAGATTCTCAATTATAAATAAATACCCTCTAAAGTGATTGAAGTTTCATCCAAGTGATAGTTCAACAATATCCTGAATCTGAATATAAATTGATAAAGAACTCCTAATTTGGGGAAGTATAACCACTGTTGTAACACCTGAATTAAAATAATAAATTATCCTTCAACATATTGTGCCAGAAGTTTACTCAGCACAACTGCTCCGATTTAAGAATTCAACGTATTTTATTTAATAACAATTGTTTCCACTGTTATCGAAGTCACAAACACTTTGAATATTGAGTTTAACGATAGATTTCGTGAGCCAATGTACTCAATGGAAAACTAACGGACGAGAAAATTGAGACAAAATTGTGGACTATTGAAGCGAAAAATCGGATTTCTTCTTATCTAATGATTCTCAATAGATAGGAAGAAGCATCCACATACGCTGCTAAAATGATCCAGTATAAATTGGTGTAAAATTGTCTTTATGACCAACTTATCAAACGTATTTTTTTTGTCACATAAAATTAGCATGCTGTTGTTTCCTTCAACCTGGTAATACTTGTACGTTTCTCAATTGAATTTAAGAGACGGACAGTAAAATGTACCTTGTATTCTTTCTGGTATGTTTGACATTTGATTTTGAAACATGTAGGTGAGGTTGTCTTGGTGGCCGTTCAGATGTAATACGAATTTTTTGAGTTTGTATGTATCGAGGCTAGAAATAAGAGACCTGCATATTTCTGGTGAGACTAATGCGACATCCTGATTAAAGAGGTACCTCTATTATTGTAGAAAAAGTACTGTTATCATTTTGATTGAAGCTGAATTCCGGGTACCAACTGTCCCCTGTAACATGTAACGTGGCAAACAATAAAGCAGAGAAACAAAGGCTGCGACATGCCATTCTTCTATTAATCTTGCAATAACCTGCCCGATATTTGCAACGTAGTACGTCAGCCGTCTCAACAGGCTTCAACGTTGACCAGCGGAAAAATGCTGCAAGAGTATCTAACCCATGCCAAGTTTACCACTCTGAAGCCAGGGTATTATTTTTTTAATTCTTTCTAGTAGTCCTTATATATTGTTTGCTTAATTTCACGGCTGTTGGGTAACAGATATGGGTTACCATCAGCTAACAGCTGTTGATAAAATTATTATTTGTGATACAACAATAAACATAAACAGGGGTGGGTGTTGCATAAATTAGGTATTGTGTTGAGGATTACCACGCTATGTCCCGTCTTAGGAGCCCTTCACATACGTTACCGAAAAAAAGCTCCATGTCAAAAAAAATATGTAATGGTAAGCCCTCCCAAAAAGGGAAATTAAAAAATTAAATTAATAATATAACCTCAATCAACACAGCAATTTGAACGCAATTATGAGAGTCCAGAAAAGGACAGAGAGATGCCTAAAATAATATTCTCCTCCAAAAAATATATGCGATGCCAATCAGGAGGGTGCAGTAATACAGCTACACTTACCCGGATTTCGGTTTATACCATGGTTTATTTCTTCTGCCACATCTACGTTGTACTCCAACAATAATGAACCTTTGACACAAAAAATATCTAATCATATCGTAACTTCGTAACCATTAATTCAACAAAAAGTTGATAGAATGATGCGACTTCTTCCCCTCGCTGGTAGCTATTGTATTAGTTGTAGAAGTGCCGCTGATAATCCGCCGCCAGCGGAACTGGCAGGCATTGGGAGTCCGGTTGGGGAAATACAGCGATATGTCGCGCCAGCCCAACTTCTGAACTTCCTTGAGCTCACGTAGTAGTTTATCTTCCTTTGGAGTCCATGTGGTCAGTTGTTTAGACTTCTTCTTTTGGGGTGTAACCATGCTAAAATCGTGTCCGATAGGCACTCCAGGGGCATACAGTACCGGCATGCTTCCAGGCATTGTACGGCCGTATATTGAGGGTTGAACCAAATCGCCTTCTTTGGTAGGATACAGTCCGGGGGACTGTTGATAGAATATGTATTGAGGATATTGCACGGGCATTGGCACGTAATGTGGACCTATATTCAGAGGCGCAGGCATGGGTTGGCCCTGTGAATAGTAGTACAGTGTCTGTGGTGCAATGTACTGCACAGTAGGCGACAGATTTGCAGTCGAGCCGACGTTGAACATAGACTGCTCGCGCAATGTAATCGAAGGACTGGCTTTGGGAAGACGTCTGGGATCTTCGTAGGACTGGATATCCACTTCATAGCCATAGCTGGGTTGGAAAGAGTTCGTGCTCATTAAGGTAGCCATTATCTGTGAACTTCTTTTTTAGAATGCGATATGTTAGGGAGTGCAAGGGTTTTATTAAGACAAATGGCGTGGTAGTTAATTATTTCTGGGTTGTATGAAACGCAAGGGTGAATGTTGAAACAGTTACAGTAGAGTCTTGGTTAAACTTTTTTAATGATCCCCTTATGATTATCGGACTTATTGATCTCTAGAACGTCACAGTATTTTAAATATTACAAAAACCACCAGGTTTTTGGCCCTTTATACCTATTTATATAAGTATACATGAATTGCATAACATAATATTTATCTGACAGTAAATATTGCCGCCATAGATCTATGAACTAAGACATGATTGATATTTTTTATGAATAACTTTATTTTTTTACCTTGTGTAGCGTTATCACTTTTTTTATTTTCTTAGGAACTGAATGTTGTTCTTTACCAGTAACATGGTGGCTCAAAGAAAAATATTTTTGAAGAAACTGTAGGAAAAATAAACAGTGTTTTATTCTTTTAATTTTTTTCCTCCCTTTGAGTCCTACATGATACTACATAACAAAAATATAACGCTTCATATAAAAAATATTGCAGGAAACAAAAAGGATATATTCAACATAACCTCATTATGTAAGCTTCTGCTCTAGTGTTAGGTCATGAACGTGGGGATTCAAGTGACGTTCCAACAATACATATTCGAAGGAATAACAGAAACTTTGTATAGACATATGAGATCGTTTCATATCGAACCACCTTTAAATTGCTAATTCTTAGTAATAATTTGACTCTGTATATATTTTGTTCTAATTAAATCCCATTGCAACTATGGGGAAGGCCTGGAATGGACGAAACTTTTTTTTACCGAATCTGAAATGTTGTTCACCTAATTGTGTTGGCCATTATACTAAATTAATTTTAACTCTACGAAAGCGCTTTCTGATATGCCAATAATATTAATATTTTTGTTTTCGTGCTGGATATTTTTTCGCTGCGGCTCCTTAAAAATTTAATTACCCGTACCGATCCAAAGCGTTGCAAAAGTGACATTACGGAGAATGATCCAGACCCAACTTCGTACATTCTGAGATATGCATTGGCAATGGGTATCAGAAATCGCTAACTGCTTTGTTTTTTTCGCTTCGTGGTCTGTTTTTTTTCATTCGCTTGTGTTTTCCGAGTCACGGAGAGTGGTTCACTGCTGTCCATCGAAGTAAGCAGCACGGATAAAACGGATCTAACACTATCTAGCCCTTCCGGAAATGGACCGTAGAGCCAAAAGACTACTTTAATAGCCAGTACAATCTCGTCACGACTTTTCGTATAACTGCAGGCGGCATAATACGCGAGTTATCTAACTCCCTAGCTATCCAAATACCATTTGTAGATGTTGCACAGTTTAGATCAATGACATGTGTTTGGTCCGATGACGAAGTTGACAGTTCAGGGATCGATGATTGATTGTATACATTGTGCTTTGGAAAATACTAATACAGCTCATTGAGATGACAGATACTGAGTCTAAAAATAACGACCATGCTCCCAACGAAACTGGCTCTTACTTGCATTAGGATTCCTTCCATGTCACCCTGTAGATTGTACAGAAGATATTTTTTTACACTGTAAAGTATCGTCCATGTACCAAAATGATTGATCCAAGAAAAATATGCTACAACCCACCAAAAGCTTAACCAGTTGATAGCAAAACATGATTTTTTAGTTTATAATAGGTCTGGTGTGGGGGATGCTGATTTGTTGCTGTAGAGATAACCGAAGGTAAATCTTCAAGTACTCTATTTTATGATACTCAATTTTAGGTTGGAAAATGTCAGTATTAGCCGGTATTTTGTTGGGTTTGTCTCAAGAAAAACGTGAATCTGCATATTGTAAGAATTAAAAATCGGTCTAAATTGTGACTCTAAAGGTGTGTAAACACGGTTGAAATTATTGAGTCTCACTGAGACAAAAATACTAGTCAGAATCTTATTGATTTTTATTGCTTTTTTCCCGTTTTACCTGAGTACAGGTTTTAAATCACCCCCACGCATGTTTGTTTTAAACCTTCTTCAATCAAGGCAAGCCGAGCCGTGATTATTAGTTGTGAATTTTCTATATTAGTCAGTCCACATTGGGGATTATGCTTTGGTGCGAAAAATGAACTTTGCTGAATACAGTAACTCGGTAAGAGTTGCAAAGTGGCGTTTTGTAACTGCATAGGCATACTTTCAAGTGCGTTATTTTGCTGTCTCATCGATATGAGACCACATCGGACCAGCTTTTTGCTTTCAATTATTTTCTGGAAGGAAAAAAAAAAAGACTGTATATTTGTTGCTCAAATATTTTCTCTGGGTGATTACCCTTTATCAGGAAAAAATTCGTGACAGATCGCGCAGTACAGGTTCGAAGTGTTGTATGAAGATTATTTTTTTATTCCCTTACCGGTGAACTTTATGTTCTTCAAATAAACCCGAACACAAGAACAAACAATAAGGCAGAGTTCGTATTGGAACTATATCCGATATTTACCATTACATTCCAGTTAAATTCTATTTAAGAAAGTTTAGCGCAGGCAGGACAGAAGATAAGGCATGCACCAGGGGAGGCGTGGTTATAGATGTGTTACGTTCACGTGTATTGATGGCTTGGAGAAGAATAATAACAGTGTCCAGTTATTTTCCTGTTCTTCCCCATTGATTTATATTTTGGATGTACATTATTTTTCGTCCAATATTTTGAAGCGGTGTACATCAGCTTATTTGGTGAAACGAAGAGATATTCCAATAAATAACATCTTCGTAAGATTTTTAGTCTACGAGGGAAGGGTGAACTGCCCATTAAGTTGGATTGTTGACAAGGATAGTCGGCGGATAAAAAAAAAAGATACAACAGGGTTAACTAAAATAAAGTGGGAATTTATAAGTATTTATTGATGTGAGACTTGTTAAAAAGAATAATGCTAGCTAGATGATGAGAAAGAATATAATCTATGTATGATGTGAAAAGAGGGGAAGAAATAACCCGGAGTTCGTTGGTTGGCTAAATTGTGACCAAATAAGCTTGTTGCTATTTTGAAAGCATCAATTTTGGTCCTGCTAATGCCCGCCATGAGATTTAATAGTCATTATAATAATAATAATAATAATAATAATAAATCTTTTATTTTTCCTGGCTTTTTTCGAATATTGTGGTGGAGAGAAAATCCAATCAGACACCTCTCCTATGCGCCCGAAGAGCCAAACTTGACGGCCCATTGTTCGTATTGACTAAGACCCTCTGCCGAGACACTTGGTCGAATATACTTGAGACTGCTGATGAAGTCATCTAAATTAATTGGACGGATTTGGTCGGTTGGCGTCAGTAAGAGCTTATCTCCAAGCGAACGGAGTGGCCCCATTGCCGAGTCCTTAGCTAGCGCAGTGATATCGGAACCACTAAACCCTTCTGTGAGTGCGATCAATTGTTCCTGGTCCTGTTCTGAAAGAGTGTGGTTCTGGTACTGCAAGAGTTTCATGATTTGGGACCGACGGGTTTCTCCCTCTGGTAGTGGGATGTATTGTCTGGTGACGAAGCGGCGCCGTGCTGCCTCATCAATTGACCACGGCAAATTAGTTGCGCCCAAAATGAGCACGCGCGAAACGTCTTCTTCTTCACGACCAGCAGCCGCACTCGAAAGTTCCGACCACTGAATCAAGAACTCGTTTTTAATGCGTCGCGAACTTTCGATCTCACCTTCGGTCCGTGCCGAAAGAAGCGAGTCGATCTCGTCCATAAATACAATCAGCGGTGCCAATTTCTTTGCCAAAAGAAACAATGCCTTCACCAACTTCTCCGATTCACCCAAATATTTGGAGGTGAGCGAGGAACTTGAGATGGAAAAGAACGTCGATTTCGACTCTGTAGCCACTGCCCGCGCCAACATCGTCTTCCCGGTTCCAGGAGGTCCAAAAAGAAGCATGCCTCGTGTAGGTTCCCGGAGGCCGGTGAACAAGTCTGGCCGCAAAAAGGGATACACCACTGCCTCCTTCAACGAGTTCTTGGCCGCGTCCAACCCCACAATGTCGTCCCAGTAAACCTCATCGCCTTTAACCACAATATCAGTGAGAATCTGCTTTGCAGCCACCGGATCGATCCCTCGAATCGACTTGATAAGAAGATCCTGCTCCTCTTCTTCCGTAGGCTCGCCAGCCGGTGGTGAAACGGAAACAGAGGATTCGACTGCCGGTGACGGATCTCTCTTTGGCAGTGGATCACGTTTGGGCGATACTGTACGTGGTTTGGCAGCAGGTTTTGTCTTTTTTGGTGGAGCTTTCACGTAATTGTATGAAATTGTTGGTTTCGGCTTCGGTTTGCTATTGCTGGCCACAGACAGTCGTTTCTGCTGCTGTTTCATCATCTCCGAAACATTCAACGGCTTCGGTTTGTTATAAATGTATGTCTTAGGCTTTTCCCGGATATCTGACGTGCTCTTGGTGGCTCTGGCCGAAAGTTTGGGCTTGGAAATCTCGGGTTTCTGTTGCTTGTATACGGGATTTGTCGCGATGCGTGTAAGATTTATCTTGCTGTTGTTGGGTGGAGGTGTGGATTTTGCGTCCACTGGTTTAATGGTCAACTCTTCAAACCTCGGAAACGATTCTGCTTGCGGTGAATTGAAGTAATCGTCGAGAAAATCGTCGTTATCGTCGTTATTTTCGTAAAACCCACCAGTAGCAGGGCCTGGACCTTCCAAATCAATCAAGTTGGGCGAGTCTGATTTGGCAGAAAGTCCCAGCAGAGTCCGTGACGTGTTGGTGGGTGTGCGTTCCCAGTTTGCTGCTGCTGGTCCAGGGCCAAAGTCGTAAGTGTCCTGATCAAAATCGTCAAACGGTGACCGGCGGGGTTTGGGGACCGGAGGCGGCACTACTTTGGCACGTACTGCCAAGTTGGCAGCCTTTGACGCCTGAGCGTTCTTATTGGTGGCATGGGACACCGAAACGGTGTTGGAACTCCCGCCGCCGGGCCGCAACGACTTGAGCATGGGTCTGTTATGGCCATGAGATGAGCTGGATGTGCTGGAACGTGAAGTCGGTGGCCTTAACGACAGCACCAGCAAGTTTTGTGGTGGTTTGGACGCCGTGACGGCGGTTACTTGTTGGTGCATGGGTTTTTTGGGGTGGAGTTCATCGATGCGGAGCTGGACACGGATCAAGTGTTTTACGTTCAGGTCACGGATAGCTTTAATCTCCAGAAGAATCTGCAGTTCGTCTGCATTGAGTTTGCCACTTTGACGTTCAAACAACTCGATCTTGTACAAGAGCGACGTGTGGAGTCCTTTCCATCCCTTGAGTGCGGCCTCGACGTTGTTTTGTTCCTCAAGAGTAAGGTTCTTGATCGTCTGGTCACAGCAATCGGTATATGTCTGTTGTAGCTCTTCTAGCAACAGCAATTGCTGCGGTTTCCGGCGAAACATGGGTTGCTGTACGATTTACTTGATTCGAAATTGTAACCTCGCACTACAAAAAAAAAAGAATCACATTCAACATCTCAAAAACAATGTTCATTTTCGTTTTCGTCTTTATTGTGAATCTTTTAGCTTCATTCTACGTTCCTTTTCTTTTAAATTCATCTTTCTACATTTACTTTATCGTGACATAACGGGATACATTCAAGTTTCCAACCTCAAACATATTCTAAATAGTCACTGTTGCTCTGTCCTGAACATGATCAACAGTTAGCTCATGTCATTACCTACTGCACCCATCCAGACCCTACAAGCCACACCATAAAAAAGCGCATCTTCCTAACTTAATAGGCAAGACACAGCATGACTCGATAAACAGATCCAGTGACCACAACAGGCAAGCGTTCGCCAACCGCCAAATTATCCGGAGGTATAAACTTTCGATACCGAGCAAAAACTTTTGGCGCAGGTGCGACTTCTTTTATACCCCTGGTTTGTGTCCGGGTAGCATCTAAAATTTCACAAATTGATTGAATTCTCAATATTTCATAGTAAAACTCGAACCCCACCACTCAGAAATGGTAGAATTTGATATTGTTGAATGGGCGGTGTTTCTTGCAAGCCAGGTACTTGGAGCTGCAAGTTTTATACTTCTCAATCTGTTTCGGTACCTTTACGCCTTTCTGCCAACTCTCACCAAATGGTTGACTGTACTTGCGGTTCTTTATGTGGGGTACCGTATTCTCGTACGAGCACTCCGGATCTGGATGCACTTGTTAGTAACCACCGTCAAGACATTGTTCACCTTGACTGTCATAGGACTACTTATCGTGATTTATTTGCGTGGTCTCTCGCGTGTGATATACCAGGACGTTCCGTACCTTGTTCAGGTATGGCTGTGGATGTGGAGCGGTGGCCGTACCAAATCACCGTTTGATATCGAGCAATGGCTTGGAATCGACTTACAGCGTTACTTTGTCGACATTAAACAGGCATCGCTTGCTACCAAGGCTCCACCACGTTCAAGATTCGGAGTTCTTGAAGGCGATGAAGAAGCAAAGGCGTACTTTGACTACCTCAATGATCACTTCAAGCATTCCAAACGCAAAACAGCAGACTTTGGAGCTTTCCAGGATTGGCTCCATGATGGCTGGGACTCCTTCGAGAGTTACCTACAAGGGTCAGGTATTGATTTATCGAGTTTGTTTGATATAGAAAGGAATTAGACCTTTTCGTCTTCCTCCTTCTGTTCATCTATACATTGCAATCCACGATCCCTGACAAACAAGTTGCCGACCAAACACACTCCAATCAACGGGATCGTGATGATGAAGAAGTTGTGGAGTGCTTTCATGTACATCAGCTTCACCACAAGCATCTGGCTCGAGGAGAGCGACGCAGTTTCGATGCGGTTGTAGATATGTGTCTTCAAATATGTGAGCAACGATGCTGGAAGCACCGAATTGCCCAGTTGTTGTTGTTGGCTGATTTCATGCAAAAGGGTGTTAGAAACCACCAACGATCCGATGGCGATCCCGAAACTGCCTCCAAATGACCGCAAGACGTTTCTGGTACCGATCACCACCGCTCTTTCGGATTTCTTGGAGTGTGCCTGTGCTGCCACCATCGTGGGCTGGAAAATGAAGCCCACACCGGCTCCCATGATCAAGAGAGTGACGACCACGACCCCAAAATTTGTATTCTCGTGAAATAAAAGAAGTAAGCCGCAACTAAGAGTCCATAGAGTGAATCCAACGATGGTGACTGGTCCGTAGTGGCCGGAATATGTGATGATTTGTCCGGCCACGATAGAAAAGATCGATTGCGGCAACACGAGTGGAAGCAACAAGAGCGATGAGTGGATGGCATCGAGTCTCCGCACGATCTGGAAGTAGTACGGAACGTAGTAGAGAAAGGCGTAGTAAGCAAATCCAAAGAGGAAATTGGACCAGAGGATGATTGCCAACGATACCCGGCCAAAAATACGGATGGGGATCATAGGAAGTTTGGAGATTGTGCATTCGATCACGATAAAGCCCACGAGACACACGGCTCCCACGACAAACATCACAATCACAAGTGTGCTGTCCCATTTATATGTCAGACCTCCGCCGGAAATCGGGACCAAGATGAGGGTGAGGGCCGCTGTGCTGAAGAGCATGCCCAAGTAATCGATTCTCTTGAACTTTTCCGATCTTTTAAGGACGGTGCTGAGCTGCTGGGCACTGTCTTTGCTGTCGATGCAGTAGTAGATGATGACCATTGCTGCCACTACAATCGGCGGCATCATATGGTAGAAGTTCCTCCACGAGGAGTGTTCAACAAATGCAGCCATGATAAACGGGCCCAAGGCATTTCCGAGTCCGACCTGGGCCCCCAAAATGCCCTGATATTTGCCTCTTTGTTTTAAGGTACAGATATCACTGAGCATCACCATAGTAAGAGATTGGGTGCCACCACAACCAATGCCAGCAAATGCTCGAAACACATAGAATTGCGGACCGGTTTTAACAAATCCGATGCACAAATCCGAGACAGCAAGAATGCCGAGCAGCCCCAACAAGATGTTTTTGCGACCAAAGATATCGGCAAGCCGGCCGAAAAGTACCTGGCATACGCAGTTTGCAAGTAAAGCAGCACTTCCTGCCCAGTTGATGGAAGTTTCAGCGTCCAAATCTTGTGCGATTTTGGAGAGAGCAACAGTGATACCGGTTTGGTCGCAAAAAGTCAAAAAGAGTCCTACCGAAAGCGCGGCAAGACAGACGAGAAGCTTATTTCGCGGCAAGATGTTGAGGTGGGCATCTCCGAGCCGGTCTCCCAAGTCTTGGTTTGTATTTTTTTCGTTGAGCAATGGAGATTGGTGTGTGGAAGCGCTCATGATGGTCAGAATTTAAATGTAGTTGCAGCCAGACAGGTTTAAGTGGTGATGCATAAAATACACAAAAATATAGCCAAAACTCAAAGAAATGCACTGTGCCAAAAATAATAAAGTGAAAAAAAACCAAAGTTTATCTCAATGAAAAAATAAAAATGTATTAAACAAACCCAAAAATAAACTCCGGTTGTAGTGAAGTGAAGTGAATTTTAACCTGAATCCTGTAATTCTCGTAAATTTGTGTGGAGAATTTCAACTTTCATTTTTGGGTTTTTTTGTATCAGATATATAGAACCAACAATTATTTTTCGGCGCCAGGTTCGGAATTCCAGACCTGTCATTTTTTTTATGGAACCCCTTGCTTCCCCGCTGTTACTATAGTAGTTATGGCGCAAGATAAGTGGTTTCTTCC
>JAJMKY010000066.1:70133-106328 GCA_030564025.1 Teunomyces panamensis | reverse complement strand
TTAACAACATTTACTTGATTTAGCCTCTTCACCTCTACACGTTCTACAGGTTACCCCGGCCATTCATCTGCGGTCTTTTTGTCATCTTATTTTCTGCGGTCATTTTTTCTCCTGTTTGCCTCCGCAATCTTTCAATATTTTTTCATTAGATTTTTTTGCGTGGTTATAGAACCCATTGTCCTGCACTTCGAGCACCACAGCCTTTTCAGTATTCTGATCTACATTATAAACGACCGGAACGACCACATCTTTTTCAACAAAACATGTCGGAATACGACCGCAAATTGAAAGCTTCGACCGGCAAGCGTAAGTATCATCAGAAGTCGCGTAACGGATGCACCACCTGCAAGAAACGGCGCGTCAAATGTGACGAAACAAAGCCTTCGTGTGAGAAGTGCCAACATATGAATCTATCCTGTGGCTACCTCACAGACGCCCCCGCCACTGTCGCCACTGTCGCCACTGTCGCCACTTCCGAAATCAATGATCTGGAGCCGGTCATTAAGAAGCACAAGCCGTCGCTCAACACGACAGAAAATTTGCCTGACAATTTGTCTGAAAAGACGTCAGAGACGTTGGCAACGCTTGCGTCCAACCTTTTGGGCGCGGGCAACCTCAACAACTTGAACCTCAGCCACTTGGTCAACAACTTGAGCGGCATGGATCTTCCCAATCTCGGTAACTTGGCCTCGTTAACCAATTTGGCAACGTTGGCACAGCTTCCAATTGATCTTGGTAGCTTGGGGTCGCTCGCTGACGTGTCTAGCGTTTTGCTGCCGCAAAAGAATGGGTCCAAACTGAAAGTGGAAGGCAAGCCGCCAACAATTTCGCCAAATAATAATACGCTGTCTGCAGCAAATGTGTCTGAAAATGTGTCAGACAATATGTCTGCAGCTGCCGCAGCAGCTGCAAGTCCACCCATGGAACCAGGTACCCTCAACATGCTCGACTTACGACTCATGTTCCACTATACTTCCCAGGTCGCCAATACCATCACCGGTGCCGGTATCTCCGACACAAACATCTGGAACTACGATATTCCGATGTTGGCATTTCAGTACCCGTTTTTGATGCATCTGATTCTTGCGTTCAGTGCCACGCACTTATCGCGGACAGAAAAAGGCTTGGACCAGTGTGTTACGTGCCATCGTGGCGATGCGTTGCGGCTTCTCCGGGAAGCCGTGCTCAACATCAACGCCAACAATACCGATGCGCTTGTGGCACTGGCACTCATCTTGATTATGGACTCGCTCGCGAACGCTTCGTTTCCTCTGTCAACATCACCAAAATCGCTCCCTGCCTCCGCGTGGATCTTCCACGTCAAGGGCGCTGCCACGATCTTAACGGCGGTGTGGCCGCTCACCGAAGCGCTGCGGTTTTATAAGTTTATTTCGGTGGATTTGGGCGATTTGGGCGATATAATCAACCAGCGCACTAATCTTGGGAAACTGGAGCTGGGCCAACAGTTTGCCGAGCTCGAGTGTCACGATTCAGACATCGCCGACTTGTTTCCGGTGGAGATCGAGCTGCCGTACTTGATCACGCTTGCGTATCTCAACAAGCTTCACAAGGAACGGTATAAACTGGACTTTATCTTGCGGATTTTTGCTTTCCCAGCGTTGTTGGACAAGATGTTTTTGTCGTTGTTGATGCTGGGCGATATCAAGGCCATGCGAATCATGCGCTCGTACTACAAGTTGCTCCGTTCGTTTACCACCGAACTAAAGGACAAAGTATGGTTTTTGGAGGGCGTTTCGCAGGTGCTTCCGGTTGACGTTGAAGAATACGCAGGAGGTGCCGGTGGTATGCTGATGATGTTGGACTTCTTGGGCGGCGGGCCGGCGATTGTTGATAACGAGATTGACGATGAAATCACGCAGTTTGATCCAACGGGGATTTTGGCTACAAAATTGGTTGATCCCAATAACTTGCCGAGCGATATCACCAGCAACTTGGATGTGATGCAGGGCGACAGCTTTATGTAATGTGTATATATTTATTGAGGACATGAAATGCATACGAATTTATGCAGACTAAACGACAGACAGACATTATAATACTAATCGGGGTTATAATATACGACTAATCATACCTAAAATGGAAAGAACTCGATTGTAAACACAAAAATGACACGATAGTAAGTTGATTCTTTATAGATAATGGATCTAATCTCCTCCGGAATACAGATTGGGCCGGACTTAGTATGCACGAGAAAATGTCTGGAAGATAAAGCTGCAAAATATTTGTGGATGTTTACTTTTATTTTTATTTTAACCTTTATTTTATTTGAAGGTGTATTTTTATAATTTTCAGTTTTTTTCCGTTTGTGTGTATCCTCGTTGTATGTTTTCCAGTCAGTCTGGGTTCACATTCCCTAAAGGGGACAATTATTTTGGTCATAGACATCGTGTGGACACAAAAATGTCGCAGGAGCAGCACCTGGTGCTGCAGACAGAAAGAAAGGAGAAATATGTTCCAAACGTCTGCAGCAAAAAGTTGGCCTTGTCCTGCGGTGACTGCAGGTGAGGTCTGCATAATACCACTTTGCAGGAAATATCTACAACCCACGTTGTATGTCCGTACGTGCATGGCTGGGTGCATATCTAATCGTTTCAAGAATATGTCGCTGGGAATGCGACACAAAAAAAACCGGGTCTAAAAATTGCCCCGGTTAGCGCACGCACAAAAATCTCACACGGATTTTCAGAAAACAAAACCTCACAACAAAACGGTAGTGACTTTGATACTAGATCAAAAAAAGAGTTTCGGACGGAAGAACCCATTCCCATAAACCCCTGTGTTATTACGTTGACGCCATTCGCTTGAAGTTAGTGGTTCGTTTTTTTCCTATAAAGTCGACTGATTGCTCCCTCCGTGCCTGCCCTTTTTCCACCAGCTATGCAGACGATAAAATGTGTTGTTGTCGGCGATGGTGCCGTCGGGAAGACTTGTCTCTTAATTTCATACACCACGTCCAAGTTTCCTGCCGACTACGTGCCTACTGTGTTTGACAACTACGCTGTGACTGTGATGATCGGCGACGAGCCATTTACGTTGGGTCTTTTTGATACTGCGGGCCAGGAAGATTACGACAGATTGAGACCGTTATCGTACCCCTCCACCGATGTGTTTTTGGTGTGTTTCTCTGTGATTGCCCCTGCTTCATTCGAAAACGTCAAAGAAAAGTGGTTCCCTGAAGTACACCACCACTGTCCTGGTGTGCCCTGCCTTATTGTGGGCACGCAGACCGATTTGAGAAACGATGAAGTCATTTTGCAACGTTTACAGAGACAAAAGTTGAGTCCTATCACCAACGAGATGGGCGAGAAGTTAGCCAAGGAGTTGCGTGCTGTCAAGTACGTCGAGTGTTCTGCTTTGACCCAACGTGGGTTGAAGACGGTGTTTGACGAAGCCATTGTGGCTGCCTTGGAGCCTCCGGTTATTAAGAAGTCCAAGAGGTGTATCATCTTATAGGTCTAATAAATATTATGAGAGAGGTTTGTAGTGTTTCAGATTTGTCACCTTGACAATAAGTTAAAGCGTCAACAGAAAACAGACAACATATGCAAAGAAAAGTGCGACGGAAGGTTTCGATTAGAAAGGTTCGGAATTTTTGGGGGCGCCAGCGGCGAGGCGGCAAGGCGTGGCGAGTGTGAGGGTAGAGAAGATTTTCTGGGAGTGTCTGTATTAATCAATCATTTTTATTTTGGTCGGGGTATATTTTCTCCGACACTTTTAACAGATATATTTTTGTCTGTCCTAAATTTTTGTCTGTACGGGTTTGTCGATTGTCTTTTTAGTCCGGTCTGGCTTTATCTTTGCTTTTGTCGTTTTTGTCGCAGTATAATTTTTTTTCTTTTTGCATATCACCCCGTGCACATAACTCATCATCGCACGTAACCGTATTAACTAGCTTGCTGCGCTAATCTAATTAAATTATAAAAGGCTAAACGCAATGAATATACGGCCTGAGATGAGTCTGGAGGCCTGGAATAGTGCGGATCAAGTTGTGGAAGGCCAGCGGACACCATTGAGCGAAACACGGCGCTTTCAGGAGGCCGGAAGCGGCGCGTCGACTCCGTTTCTCGACGCCGAGTCGTCACACCTGCTGGTACTGTTTGATGAGCTGCCACAGCTGAGCCAGTTCCGTACCAACCTCGTGTTGGGTTACCAGTCGTTTCTCAACAACATTAATTATGCATCGGGCCACAAAACGTTTCTTAATGATACACCAAACCCGCAACTTTCGCCCGTGAATGACGGCAATTCTAACCACGACTATTTGCTGGTCGAATCAACGCTGGTTCCCGGTTACACGCTTACCCTGCGCTTTTCAGGGCTGTCAGCACTTGTTTTTCACGCCAAGGATGCGCAGCAGCGTCGGTTTCTTGTACGGTTATCGCCAAACTTGCGTAAAAACATGCTGCTTCTGCGGTTTTTGAATGAATGGCACGTTCTTTCGGGTAAAAATGCCGGCAAACAACGCCGCTTTTTGCTGGCAACATCCAAATTCAGGCAGAAATCGAAAGAGATCGAAACTTCAGGACCGCCAACCCTCCCAACAACGCTTGCTGGTGTTTTGTATCCCGTGGTGGTGTGCAATGTGGTCACTGGCGACCGACAGCACCGGTTGGCTATGGTTTATCGTGACGAGGGTTTTGTTACCATCAAAGAAGCGGCCAAAAACGCCAATTTGACCACTATTCTCACCGATATGATTGCTGTGGTGGAAACTCTTGTGCAAATTCATACGCTTGGCTTCGTGCACCACGGGATTTCGTCCAACACAATTGTCAAACTGAAACACAGCGTCCGGCTTTGTGGCTGGGACTTTAGCTTTGCGATGCAGCCCGAAGACGCAGCTCACACGTACAGAAAACGTCATTTGGCGGCGGTGGCGCCGCTAGTGCCGTACCTCAGTCCCGAGTTCTGTGGCGAGACGCAGGGCGTTGATTTCCGGGCCGATATCTACTCGGTGGGTGTGGTTTTATACGAATTAGTGGTGGGGACAGTGCCGTTTCACAGCGATAATCCGGGAACAGTGGTACGAATGCACATTCTGCGTGAGCCACCAGCGCCACATGTTGTGGCGAGTGTGCTGCGACGGCTTCTGGACGTGATTCTCCTGTTATTGGAAAAGCTGCCGGAAAAACGGTTGTTGGGAACTGAATTGTTGAAGGAATTGAAGGAGATTTTAAGTGAAGAAATTGGAAACGAGAAGGTTCGGGAATCGTTGCTTAATCTGGAAAATGGTACAAGAAATCAAAGCTTAATTGAACGAGAATCCAAAGAAGCATCCAAAGAAAGTTTAATTGAAAGCTTAAATGATAAAGAAAAGGCTGAAAAGGTTGAAAAACTGGAGAAAGAGTCGCAGAAATCGCAAGCTTCGGTTTCTGCTCCTTCTCCAGTTTTTCTCTTTCCCACCACCGTCTTTGGTCGCCAATCCATCACTCAATCCATCATTACTCATCTTTCTTCCATCAACAACGGTGTCAATCTCGTTTCGGTCTCGGGTCCATCAGGAATCGGCAAAACCACGCTCCTTGACGAACTCCGGCTGGCTGCCATTTCTTCTCCCGAACTCCATTTCTACTGGAAGTTCAACCGTCACCGCGGCTTCACCGCCGTTTATCCCATGTTCGTGCACGGTGTACGAACTGTTCTAGGCCAGATCCTTGCCCTGCTGGCGGCCGAACTCGACCGCTGGCGCGATGCCATCGTTCTGCGTGCTCCCATCGACTTGAGCGTGTTGTTTGCTCTGGTTCCAGAACTCGCAACGGTGCTTGGACCCAAGCACCGCGATCTTTTCCGTGACAATGCCCTGGTCAACTTGGAACGCAAGTACCGCTACGCCTTGAAGCTGGTGGTTCTGGTGTTGGCGATGCAGGGCCTCACGGTGTTCTTGGACGACGTCCAGTGGTGCTCGGACGCCGAATGGGCGTTGGTGATGGAAACTGCGGCGCTCTTTCGCCGCCACCACGATACCAACGGCGCTTCCTTGACGATTGTCGCCTCCGTCGACTCACCAGCAAACCTCCCCACACTCGAGGCCCTGATAAAACAGTTTGAACTTGAACCACTCAACAAGGAAGCGTTTGGTGACTGGGTCCATGCCATGTTTGACCCACAACGTGAAGATGGACGAACCGCAGCGCTTGTCCAGTCGCTTTACGATGCTACTGGCGGCAGTATCTTGCGAGGACGCTACGCGGTGCTTGGAGCCGCGCTCCACGGCGACTTGCGCTTTGACAACCGCAGCAATGGCTGGCAACTCACCAAAATTCATCGTGCCAATGCAGCGACGCTCCTTGCCAAACTCACGCCGCCAGCACGTCTGCTTCTCGAACACGCTGCTGTCATCACTTCCGGATACTACTTCCACCTTCTGGACCTTGTGGTGGCCGCCGACGTTGCTCTCCGTGACGCCCATCTTCTTCTCCAGCTTGCCATCGAGCTCCGAGTGGTAGTTCCAGCATCGACGTACTGTAAGTTGCCGTTCCACTTGATGGTGGAGCCCGATTTCCCGTTCGAGTTGAGCGACGACAGTGTGTGGCAGCTTACAACGCAGGCACGGTACCGTTTTGCCCACGACAGCGTGGCACAGGCGTTGCTTGATGGGCTTGCGGGCGCCGACCAGCTTTCGGAGGTGCACCGGCGCTGTGGCTTGCGGTTCCACCGCCACATCACCAACAAACGCACCTTCAACGTACGCCAGTTTCTTGCCAACGCCCACCATTTTGTTGAGCTGCTTGCGGTGCGCCGTCCACACGACACCGACATCTACACCGAAATGTTAGTGCGTGCGGGCCGCTTGGCATCGCTGACATACGATTTGGAGGCGCTGCTCCGGTTCTTTCGTGCCGCTGACGCCGTGATCGTCAATCCACGGCTCAAACTCAAGAGCATCGTCACCATCAGTCAGACATACTACTTGTTAGACGAGTACGAGGCGTGCTTGGAGTTTCTCGCACTCCATCCTCACTACGACCCCACGCTCTTCTTGTTAACGCGGGTACGGTGTCTTGTCAATCTCGGCCAGAAGCGTGAGGGTATCGCAGCTGCGATCCAGGGCCTTAAACGGCTCGGTTTGGACGTGGTTCTGGACGCAGAGGCCGCCCAATTCCGCCACGACGCCCTTGCACCGCTGCTCCCGGCACTGGCAGCCGAAATCCGCGCTCTCCGCGCCCTCCCAGTCACCACTAACCCAGTGATGCTGCTCGTGTACGAGTTGATGGCGGAGATTCTCGCCCCGACGTACGATACTGACGACGAGGAGTTGCGACGGTTTGTGTGTGTCAAGTTAATTTCGTTGATGGGCGAACACGGCACGCTGCCGCTCTGTGCGTTGCCGTTGTTAGAATACGCCAACGTGCTTGTCAAGCAGGTCGATACGGGCAGTTACCTCCGTGCAATCGAGTATTGTCGTCTTGCGCTCCATTTGGTCGATACTGCGCCGCGGCTCGTGTTTACGTACGTCCAGCGCGTGTACGAACTCTACATCACCACATTGGCACCGTTTATCGAACCATTGGACACCGTTATTGAGTACTATGAGATGTTCTTGAGCCTGTCGAACCCGCTCGTTACTGCCAAAGCTGGTGGTCGTGTCTTGCTCTCAAAACCATATGAGATCCGACTCTTACGTGTTGCCAGTTACACCTCCAAGATGCCACAGCTCGACATGCTTCTTCGTGACCTCAACCCAGACCTGGTGCACACCTTGGGCTACGCTTTGGCACGCGGTGAGTTGCAGCTCGACGAATTTATCCGGCGCTGTGGGCTGCCCACGTTACTGCGCTACCGTCGTTTCAGTTTCCATCATTACTGTGCCGCTTACTACTTCCACGTCAACCAGTTGGACCGTGCAGCGGTGCTGGCGTTGCGGGCATTCGACTTGGCAAAGGGTTTGCGTAACACCATCACCATAATGGAGTTTTATTACCTCGCAGCAGCGGTGATTTGCGTCAGATCAAGTGAAATCACTAAAATCACCACTAATAACACTGTCAACACCACTGAAATCACTGCCAGCTCCTCTGACACCTCTTCCAGCACTGGACACACTGATTTCGACCCGGTTTCGCGGTTTGAGGAAGTGATGGATTTCATTGCCAACCAGTACGCTCTCTGGTGCGAAACGTGTCCGCTGACGTTCACGGCCAAGTCGTTGACGATGCGGGCATACAGCCAGATTCTTCATGGCACTGTGACAACTCTCGACGTGCTTGACACGTTTGACGAGGCGATCGAGTATGCACGGGAGGCCGGCAGCGCCTACGACATCGCATGGCTGAGTTTCTTGTGTGCGTTGTGGTTGGAACAGAGCGGTGCCGGTCGCAAACGCATTGCTACGTACGTACGGTCGGCCACCAACGCGTTCCGCCAGATCAACGTCAACTATATGTTGGTAATCTTGGGGAATTGGTTCGGCAGCTACACGCTGGCGACGGTGAGTGCGCTTCCTACAGAGCTCCTGGTTCCCAAACCGCCGCCAACACTGCAAGTACGTGCCTATGCGCCCGCAAAGGCGCTAGCGTTGCTGTCGGATCTCAACGCCGCCGTCAATGCGTGTCTTCTGATCCTGGCGCTGCTGGATCCGCCATCGATCGTTGCCAAGTTGCTCGAGAACGCGTTTGTGTTTCTGGACGCCGATTACGGACTCGTGGTGACCCGTCAGGAAGACGGCGAGCCTGCGATTCAAGCCGTGGGTCTGCCTCGTAGCGTGTACGCCGTGAACCATGCGTTGGCGCTGCGGCAAGATCTCTGTCCGGTGACGCTTGTCAACTGTGTGTTGGCCACCGGCACGCTTGTGAACAAGGACAGTGATGCGGCGCTCTTTACCAACCGGTTCGGCAAGGACGACTACTTCCGGCACAACAGCTGCCTGGCGCTGGTGTGTTTTGCGTTGACGGGCGTTGATGGCGTTGTTGGAGCGTTGTACCTCGAAGGGCTGCAGCCAGGAGTGTTTAGCCAGGAACAGGAAGACTTGGTGCTGCTCTTGTGTACGCAGGCAGTGGTTCTGCTCGGCAAGGCGCGGTTGTATACGCAGATGGCGATTGCAAAACGGGCAGCTGAAGAAGCCACCGCCGACAAAGCGAGTTTCCTTGCCAACATGCTGCACGAGATCCGTACGCCGTTCAACTCGTTGTTGGCATATGCGATTTTCTTGCTCGACACGCCCTTGACACTTACCCAACACGAGTACGTCGAGTGTATTCGGCTGCTGGCGTTGGTGACACTCAACATCATCGACGGGATTTTGGCTTTCCTGAAGATCGAGCACGGTTCGTTTACGCTCGAGACCGAGCCGTTTTTAGTACATGAATGCATCGAGACGTCGATCCAGCTTGCTGGAGACCATGCAGCTGCTTCCAGTGACTTGGAGTTGGTGTTTGATAACCGGTGTCCTGAGCTAGCGACGATGGTGGGCGATGTGACGCGGTTCCGGCAGATCATCATCAATTTGGTGGGTAATGCACTCAAGTTCACCACGCATGGCTCGATCGTGGTGCTGTCTGAAACGCGGGACGTTGGCGGCGGCCGTGCCGAGCTCTGTATCAGTATCAAAGACACTGGGATTGGGATTCCTGAGGCCAGTAAATCAAAGGTATTTGGAGTGTTTTTGCAGGCCGATGGCTCGTCACGACGGGAGTTTGGCGGTGCTGGGCTCGGACTCCTGATTCTGAAGAAGTTGGCAGAGATGATGGGAGGCACGTTGACGTTTGAGAGCGATGAGGGCGTGGGAACCACCTTTTTCTTTACCCTCAACGCGCGGGTCGAGTATCAATCGGAACCTGAGCTCGTGTGTCGCCGTCGGGCGGTAATTGTAGACGATCGTCGGCTCATTAGATGCACGTTGCAGGCGATGCTCGAGTACTTTGGCATGACAGTGTCGTTATGCGACTCGTGGCACGAGTTTGGTGGTGGAGAAGTCGATATTGCGTTCGTGCATGTATCACAACTTCAGGAAGTAAAGCAGGCATCGTGGGCAGTACGGTGTCGTGTGGTGGCCGTGGCACTGTTTGGTACGCCGGTTCCTGACGGCCACACGGTGTTGTTCTCGTCGTACCGCCGTTCCAAGGTCGTGGAAGTGTTGCGACAACTCGAAAAGGAAGAGAAAGGCAAACAAGAAAAAGTTAAAGAATTGTCTTTTAAAGAGTCTCCGCCGGTTCTTCTTGGAGACGAGTTGCCGCTCCGGATTCTTTTAGCAGAAGATAACATCATCAACACGCGAGTGACGCTCCAGCATCTCAAGAAGCTCGGGTACGGTGCCGACACTGCTCGTGACGGCAACGAGGTGCTTGAGCGGTGTAATGCACTTGCGGAACGTAACGAGGGCTACGACGTGATTTTGATGGATATTCAGATGCCACGGAAGGACGGGCTTGCGGCGACAGTGGAGCTACGGGCGTCGTTTCAAGAACGTGGGTTCGAGCACTTGTTACCGGCAATCGTGGCTCTTACCGCCAACGTTGCGGGTGACGATCGTCAGCGGTCGTTTGATTGTGGAATGGTCGATTTTATTTCGAAGCCGGTGGTGCCGCTGGACATGGAATCGGTGTTGCGGCGAGTGGCCACGGCTTATAGGAAGTGAGAAAATTAGAAGCGACTTGGTTGCAGGTTTTATTTCTGATAATCCAATAATTTTTAATATATATTTAATAGAGTGAATGAATTGTTGGAGTTGTAAGTGGAGAGAAGAGTTGATTATGATAGTTTTGATTAATTTTGATTAAATTTGAATAAAGCTTTGATTAATTTTGGTAAGTTTTGAATAATTTTGAATAAAGCTTTGATTAAAGCTCTTGACATAAGCATTGATTAAATCATTGAAAAATGATGAATAAAGCATTGAATAAAGCATTGATTAAAGCATTGATTAATTTTGATTCAAGTTCATGACAAGGTATTGATTAATTATGATTAATTTTGAATGTACGTTGATGAATATTGTTAAAGATTGCTTTAAGGTGGTAACTGTACAATAATCATTTGATGAATAAATTGTTGAAGCGAGCATTTTTAAGTTAATTATAAATGATTAACTTTAACAATTGATTAATTTAATAGCTTTAATTGATTCCTACTTAAGCTACTTTTTGAGCTAGTTTCTGGTACCTGGCAAGGAAGCACGGTAGAGCAGTAATCTCTGTTGTTCCCATTGAGCCAACTTTTGGGTGTATTGGGCCTTGACTTCAGGCGAAATCTTGTACCGTGCCTTTTCGCCGTCCAGCAACAGATTCCATTGTTGGCCCAACGACTTAGAGATTTCCGGTACCGAACGGCCGTCACTAATAAAGTTTTCCTTGACAAACAACGCGTAGCCTTCGGTGGGTTTCTTGGGGCGTGGGGAGTATTTCTGTGCCACTTCGGCGTTGTAGACGTCGGCATGGGCCTGAAACTCATCCTTTTCACCACTCAGCAACAGGTTCCATTTGGCAGCGGCGCTCACAAGCGACTCACCTTTGTGCTGCTTGATAAAGTAAGTGTAACCCGAGATCCGTTTGTGGTGCTTGAGCGCAGCAGCACGTTCTTTGGCAGCACGGTCTTTGGCCAATTGGCTGAGCTTTTTGGTATCGGCCTTGAGCTTCGATTCCAACTTTTTGAGCGTGTTCTTTTCCTTTTGTAACTTAGTCTTGAGACGCGCCACCTCCTTCTTTTGCAGGACCAATGTCGTGGCAGGTTTGGCTGCAGCGCCGGGAAAAAGAGCCTGACGCGATGCCTGCAACGAGACAGAGGCAAGGGTCAGAAAAGAACGGGTAGCAAGCGTGGTTTGGCGGATAAATGTCATCATTGTGGGGGTGCTGATGTTGGTGCGTACACAAGTAAACAAACGTACCCAGTTTTGGTACCGCGACACCAATGTCGCAAACCACCGTACAGGAAATGACGACATTGTCTTGTTTTTGACGATGACGAGGCGCTCGCCGTTCTTAAATGCTGAGGGATCGTATGATTTTCGGCTACAAACCGTAACCCCGACCAAAGGTGATGAGCTGCATGCTGTTGATGCTACTGTTTTTGTTAGGGGTTTATAGAAAAAGGTGGAATCGTTGCTTTTTGACGACATTCTATGACATTGGTTTGTGGCGAATTGCAGGTTGTGTGATGTCGCGCGACATGTCTACGACATTCTCATGTCGCTTCTTTTTCTTGATCAAAATCAAATCTTCACTATTCAAATTTTCATCATGTATTCTGCAGCCCGTTCAGATACCCTCTTCCTCGGAGGCCAGAAGGTGAGTGGAGACGATATCCGCAACCAGAACGTGCTTGCGGCACAAAGTGTGGCGAATGTCGTGAAGCTGTCGCTCGGTCCTGTTGGATTGGACAAGATGCTTGTGGACGACATTGGCGATGTTACGGTGACCAACGATGGAGCCACGATCTTGCTGCTTTTGGACGTGGAGCATCCTGCCGGTAAGATTCTTGTGGAGTTGGCACAGCAGCAGGACAGAGAGGTTGGCGACGGGACCACGTCGGTGGTGATTATTGCTGCCGAGCTTGTCAAGCGTGCCAACGAGCTTGTACGCAACAAGATTCATCCAACAACCATCATTTCCGGATACCGTTTGGCGCTCCGGGAGGCTGTGCGGTACATCAACGAGGTGTTGCTGGTGCTGGTGGACAGTTTAGGCAAAGAAACGGTGGAAAATATTGCCAAAACGTCGATGCTGTCGAAGATCATTGGTTCCGATTCGGATTTCTTTGCTCGTATGGTGGTGGATGCCATGCTTGCGGTGAAAACCACCAATGCCAAAGGAGAAACAAAGTATCCTGTGAAAGCGGTCAATATTCTTAAAGCACACGGAAAACTGGCTACAGAATCGATTCTTGTCGATGGCTACGCTCTCAACTGCACCGTGGCATCGCAGGCAATGGCAAAACTGGTGCCACAAGCCCGCATTGCGTGTTTAGATATTAATCTCCAGAAAGCAAAGATGGCCATGGGAGTTCAAATCAATATTGATGATCCTGATCAATTGGAAGAGATTCGTCGTCGTGAATACGGCATTGTTCTTGAACGAATCCGTAAAATCCTTGCTGCCGGTGCCAATGTCGTTCTTACAACAAAAGGAATCGATGACTTGTGTTTAAAGGAATTTGTTGAAGCCGGAGCCATCGCCGTCAGAAGATGTAAAAAGGACGATTTGCGTCGTATTGCTCGTGCCACTGGAGCCACCCTTGTCCTGAATTTGGCCAATTTGGAAGGAGAAGAAACTTTTGAAGCGTCGTACCTCGGCCATGCTGATGAAGTGGTGCAAACTCGTATTTCCGACGACGAATGTATTCTTATCAAAGGAACCAAACAACATTCAGCCAGTTCCATTATCTTACGTGGCCCTAACGACTATTCATTGGACGAAATGCAACGTTCGCTCCACGATTCGTTGTCGGTAGTGAAACGCACATTGGAAAGTGGCCACGTGGTTCCTGGTGGAGGTGCCGTCGAAACCTCCTTGAATGTCTACTTGGAAAACTTTGCTACTACCGTTGGTTCTCGTGAACAGTTGGCCATCGCCGAATTCGCTAATGCCTTGCTCGTTATTCCAAAAACTTTGGCCAACAACGCCGCAAAAGACGCCAGCGATCTCGTCTCCAAACTCAGAACTTATCATGCCGCATCCCAATCGGCTTTGCCTTCAGATACCAAGCGCAGAAAGTACAAAAACTACGGCCTTGACTTGATCGAGGGCAAAATCGTCAACGAACACATCCACGGCGTGTTAGAACCCACCGTTTCCAAGATCAAGTCTTTGAAATCGGCCTTGGAAGCCTGTGTCGCCATCTTGAGAATCGATACCATGATCACCGTGGCCCCAGAACCCCCTAAGGAATCCCATGACCATTGATAGAGTTAGTTGTATAGTGAATCGAATCGCGCGACATTGCGACATTTAACAAAAATAAATTACGCACCTAAAAAAAAAATTTCGGAATTTCTGGTAAATATTTTACAGTTGCGTGCCCCGGGTATCCACCAATCGGCCTCCAACGACCCTCTTATCCGAATTTAAGAAATGCATTAAAATTATACAGATATCTAGCTTTGTAAAAGCCCGTATGTGTGTGTGTGCTGTGCACATGCAGAAGTGAAATCGTTACGCCATAATCCGTGTCTTGTCCCCACCATTCAAACTATTAATATTCTTTTCGCCCAAGGGTATTCTTTCATCCTCGGCAATCGAGTAAGAAGAGGCCGAGTTGGCAAGCGAAAACGTCGAGTTGTAGGACGCAATCGACATGTTGGATGTAGAGCGCATGGCGGCTCCCGATTGTCCGACGGCATTCGACAAGCGGTAATAGTTGATCCGTTGGTTCGTTTCTTGTTCCAACTTTTGGGCAAGTTGTCGCTTAATTCCCGATAAAAAGGGTTGCAACGCAATAATCAACTCATCTTCATGGACGCAAATACGCCACTTCAACAAGCCCATCAACTCGCGTTCCGCCATATTGACTTCCTGGAGCGAAAGGAGACCGTCAGTGTACTTTGTCCAGTGTTTGTTGAGTGGCAGCGAGTCATTGAGCGACTTGGCACTCAAAATGAGCGCCGCCAAAAAGATCCGGTGCCTTGTAGTCTCCATTCCAACGGCATTGGCTGGGAGAATGTTGCGGAGCTTATTGAGATAAAGTACTGTGGCCATAAGTGTGGGAGTCTGTACGTTTGAATACTTCACTAATTTCTGGATAAACTCCACAAGCGGCACACTTCTGGCCACTGGGGTCACCACGAGACCATTAAGATACGACGCCGTGGCCACTTTTGGTTTCTTCACCTGGATAATCGAGTTTGTGGTATTGGCGAGGAATGAAATCATGTCGCTGGTGACCGGCTGCCGCGAAAAGATCTTCAACGCCTCTCTATCAGACATGGTTTGTGTTGGCGATGGGGAATATTCCTTCAACTACGAGCTTTCCAGGTATATATATATCTCTGTCGGACGCGGTGCATAATTTTGCATCAATTGAATGAGTATATTATCCAAAACGGGAATATTGCATGAAGGCACAGGGGGTGCGCCCTGGAGACACTCTTTTTTTTTTTGACACAAACTCTCCCTTTCTTACCAGGAGTATAGGGCTGTTGCACAAAAAGAGAAAAAAAGTGAGAAACGTCTGCTATGTCTACCTGTAACCTTATGTTAGTGTACTATGCCGTAATATCCAGTAATGTTGTTGGAAGTAAGTAAACGTAACGTTGGAGCAGGAAATAAAGCTCAGGTGCCATTACCTTTAGGGAGACGAATTTACCTTGCTGGTGACACCTCTATTGGTCGTCAGGCAGCACGCGAAAGAGTAGAGTGTTTATTTCTTTGTTTGGCTGTCTTATCCGGACAGGCGCGCGTTGTTTATTTATTTATTTATCTTCACGCTCAGTGCCTGTCGAGAACCGATGCAAGCAATCGTCTCCACGCCAAATATTTCCCGATTGGATTCCAGGACATTTTTTTATTTCTTAGTTCCAGAACAAAGTCTCGGTATTTCTCCATAATAAAGTATTTCTAGATATTTAGACATTTCTAGACGTATTTCATGATATTTAGACGTTTTTAAAGAGGTTTTAAAGAGCTTCTAATTTTAAAGAGCTTCAACATTTATGAAGAGTTTCTATTTTTAAAGAGTTTCTGTATTTCTAAATTTCTAAACATATCAACAGTTTCTGTTCCTGAATTTCAACTCAAACTTCTCGCTATCAGTTGATCAGGTCAGGGTAATAAAAGAAAGCCAATGCCACGATCAAGTACGTGCTTAGCAACATCGCACCCTCAAGCCAGTTGCTTTCACCGTCCAAGATCACCAAGTTGGTAATAAACACCGAAATAAACAACACGGCGGTTTCAAACGTGGAAAAGTACAACGACATGGGCACATCGATTGCCCAACCAACCAATACCATAAAGGGAGTGACGAAAATGGCGATCTGGAGCGAGGAACCCACAGCCACGCCAATTGCAAGATCCATTTTGTCCTTCATCGCAACAACAATCGCCGTAACGTGTTCGGCTGCGTTGCCTACAATTGGAATGACAATCAAACCAATAAACGTCTTGGAGAGACCCAGCGACTCCACAATGTCATCGATGCTTCCAACAAGGAAATCGGCACAGAACGAGACCAAAATGGTGGCTACAGTAAGGACCAGAAGCGAGCTGGCTACCGACAAGTGATCCTCTTGAGGTTTGGGCGTGGTGTCGTCCTGGACAGTTAAGATAACGTCATCGACTTCCTGGCTCTGTTCCTCAAACAACGCTTTGTGGGTCTTGAGCTGGAACACCAAGTACAAGAGATAAACAACCAACAAGATGATGGAAACTCCGCGGGACAACAGGAGAATGAGGCTATCGTCGGATTTGGGGTCCTTAAACGTGAGTTCCTTGTCGGTTTGGTGATCAAGAGTGGCATGGAACGCAGCAGGTATCAACAAACCTGCGGTGGCAAGTGCCATAAGCGACGACATTGTTTGGGCAACTGTCTGGTTAAAAGTCTGTTGGACTCTGGTGATGCCTCCGGCAATGAAGCAGCAGCCCAACACAAGTAAGAGGTTCAGCAAGATCGAACCAAGCATCAGTGCCTGGACAATTCGGACCTGGTTTTCCTTCAATGCGATGATCGACACAATGAGCTCCACTGCATTGCCAAACGTCGCGTTTAAAAGACCACCGACGGTTTCACCAACGTGTTCGGCCAATTCCTCGGTAGCAAAGGCCAAGAGCGATGCAAGCGGCACAATTGCAGCAAAATTGAGCCAGAATACCAGCGACGACGACCAGCCGTAGCTGCCAGCAACGATGCCGAGCGGCACAAACACTAGCAAGTAATTCACTGGCGACGATTTTAGTGAAAGCAACACGGTTCTAGAAACGGTGTGGGACCATTGTGCGGGTCCGGAGCGCTCGTTATGGCCCAAGAGCGGAAGATTATCCATGGTTCAATTGAGAAAGTACGGATCTTTTTTTTAAAAAAAAATTTAAATATGAATATTTTGGATGTTAGATTGATTTGCAGTTGCTTCCACGCAGATTAAAAATGTATCAAGAAAGTATATTTTATATTAGATTGCTGTATTGGGAAAACTGCGGAATGAAGAAAAGATGAGGCAGAGGTATTGGTATTGGTTTTGGTTTTGGTAGGAGCACAAAACACAAGAAAGGATAACTACAGAAAACAGTTCTCTCAAGTATACCTTTTCCCACACACACACACACACACTCACTCACTCACTCACTCACTCACTAACAAACACACACGATTAAACAAACTTAAAATGCCAATAAGAAAAAGGACTTTATTGTGAGGCGGCGCGCAACCAAAAAAGTCTAAACACCCCGCGTTTGTTTTTTGGGGGCGCAGTGCCGGCGCGTGTAGTCACCAGAAAGTAAAAGAGACATGAAAGAGAGAGAAAAAAAGAGGAGTGTTCGTGGCCTGCACATACGTCAAGTTACCATCTCGGTGAGTTTTCTTCACGAAACCTAAACTCGACGATGTCTGAAGCCAAAAAGGCGATCAGAGTACGAAAGCCGCAATCTGAAACCGAGTTTCTTGAGCAGAAACGTCAGTTTGAGCTGGTGGGACCCCAGCTCAATACACAGGACTGGCTAAGTGACGAAATTTGCCGCGATGACTTGGATGTCGCCAGTAAAGTCGACCGAGTCAAAATGTTACATGTGTGTGAGATGGCATACTTCCGCAAAGATTTCCAGGGCTGTTTGGCGTTGGTGGAGCGTGTAGAGACGCTATTTGGCGTGGAAGATGCCGCTGCTGCCAAGGAAGAGTTCGATGCCAGTGGCCGCAAGGTTCGCAAGAGCGCCAAGTTGGAACGGCACGTGGTGGAGTTGCTACGGATCAAGGAACGGTGTTTGGCTCAGCTACAAGCTGCTGTTTCAGCCGAAGGGGGCTGAAAACAGACACGATTCAAAGAATGACATTAATTTTAACTATATTAGCTATTCTAGTTCTTGGCCTTGCCGTCACCTGCCTTGGGCGGGTAGCCGTTCAATTCAGCATTGGAGGCGGAAACACAGTCACACCATTGGTCCTGTGGCACATTGTCCATAGCGCGGGGAACGTGGAGGCCACAGCCGATCCAGGTTGATTTTTCTGAGGGGTATTAGTATATATGTTTCAGGATATGTTTCATCAGGTTTCACATACGACACGTAGGGCAGGAAGCAGGTCTACACATTTTTCGATGGTGGAGAGTGTGCGCAGATGTGGGAATCGACGATGGTTTTATACAGGGCCAGTTGGCGCCCTCCCCCCAGCGGGATTTTCGCCACTGTAGGCGAGCTGGTTATAGGTGCAGTTTTCATCATTTCAAACAGACGCCAGGCACTAAATCTGGATTTCTAGGACTTCTTGGGACCAATGGCAATGCGGACTTCAACATAACTCACCAACCGTTTTTGATACTCGGAGTCCTCGTCGCCGCTCTCGGACCCGAACTCGTCCAACACCTCCACGGTTCCAGTGTAGTAATCGACCTGGTGGCGGTCGGCAAACTTCAAGCCTAACGAAAGTGTTCTCTCCATTGCACGGCCCATGCCCTTGACGGTGATGTGCTGTACTTTTTTGTACGGCGTGGACCCACGAGTCGGCTGTTGGGCCCGGCTGTACTTATCCACGAGTCTTTCAATGCGTTTCACAGCAGAAACAAATGGTGTTTGGTTCTTGATGAGTAGAGTAGTATCACGTTCGATAGCAGGAAGAAGTCTGGTATTGGGACTGTGTCGCGTAAACGGTTTATCGACTCGAGCCATCTCTTACAGGTTTCAGTTCTTCTTTCTGTTGTGTTGTGTTGTGTTGTTTGTTTCACTTGCTGTTTCGGCTGTCTTTTTTGTTACAGTTTCAAACCCTGTTTCGTAACTTCTTTCTTTTCTTGCAGTTTCAGTTTCACTTTTCTCTTCTCTCTTTTTTCCCAATCTATCTATGCACAAACGGACCCATTCTTCTGATTTTACCCAGACTCCCAAACGTGTCCAATCACAACGCATCTTCTCTGAAGCACACGTTCGAACCGTGCACATTTTGATGCACTCGCCACAAGTGTCCCAGAAACCTGACCCAGAACCAGAAACCGAGCAACCAGACTCTTCCTACACACAAAAACCTTACTGGTAAATGCTCCGATTGACTCGTATAGCGCCCGTGACGCGTTTCCGGGCCTTCCATGTCTCACAAAGACTTCGTTTTGATCCGTTGATCGAAACGGTTCTTGAAGAAGCCGCACAGGACCCCAAACAGGAGGAAAAGAAGAGCAAGTACGAACGCTTTTCGTCGTTCTTTTCGAGATGCTTTGAGACTATGGGCATCACCCTCCTGTCAATCTCGATGTTAGGAGTAGCAGGGATCTTGTACCACCGTTTCTATCACCAGCACGTCTTGAAAAAGATGAACAAGACGTTTGATATTGGAGATCCCGCATCCCACTTGGCAATCCACTCTAGAACCCACGACGAAACGTTGTCGGCGTCGATCAATGACTTATGGGTCGATCGGCCCCAGCAACAGTTGCTTGATGATATTGTTTCTGGTCTGATTATTGGCCGTTATTTCCTTATTGTTGGTGAAAAAGGTACGGGAAAAACGTCGATGATTCTCGAAGCTATCAAGAAAGTCGAGGGCTACAACGTGGCGATGTTTGATGCCCATGCAGACCCCGAGATCTTTCGGTTACGGTTTGGAAAAGCGCTCAATTTCACGTACAATGAGGATTATATTGGATCGCTCTTTTCCATTAAAGGACCGCGAGATACCACGGCACTTCTCGATATCGAGCGTGCATTTACAAAGCTTGAGGAGTTGGCGATTAGGAGAGTGCCGATTGTAGCGAAACCGCTTATTCTTATCATCAATAATGCTCATTTAATCAAAGATAATGAAGAAGGAGCCAAATTACTTGAAATGATCCAGCAAAAGGCCGAAGGGCTAAGTGGTTCGGGACTCGTGACAATTATCTTCAACTCTGACGATTACTGGGTCTATGAGAAGCTCAAGAAGCTTGGAACCCGTTTGGAATTGGTCAATGTACGTGACTTTAACCGTCGCGAAACTGTCAGTGCGCTCAAGTACACCAGGCACCGTTATTTCCCCGAAGTTGCCGACGAACTCACAGATCAGCAGTGCCATCAGATCTACGATTTGATTGGTGGCCGGCCACAACACATTTCACAGGTGGCACGGCATCGAGACATGACACGAGCGTGCCACGAGATCATTGACCGCGAAAAGACTTGGTTCTTAAACCAGTGTGGGCTTCTTGGCGACGATATGGACGACGATGTGATGGAATCCGGTAAATTTTCTACCAGTGCAATGCTTCTCATGCGAGAGTTTGTGGAAATGGACCAAACTTCACCGAGTTTGATTGTAGGAACTTGCGACGAACGTCTGAACCACCATCTTCCCGAACTTCCTCTCTGGCGAAGCCGCCAGATCATGACGAGAAACGATTATATCCAGCAATACGATAACCTCAACATCTTCACCATCGACTCGGAGTCTCGCGTACGTGCTGATTCGGTGCCGATGATGCGGGCATTCCATGAAATCGCGTCGCAGCCCCATTTCGACAAGTTGCTTGCCGATACGATCCAGAGAGTCGCCGATATCGAGGCGTTGGGCAGAACCCGTGAACTTGTGGCTAAGGATCTCACTTTAGGCTCGACCTATGCCGTTGTGGCGAAACCAGGCGGCGCAGAGGTGCTGGTTGTTCCGAGCCCGAAGCATAAAGCGCTCCATGGCGATTATTCGCTGTTTAATGACGACGAAGACGACGAAAACGAGCTCATGTTGGAGAGTGTGCATCGCAAGGAGATGCGGAAGTGGTGGAAGAAGCGTGTACACCGAACGTATCCCCCGCCAAAGGAGGAAAATAAGTATGATTTAGATATAAATAGAGAATAGATGCACGTGATGAATCGCGTGATTTTGACACAAGGTTATCTCGGACCAAAAACCAAAAAAACAAAATAAAGATGGTAGTCAGTAAATTTCAATTTGATGACAATTCAAACTACAACCATTAACGATAATTCAAGCGCCGAGGCATTTCTTGAACGCTACGATAGTTTCCTCTTTGATTGTGATGGAGTGATTTGGCTTGCGGAAGACGTGATCCCCGGTGTGGTGGAGACGGTACTGATGCTCCAGGCACGCGGCAAGAAGATCGCGTTTGTGACCAACAACTCGTCGAAATCGCGGGTCGATTACGTGCAGAAGTTTAAGACGCTTGGATTCCATGGGATCACCAAGGAGATGATTTTCCCCACCAGTTATTCGGCGACATTGCGGCTCCAGCAGCTTGGAATCGGCGTCGGAGCCAAAGTATGGGTGCTTGGAGATCTGGGGATCGAGCAGGAGTTGCGGGATGGTGGCTATGTGCCGGTGGGCGGCACCGATTTGCGGCTCAATGTGGCGTGGAATGAAACAGATCCGATTTTGGCTGTGGATCCCGCTGTCGAGGCTGTGGTGGTGGGTCTGACCAAAGAATTCAACTATATGCGGATCGCGCTGACGCTCCAATACTTGTTGGCACGCGGCAAAAGCGTGCCGTTTATAGGAGCAAATATCGACCGTACGTATCCGGGACCAGGAGGAATGGTACTTCCGGCCGGTGGCAGTGTTGTGAACTATATGGAATATACTTCTGGCCGTAAACATGACGATGTGGGTAAACCCAGTCCTCACTTTATGGAGGCGATTCTTACAGCCACAGGATTTTCGCGCGCGCGCACGGTGATGGTGGGCGATACGTTGTACACCGACATTAAATTTGGGAACGATGCCGGATTAGGCAATGGGAAGGGATCCCTTCTTGTTTTGACGGGAGGAACTTCTCAAGCCGATCTCGATACTGTGACTGAAACTGAACTTGAAACTGGAACAGTTCCTCTGTATGTGATTGGCTCGCTCGGCGATCTCATCAACTACATAAATTAGAGAGAAAAATAAAAAGATTGATTAACTAGACTTTTTTTCTGTTGTTTATAGATTCGCATTTTATCGTATTTATAATCGCATTGTATCACCTTTTTAATCGCATTTTATCACCTTTTTAATCACCTTTTAATTGCTTCATGATCAATTTCCCCGGTCACACGCACAAAAGAGTGATCAATCTCGGCTCACGGCCGGCTCCTCCTAAAGAAGGATACTTGGAACAGGCACGGCAACAGCGCAAACAGCGAGAACAGCAGCGACAACACGAAAACGCCGCGCTCGTCCTCCAGCGCCAGATTCGCCGCCACTTGGACCTTCTACGCCACGCCACCATCTTCAGAGATGCCTGGACTTTACAGAAACTCGATTCCGAGTCTTGGAGTCACCAGTTCACTTTTGTGACTCGTTTCTTGTTTCCATTCCAGCTGTTGGAACAAACTAGAATCGATATCCTTGCCAATCAGCACCGCCTAACTTCTACAGAAGAACCAGCATTAGCCCTGCTTTACACCACTCTTTTGCGTTATGCATCGAGTCCTGAATATCCTGCAACAATTGAACTCCTTTCCTTGCTTGTTTCACGCCCACAACTCACCCACATCGTCCTGGCACTCAAAGCAGCTCCTGCTGCTGCATCAACCACTCCACAACCGTCACAATTCGCCATCACCGTGACAAAAGCTTTGGATGCAACACCACCACACGCTCCAGAATTGCTTGATTTACTTTTAATCCCAAATCTCTGCCTGCCATCATCTGAAAACCTCAAACTTCTCCGTGAAAAACTCCCAGTTCCGCCGTTTCTGGCAAATTTGACGACTTTAGCCAATTTTCTCACAGTCCATGCCGATGATCCAGAGTGGAAAATCCCCGATATAGCGATTTTGGCCGCCATTCTCGCGAATATCAGCGATTCGGTCCTGGAAAACAGCCCCATTGCACCTTACGTCGACCAGCTCTACTCACCACAATTTATCCGCCAGCTCCTCGACGCTTTTCAGGGACCAGCATCCAGCGATGCGATGCTGATAGTGTCAACACTCTTCTATTTATACCCACCGTACAAAGGCAAGCTCTGTGTCTTGTTCACGATCACGCCCGGCTCATTCCGTTGGCTCTTTTCCCAGCTCCAACTCGACGATACTTACACAAAATTCTCCACCGCAACTGAAGATTATGTGGTGTACGATTCAGATCAGCCATTGTTCTGGAAAATGCTCTATTCGTTTGAGGAATTGTACTCCTATTGGCTCATTGTATCCACTGATGTCGAGAGTTTTCTGGAAGATAAGATTACTCTCGATGAAATCAAGCAATTTTTGATATTTCTTCGTACCCTTTGTTTGACCCTCGTGTTCCAGCCGTTCCCAGAAAGAGTTGTACATTTTGATAATTTAAAAAGTACATCGATTGCATTGTTGAAACAGTTGTACTTGCGGAATCTTCGTCTCGACTTTCTTCCTGCTGATTTCTGGATTTTACGTTCCACTCGCTTCAATATCGATGCCATGCTCCAATACTTTATCGAGGATGAAGAACATCGGATTGAAAGGGAACAACGAGACGAAGATGAAGAAGAAGAGCAACATCAACAAGGACCACGGAAATCTATCTCCAGACGAACTATAGCAGTACAACCACCGCTTGAAATTGCCGCAAAGAAAGAAATACTCCAGAAACTCCCGTTTTTCATTCCGTTTAAGGACCGGGTACGGATCTTCCAATCGCTTATTCAGGTTGACCGTGATCGGATTCGGGGATCATTTTTGAATCCGTTTGACGTATTTTCCGGAAAGTTGCAGGCAGATATTCGTCGAGAACATCTATTGGAGGACGCTTACAATCAGTTTCACAAGTACGGCACCAACTTCAAGAATAAGTTGCAAGTCAATTTCTTTAACGAATACGGTGGTCAGGAAGCTGGGATCGATGGTGGTGGGATTACCAAGGAGTTTCTTACCAGTGTGGTTCAAGCAGGTTTCAGTCCCGAATCAGGCTTGTTCTCGGAAACAGCTGATCACCAGGTGTATCCAAACGACGAGATATCGAAGAAGATCACCAAAGGGATCGACGTGGCTCATCAGCAAGAGAAATTGGCGTATATTCGGTTCTTGGGGAATGTGATTGGGAAATGCTTTTATGAAAACGTATTGATTGATGTCTCGTTTGCTCCGTTTTTCTTGATCAAATGGAGTTTCGGCAACATGAAGAACTCCATCAACGATTTGAGTTACTTGGACCGTCAACTCTTTGACAGTCTTATGAAGTTATCACTGATGGAACCTCAAGAATTGGAACTGTTGGACTTGACGTTCAGTCTTGACGATGTATTGGACGGTAATACGTATTCATTTGATTTACTTGGAGGACAAGGTTATAACATGAAGGTCAATGAACACAACCGACTCAACTATGTACATGCGATCTCGAACTATAAGATGAACCGGAGTTTGAATGTACAGACAAAGTATTTCCTTTCGGGACTCTACGAAATCATTTCATCGAGCTGGCTTAGCATGTTTGATTCTCGTGAGTTGCAGATGTTGATATCGGGAGGAGAAAACGATGTCAATACCCAAGACTGGAAGGCTAACGTCCAGTACGGTGGATATTTTGATGATGACATCACTGTACGGTATTTCTGGGAGGTTGTGGAGGAAATGACGCCCCAGGAACGGTTCAAGTTGATTAAGTTTGTGACGAGTGTGAGCCGGGCGCCGCTATTAGGTTTTGGCTCGTTGTTCCCGAAGTTTGGTATCCTGAACTCCGGTGCAGATGTGGGCCGGTTACCAACGGCATCGACGTGTGTCAATCTCCTAAAGTTACCTGACTATCGTGACAAGGAAGCAATCCGGAGAAAGCTCTTATACTCGATCAATACTGAGGCTGGGTTCGATTTGAGTTGAATGATTTGTATTTAACATCCCAAAGATAAAAGTACATAACATGAAAAAAAATACGAAATAAAACTATAGAAAACAGAGAAGTTTAGTTGGTTTAAGCTCTGGACTTTCTCTTTGACTTGTTCTTCAACAAGACCTTCTGCTTGACTTGTTCGACTTCGGATTCGGATTCCGATTCCATTTCGACGTCGTCTTCGCTCATCATGTCTTCCGAGGCGATTTCTTCGTCGTCTTGTTGTTGAGCAGCAGCTTCCTTGGCAGCCAAACGTTCTGCCTTTCTTCTCAACTCGACGTCTCTGACCTTCAACAATTCTGGGTTGTCCAACACCAACTTTTTGTCAGCAGCCAACTTCTTTTCCTTGTTGCCTCTCATTCTGTTCTTGTAGAAGGCTCTTTCTCTCTTTTGTCTGATCTCCTCAACTCTGGCCATGGCCGTCAAGGTGGTGGCCACCAAGTCTCTGTTGTATCTGACAGGAACATTTCTTCTGGCAGCAAATGTCAATGTCGAGTCGACAACCAATTCTTTTCCGGCTGCCTTTCTGAACGCCTTGGTCCATCTCAATTTACGAGGGTTACGTCTTTGCTTGAAGGCGTGGTGACACTTCGAACGACAGAATCTGAACTCCTTGGCATCGTTTCTAACAAACATGATCCCGTGCAATGGATACACCGGCGATGAACAGAAATGACATTGATATACTCTCATTATGAATTAGATAATGCGATGAGATGAGATGCGGAAACAGTGATTGATTAAATGCAGATGATTGGAATGGAATTTCTTTTTTTTTATTATTGGTATGAAAAGAATATTGAAAATGTGAATTATCAGAAACTACCGTGACTCTTTGGTGTGTAACTGGCCCAGTACTTCTTGTTGTACTTGTACAATTAAACGGTTCTGGATAAGATGAATTTTTCAGTACGAGATGCGATCTAAAAAGAAAAAATTTAGAAGTTGCAAGAAGCGTTACCCGGATATGGGATCAAGTTACCTACTGAGAGTTTCCGTACATAAAGTTGTACTTTACAAATCACCAGTGCTTAAAAGGAGAGATTTAGAGTGTATCTTGTAAGTGCATTCAGAGATGAGAGAATATTTGGTAGTATTTGTATTACTATTATTTCAACCATCTGTAAAAAAAATAGCAGAAATGAACCAATTATGATTATTCTTAAAAACCAGTTCAATCTTTAGATTCTTTCTTTCTTTCTTTCTCTTTGTTTTCTTAACTTAATCTTCTTTTACTTTTCCTATTTCTTATTTTGGTGGCAATGGCAAATCTACTACAGTGTTTTTGTTATTGAATTGGGCCTTGTAGATTTTCACGTGACGAGATAATTAAAGAAAAAAAGGCCCAGTAGCGAAATTTCTCCATCGCCTACGAAGTTCTCAAGAAGCATAATCATACAGTTATGGAAGTTCCTACGTTAAATATTCCTGGAGAAAAGACACAACAACAATATGTGGACGCACAGCCGCAATACACCGGTGTTTTGCAGCGGAGACAGGCGCCCGAAGGTTCCGTGGAGTACTACGTTGACCAGGCCGGCGAGTGGATGGGAAACCATCCGTGGATGACGGGAATGGGGCTCTTTGGTGTGGCGTACTTTGCAGCAGGTTTTGTCAAGTCGAACCAGCCTGGTATCAATGGCAAGGCCTTTGTAAAGGGCAGTTTTGGACAAAAGATGACTGCGAGTGAGGCGTTGAAGATCTTGAACTTGAAGGAAACCAACTTGTCCAAGACGAAATTGAAAGAGCAGCACAGAAAATTGATGATGGCCAACCATCCGGACAAGGGAGGTTCCAGTTACTTGGCTACGAAGGTGAATGAAGCTAAAGATTTCTTGGAAAAAAGAGGCGGTTTAAAGAAGTAAATATGTACATAGTTTATAGAAGAAGAAAGGTCGGTTGGTCGGTCATGTCTACCTCAATAGTGAGAGACAACTATAAATAACTGAAAAGTTAAATAAAAAAAAAAGGCTGGGACATTTTTTTAGGCAAAATGTCTGATCTGTCGTGTCTTTACCGATACTGTTACCTTCCAAAGAATCAGTTTTGAAATTGATATATTTAAAACCGATCCCGCCTAGTTCTGCTAATTTATCGGCGCCTTCTCTCCGCGAAAATTTTGTAGCACCATTGCCGTATCAATCCATCCGTGGGATTGTCAAGACTGTCTGCATTTCCTACCCTAAAACCCGAAAAACCCGCCGTTCTTCCGTCCACACACCACCCGAGTTAGTGATTCCTTATGACCACATACGAAAAACTCGTCAAGGGAGCCACCAAAGTCAAGGTTGCGGCCCCGAAACCCAAGTACATCGAGCCAATCCTTATGGCCACCTCAATTGACCATGCTACCGAAGCAGAGAACTTCAACACCGTCATGCGTACCTTGCAGTACCGGCTCCAGGACTCGACGTGGCTGGTGGTATACAAATCGCTTATTGTCATCCACATCATGATTCGTGAAGGTGATCGTGACGTTACCTTGAAGCACTTGGCCCGCAAGGCACCCACGATGTTGAATTTGACCTCGTCCAACATCTCGAAAAACCACAATTTCAACTCCGATGTCCGTTTCATAGTCAAGTACGCCAAGTACTTGCAGCAGCGAGTAAAACAGTACGAAGTCACTGGAATCGACTATGTACGAGATGAACGTTCTTCCAATAGCCACGCTTCGCAGACTGGTGGCCGTTTGCGGTCGCTTTCTATTGATAAGGGCTTGTTGCGGGAGTCCGAAAGTGTCCAGAAACAGATCGATGCGTTGCTCAAAAACAGCTTTATGGAAAATGAAATCAATAACGATATTGTTCTTACTGCATTTAGATTACTTGTCAATGATTTGTTGGCGTTGTTTCAGGAATTGAACGAGGGTGTGATCAATTTATTGGAACATTACTTTGAAATGTCCAAGGTTGATGCCGAAAGAGCGTTAAAGATCTACAAGAAGTTTGTTGACCAAACAAAATACGTCATCGACTACTTGCGGGTAGCAAAACATTTGGAGTACGCCACAAAGCTCCATGTGCCCACAATAAAACACGCGCCAACCGCATTGACATCCTCGTTAGAAGAGTATTTGGACGATCCAAATTTTGAGATTAATAGAAGACAATACTTGGTCGAGAAGGGTGTTGATTCCCACGGCCCAGAGACTCTGAAACTTGCCCAACAACAGGCTCAACAGGCTCAACAACAAGCTCAGAGAGCCCAGCAGCAACAAAACGAAGCTCAACAACAACAACTACATTTACAACAGCAGCAACAGCAGCAACAGCAGCAACAGCAGCAACAGCAGCAACAGCAGCAACAGCAGCAACAGCACGCTCAACAAATTCAGCAACAGCAGGCTGCCGATTTGCAAAGATCCAATACACTTATTGTTCAGCAATCGACATACAATCCATGGGCAAACAATCTTGCTGCACAAGCTGTTGCGGTACCTCAGGAACAGCAGTTTATTGTCCAAACACATACTGGTGCATTTTCGACCATGCCTTCGATTATTCAAGGACAGACATACCAGTTACAGCCACAGGTAACGCTGCTTGAACAGCAACAGCTCCAAGCTCAGCATCTTCAGCAGCAACAACTCCAGCAACAGCAGGCACAAGTCACACTGCAACCGTTGCAGAACTCGTTTACTGGTGCTGGTTTTGGAGGCTATGGACCACAGCTCCAGCCGCAAAATACGAATCCGTTCTTGAATAACGGCCAGACACAGCAACAGCAGCAGCAACTTCAACAACAACAACTTCAACAACAACAACTTCAACAACAACAACTTCAACAACAACAACTTCAACAACAGCAACAGCTTCAACAACAACAGCAAACGCAACTAAAGCGTTCCAGCACCAATCCATTCTCTACCTTAACTTCCGCTGTGACCGGCCAACCGCTTGACCAGAACAATCCGTTTTCAAGCACACGCTTTGCGTCTGGTTCCGGCACCACGGCGTTATCGTTCAACAGCACGGCACCGGCACCTATTCAGGCATCGGCAACCGGCAGTAATCCGTTCAAGGTTTCGCAAACGACTTCGAATTTGTTCAGTTCTGTCCAGCAACAGCAGCAGCAACAACAACAGTCAATCAAGCCACAGCCAACAGCCGGAGGCTTAGAAAACCTTCCAACGATTCCAGTCTTTCCCTCGACGCAGGCAGATGCACAAAGACAAGCGTACTTGAACCAGGCGCAGTCCAACATGCAACAGCAGGCAACAGCCAATTGGAACACACAGTTTACCGGCTACGATGGGCCCAGCTTGATCTGAATGGAGTTTTCATTTCTTAGTTTTATTGCATCATAATAAATTTCTGTCTTTGTTATCTTTTATTCTTTTTCTTTAATTACTTTTTATCTATAAACTTTTAGAAAACCATTAAATAAAGCCAGCAGCAACAGCAACCAAGGCCAAAACTGTGTTGAAAGTGAATGTGGTGGAATCGCCTGCAGAAGAAACTGATTTGGCAGACGATGATGATGCAGATGATGTGGATGATGATGATGATGTGGTGGTTGGTCTGGTGGTTGCAGAGGTTCTCAACGTCGTAGTAACCGATGAGGTTGGTACCACACTCAGAGAAGTGTGTGGAACAGCTGTGCTTGAAGGAACAGCCGAACTTGTGCTTGAAACAGCAGCCGAACTTGTGCTTGAAACAGCAGCCGAACTTGTGCTTGATTTACTGCCACTAACAGTACTTGAAGCAGCAGAGCTGGATGCGGTGGTCGAAGCAGCCGCGCTCGAAGCAGAAGAACTCGAGGTGCTCGAAGGAGCAGCCGAGCTCGAAGGAGCAGCCGAGCTGGAAACAAGATTGACTGAGTTGCCTTTTGGAGCGGCATTGAAAGCAGCGGCTCTGCCATTGACACTCCCGCCATCGGCCTTAATGGAGCTAGCAGAACCAGATTGGTCAGAGTACGAGTATTCCTTACCAGAAGAAAAGTCGTTGACCACCAATTTATTAATGTACATCGAAAATGGCGCTTGCGAATAGTCAGTGAGTCCACCGGCCCATTCAATGGTTCCTGGTGCATTGTCGGAGTCACCACCGGCCCAAATACCAGCAAACAATCTCATGGGAGTTTGGGGGTATCCCTGGCCGTTGTTGGGGAGCACGGTACGAACAAGGTTACCTTCCAACCAGAATTGAAGCGCGTCCTCGGTCCAAAGAATGGTGTAGTTCATGAATTGATTTTGTGGAGAGCCAGGAGTGTTATGGTAGGCACCTCTGTCATAAGTGATGGTTTGGCCCTTGGAGAACCAGTTCGACTGGAACTGGGTGGTATCACCTCCCAACCATTCGAGATCAATTTCGTCCAAATCGTCCGATTGCAAAAAGAACGAGGAAACTACACCAACACCAGGAGCCGCTTTCAAGTGGGCTTCAACTCTGCCAAACATAATGTAGAATTTAGATCTGATTCCTGGGTTATCTAATCTCTTTTTTAAAGTCAATTGGAGTCCATCGTCACCGTATGAAACTCCAGTTTCAACCGCAGTAATCTCCCAATTGGCGGGGGTTGATTGGAATGTTTCAACGATATCGGTGGCCAAAGCAGGGTCTGGAGGACACGCAGTGGCCTTGAGTGGGTTGCAGTCAGCTGCGGCGGTAGCGGAGGCAGCCATAGCCGTGCTGGCGGCTAAGAGAAGCGAAAGAACCTTCATCTCGAGCGATCTAACTGTTTGATTATTTGATTGTTTGTTTGTGTTCTCTTTGATAGAGGAAAAGCGAAAAGAATACGAAGTTGTAAGGTAAGTTTTGGATCCGGATCTGGAGCAGATCAGGATACTTATATAATTCTTATTACCACAGCGAGTGGCAGAGCCATCATACATTTTTTCATTTTATTTTTATGGTATGCTATTAATAGTGAAAATAAAGTATGGGACATAAACAAAAATAAAATGGAGAGTGCCTTTGAGAATCTGCGCGTTTCCCGATACGCGACCAAGACCAGCCATCGGTGGGTCGCCAGCGGCCTGCGATTGGATAGAATTGTGTATGGGATCATGTGGGGATCATGCATGTCCTTGGCAGATCACAATGTTGTGTTCGCGTAACATGCATGAGAGAAGTCTGCGTCTGATCTGATGTCCAAACCAGGTTTGGCAGCCAGCCATCACCGGAGGGGGTCGGCGGGGGCTAGAGACTAAAAAAAAAAAATAAAGAGAAATAGCGACGCGAGCGCGGGCGCACGCGCACGCGTTTGCGGGCGAAAATAAAGCTGCGCCTGAACAAACTCGAATCATTCCCCGACACAATCTGGCGTGGCGCAGAAAGGGAGGACCCAGAACAATAAGGTTGTCTCGTGAATGGTTATTACGTATTGTGTGTTAATTGGTTATATAATTGTTAGCTAATAACATTCTTATTATCTTTTTTATCGTTTTATTGTCTGCATAATCATTCGGTATTTGTTTCGCATGTACGTGCCGACCGTTACATTTTTTTGCACACGAAACTTAAAATCACCTAACCATCGCTGGCTCAATTATCGAAACGGTGGCTAAATCGTAGTGACAACGCCTCCATTATCTACCTTTTTCTTTTTCTTTTTTGTAGTGTTACTTTCTTGTGACAGGTCCAAAAGCGAATTTACGTCCAAAGATCTCTAGCAAACCCTTCAGTAACACTCGCATCGTCTCCGTAATGTTGGGCCCATCTCGTAAATCCACCCTCCAACACATACACATTCACCCCAGCCCAATACGCAGCATTCGGACCGCCATCAAATTCGCTCGAGGCCCGCAATAACCTTAATGCAGCCTTCGGGCCACGCACCTGCGATAACGCACAGTGCACGACCACATCAGTAATTCCTTTCGACTTAAGTCGTTCCTGAAGCGCCAGTAACGTGTTGTTGAAGTCGCCGGATGGATAGTGCCAGCATCCCTTGATGTGGCCTCCAAAGTAGTCTGAATCACGTACATCCACAACAGCTACATTTTGTTTGGCTCCATGGAGCCAGCTGTAGAGCGTCACTGGCTGAATAAACTTGAGATCAGATAACGAATACGACATGGCACTTCGCAACATTGATTCCTCACTACGATTCTCTATTCTTTTTTTTTTGAGTCTCTCTTTTCCTCGTATCATTAGTGACACTAGAATGTTTCAGAAGTCACTACAATTGTTTCAGCTGTGAAATTTCATTTTTCTACAATTATCGTTTAGAGTTTTTTCCCAGAAATTAGTGTTTTGGAGCCAGCATTGATGTATATTTCTCTCTTTCTTTCTACTCTTATTCCTTTTCTAATCACCATTCTCAATTTCTGTGATTCGCATGTGATTCTCCTTAGAAAGATTTTTCCACATATTCATTAACAACCACAAAAAAGAAAATATTAGAAAACACTTGATTATTATTAACCTCCTCCATTCTTTTCAAAAGTTTACTATTTCTCTTCTTCTTTGCAATAATTTCACCTCTGTCTTTTCTTTGATTCCCGATCTTACCCAGGAATCCGTGTTCTGCTTTTTTTTTTTGCAATTTTTAGAAGAAAATGTGCTGTTCCTGTATATACTCGATAGCCCAATTTTTATTCAACCTGATTTTAAGCTGACGATCCTGTGTTTGTACCCATCCCCAATGGAAGAGAAAAGTATTACACGGTCCATTTCCGTGGACTCCATTGCTCCTACCATATCCAATCTCTTTCGGAGAAAAAGAAAAAGAACTTCTCATGACTCCGAGCCTGCCACGCCCATGGATTCCCACGGTGAATCCGACGAAAATGGTGATTCTGACGACACTGAACTGAAACACATGTTAAAGAAGCGCCGGGTCCGGGTTGAGAAAACTAAGGAACAAGAACAATTTGAGCTCAATGAGAAACGCTTGGACGAAGAATTACCCGAAAACTTGCGCAAGTACCGTCCCAAAGGATTCAAGTTCAATATCCCTCCCGAAGATAGACCGATCCGTATATATGCCGATGGAGTGTTTGATTTGTTCCATTTGGGTCATATGAAACAGTTGGAACAGGCAAAGAAATCTTTTCCCAACGTCGAGCTCGTCTGTGGTATTCCATCCGATATCGAAACCCACAAGAGAAAGGGTTTGACGGTGTTGACCGATAAACAGAGATGTGAAACGTTGCAGCACTGTAAGTGGGTGGATGAGGTCATTCCCGATGCTCCATGGTGTGTTACCACCGACTTTCTCTTGAAACATAAGATTGACTACGTCGCCCACGACGACTTGCCATATGCACTGACGGACTCTGACGATATATACAAGCCAATTAAGGAAATGGGCATGTTCTTGACCACGCAAAGAACTGAGGGAATATCGACTTCAGATATTATCACCAAGATCATCCGGGACTACGACAAATACTTGATGAGAAACTTTGCTCGTGGTGCTACTCGTAAGGAGTTGAACGTGAGTTGGCTCAAGAAGAACGAACTCGAGTTCAAAAAGCACATCAACGACTTCAGAACTTACTGGAAGAAGAACCAAGCCAACATAAACAATGTTTCCAAGGACTTATACTTTGAAATCCGCGAATATATGAGAGGAAAGAAGTTTGATGTCCAGTCGTTCTTGGACACCAACAGTTTAAATTCGAGCAGCGGCACGTTGAGCGATTCTGAAGACACCCAATCGCGATTATCATCACCATTGACGGAGTTTGCTGCCAAGTACATCGGCAATGCCAACAAGGAGTTGAACGGACCCACGAAATCAATCTTTGCCAATGTCAAAGAATGGATGAACAAGAGAGACGATTCTCACGACGACTACTTGACCAATGATGACGAAAGCGAGTCTGAAATCTTCCGTAAACGTCCTTCTTCTGCCACACGCTCGTCTTCACTCAATAACTTGGCGTCGGCAGTAGATGGTAAGTCCCAAAAGAAAGGCAAGTCAAGACTTTCGGATTTTCCTACCGTCACCAAACCAATTCTCAGTGCTACTTCTCCCAAGAAGGGTGGTAAGAAGAAATCGATATGAACTCTATTTTCTTTCCAATCTTGTGCTTTTATCTATCTGCATTATATACATATCGTTAGTTGGGTAAATGGGTTTTTGTAGTTAATAATTTGCTTGTGCTATGGGTCACGTGTTTCAAATAAATTTATGTTGCAGGTTTAATGTGCATTTCGATTTTACTTTTAGCGTTGTTTTGCCAAAACAAAACAAAAACAAGATTTAATGACAGATGACGTTAAAGAAACGGGGTTGTTTAGTTTGGAACAACTCCAGGAACAGTTGAAATTGCAGCAAGAAGAATTATTTCTGCAACAACGGGAACTTCTTCTTCAAAATCCCGGCTTTCAAGTATCACAACTCCAACAAACACTGTCCACTAACACATGGAGCTTTACCCAGGGCTTGATTCTTGGCCAAGTGAGTGTCATTGTTGTCATTGTGGTATTTGTCAAGTTCTTTGTATTTGCAGATGCATCACCCACCACAAAATCGCTGGGAGTCCGTGATGGCTCGGGAGTCATCGTGAGGCGAGACAAGAAGAAGTCCAAGGACGAAGATTCAGAGAATGACTACGATGCCAGAGACAGTACATCATCCAAGGTCAAGACAATCTTGGAAAAAACTTACTACGATGTCGATAACCATGCTCCAGAATCATTGGATTGGTTTAATGTGCTTGTTGCCCAAACTATTTCGCAATTAAGAACTGAGGCGTTGCTTGCGGACAACATATACCATTCCTTGAACGAGTTTTTAACTCAATCTCAATTGCCCGACTTCTTGGATAAGATTAAATTGACTGAAATCGATATCGGTGACGATTTTCCCATCTGTTCCAACTGCAGAATAAAACACAGCAAGGATGGTTCAGGTAGATTGGAAGCAAAGATCGACGTGGATTTGGCTGATACTCTCACTTTGGGCATTGAGACAAAGCTCTTGCTTAACCATCCACGTCCTTTGACTGCGGTATTGCCTGTCCAACTTTCGGTATCTATAGTACGTTTTTCAGGATGCTTAACAGTATCGTTGATCAACACAAATGACCACGAGTTCATTCATCTTCAGGAAAGTATCGCCAGTTCAAGCAAAACTTCCCCTGTAGCTCCAAACGAAGAAATGCGCGATTCGACATCTGCACATGCATCAACCAACAGTTCTCCCTCAAAACCATCATCTAGACCCATGAGTCTGACAAACTCGGAAGAGAGAAAACAAACCGAAAATGCTGGCACGGCATTGATGTTTTCGTTTGAACCTGACTACCGACTCGAGTTCACAGTTAAATCATTGATCGGGTCTCGTGCCAAACTTCAAGATGTTCCCAAAATTTCGTCCTTAATTGAAAGTAAGCTTCGAAGCTGGTTCATTGAACGGTGTATCGAACCTCGTTTTCAGGTGGTGAAACTTCCATCTTTGTGGCCAAGGCGTAAAAATACCAGAGAGCCAGTCCATTCTAGTACAAATGGCACTGTAGAAAAATCTGATTCGATCCTGAGTTGATCACTTTTGTACCAAAGTTTGAATCTGGAAAGGTCCAATGTTGTATTATAGTAATTGGCAGTATAAGGTGGTTAGTATAGAAAAGGTCCCTTTTACAGAATGTCTTGAGAGTCACAATGAAGAGAAGAATGAGTATTTTTTTTGTTGTTTTTGTGTGTCTCCATGTTCTAAATTGTTAAGGGGGGCATCTAGATCTTCTTTATGAAAGAATAGTTGTAAATGGTGTTTGTTAGCTTGATGTTAACTAGTTTACGTATACTACAGAGTAATTGATGATTCTTCTTTTGTCAGTACTAAAATAAAGCTGATCGGTATTGTACCAATCCCATACTCGTATTTCCTCTATGGTGTTGTTATTCAAATCAGATGTAATTGACAGTAATGATTCTTGTTTTTTACAATATTTCTGAATTTATTCGATCTAAAATTTATAGTGATTTTTATTAAACGTTCTAATTTCAGGGCGTGTACCTCAAAAACTCTGCAAGTATCAGCAACATACTGTAGATAATCTATTAGGTACCAAAGAAGTTCTCAGGGATTTTCGAAAATAAACATCTTGCAAGAAAAGAAAGGTATCAGAATTAAAGATTTAAGCAGACGAATGCACAAGCTATGATAGCTGCGAAAGATACTGGAATGGAGCTAGCACCATTGGCGGTTGGAACAATAGCAGGAGTAGTTCCGTTATTTGCTACTGAAGGTTGAGGAGTTACAGGACCAGCTGGGACAGGAGTTTCCTTACCACCCTTGGTAACAACAGTTGTAACAGTGGAACCAACAGAAGAGACAGCTGGAGTCACAGTTGTAGCAGCTGGAGACAAAGAAGTCGAGGTGCCAACTGGGGCAACTGGAGCTGGAGACTTAGATGGAGCAGCTGGGGCAACTGGAGCTGGAGAC
>JAJMKY010000066.1:0-69597 GCA_030564025.1 Teunomyces panamensis | reverse complement strand
GAAGCACCTGGGTTAGAAGCGGGAGCAGAAGCACCTGGGTTAGACGATGGTGCTGGAGCAGACGACGAAGGTGTTGAAGCAGAAGCAGAAGCACCTGGGTTAGACGACGATGGTGCTGGAGCAGACGACGAAGGTGTTGAAGCAGACGACGAAGCCCCTGGTCCTGTTTCACCTACAGGAGTAGCACAGTTTCTGTTCCAGAGGAAGTTTGGCAAAATGTTGGAGCCAATCAGCAATCCAGCAAAGAAGTCAATATCAATATGAAGTCTCTTATCCAAATCTGAAAGCTCTCTCTTGTTCCAGGATGGTGCCTGAAGAGTAGCACCAAGAACACTTTTAGTGTTCAAGACATACTTGTAAGATGTTGGGAAAACTTGTTTCCACTGGCTAGTAGCATTGGCTGTTAAGTCAAAATTGATTGCAAAATCTGGTGGGAATGTGTAGTATCCATCTTGAAGTACAGCGGCCACTAAGACGGTAGATGACCATTGGAAAGGATTACTGATATCCGAATCGGATGATATACCAGCAACTGTAATAGGACCGGTCGAGACTTCTGGTGTTTTAGCACCAAGGGTACTGTCAATTGCACCGTCAATGGTAACAACGGTACCAGCACCTGTACCAAACAAAGTGCTCAATTGAGTAGCAGCAGCAGTGTTATAGTTTAAAGTTACCTTGAACAAGTTGTCTCTAACCCAAGCAATATCAGAGACAGTCAAGGCAGCCTTTGGGAAACTTGAATCTCTCTTTGCAATCTCTTGTTCAGAATATGACAAAGATTCAAATTCTCTCTTCATTCTCTTGAAATCAATGTCCAACTGCAAGTCCTCGTTAATACCTAATTGAAAAATAGAAGTATTTGGGTTACAGCCGTTGAAAGAAGGAAGGTTGAATCTTGCCGAAAAGTCAAAGTAGTTGTGGAAGTCAAAAGAGAATGCATTGGCTCCGGAGGTCATAGTTGATAAAACCATTGCGAGTGCCGCAAATTGGGATTTTGAGAATATCATAACGAGTGGCTTTTTTTGATTAAAAACGAGTGACAAAAGTGGTACTGTTTGTATTAGTAAAGAAGATCTAAAACTCTAGGCGAGATTCCTTTCTTATATAGCATTTTTTTAATTAGGAGCTCTCATAGTTGCAATATTTGTGTGGACTATTTCACTACTATTCGGGAATAGAAAAAATTATTTTAAGCACCGAATTAATCCCAGGAACAAAGAAAGCATATTTTTGATAAACAGGAACCCAGATCAGTGGGCAAAGCAAAGAATAAATTCCATTGTTTCCCAGAACGTAGTTTTTGTAGCAAGTTGATAGACAATTGTCGTTGGTTTGATTTTGCTTGTTTGGTCTATAGGATTACAATAGTAAATACTTGCGCCATATATGTCAATAGGATGATGACAAGAGAATCCACCATTGCTCGCTTTAAATTGTGTGTTTAAAAAAAATTTAGAAAAGTTACACCATAAGCTCTGGTGTTATTCTGTGGCTGTAGAACCAACCTCTGAAAACCCTTAATTTGTATTTCGTCCAATAAAAGTTGGGTATGTCTTACAATTGTTTTTTGACGGCTCGTGTAGAGTTGATATTAAAAAAATAAATTACCCGAGAAAACTTAAAAAAGATTGGGGTATCAGTCTGACAATGCGTGAGAAAATATGACTGAAATCGGATGCTGCAGATTGAGGTGATGTTATACGGAAAACAGTACGCGAATTATTGTCACCTTTATTTTTTTTTACTTCGGTAGTAAAGTGAGCAAAAGTGGGAAATAGCATCCTATCTATCTAATCAAAGAGCCCTGTAACTACGTTGTAGGACAAGCTAAAAAATACTGAGTAAGAATGTGTACAAATGATTATTAAAGTTCAGACTAATGATGCAACCACTTGTTAATTCCGTGGTTCCTGTCATCTCCTCGTACAAATTCTGGTTGCATATTCTAGACATCGGGTCATCATCCAAAACCCAAAAAAAAAAACACTTCTATTTGGTGCCTTGGAACATTACCCAATAATAGACACTACCTTCTGACAATTTTTAGTACCATTAGGCATATGACTTCATAGTACGCCTCAACATCATCAATAATAGTTGCTCGTAATATTTAGAGTGCTAGACGAAAAACAAGCCCTGAAGCTATGTTCCGGGACGCGTTTGTTTTCGAGTTTTTGGGTGAAATCAGTATATTGTGTACATTTATCCCAAAGCATACGGCACTCGGTATGTCCTTGTCTTCAACTATTGTAACTTGCCTCTACCCTTTGCGAATATCCAATGTTTATGTTCGCATTCAGTAATTCAATTATTCGCAGGGAAAGTTTTGTCGAATTCTTATTCTATTATTATCCTCCAATATTGAAAGTTCCTTTATATTAAAAACCACATTAAAATATTTACAACACAATACGTACACACTAATACATACGTATTATACAGTGGGAAATGGGGGAGAGGGATGTTGAGCACTTGATTGTGATTTAGGTAGAGCCAAGCTTTTAATTTCTTTCTCAAGAGTACTGTTCTTATTGTGAAAAGCACATGCTCAATTTCAAGTAATTAAATAATTACGCAGTGACGAGAAGTTAATAAAAATTAGCAGCATTGTAAAGAGGGAAGGTGGCGGGCAAGTTATAAGGAAGAAGAAGTATAACTAGAAAAAAAATTGCCTTCAGCCAGATTCGAACTGACGATCTCCTCATTACTAGTGAGGTGCCTTACCAACTTGGCCATAAAGGCACGATTTAATGACACGTCTCTAGTGTACCTCTTCATCGTTTAAAATTATTACAGGGTTCATAATGAAATGATATATTTTTTGAAGTGCGATGCTGCTGAGTATCAATTGATCTCCATATCCGAAGAATCCACCAAAGTACTGTATTTTGTACGGCCGCGTGCCTATTACATGTTACCCTTTCCCTAACTTGCTATTATGAGTAATTATATCCTAACCCAAGGCGTTATCCGTCTTTATGTGGTGCAATTTTGGAACATACAATACACGAATCTAGGCACGATGACAAATTAACGCCTAATTCTGGAACATCTGATATATTAAATTGGTTATACGGATAAAATATGATGACTGGATTGATTTTTTAATTGACGAAAAAGAGCTAGGTATAATTCAGAAGTGTTTTTTTTTTATAGATAGATCAGAAAATTGTGTGGAAGAACTCCTCTGTCCTGTGAAAACGCTCTCCCGGGTTTGTGAAAATTGTGAGGTGCTTCAAAATTATAAAACAATCACTAGAATTAATTAGGAAAGTTTTAAGGTTACAAACGAAGTATTGTAAACTCTGAAAAAAATCATTGAAGAAGTATAGTTGAAGAAGTATAGTTGAAGAAGTATAGTGTGATCACTAGTGTATTGCCTTAATAGTGTGCGCAAATAGTTTAGTGGTAAAATCTAGCGTTCCCACTGCTAGGCCCGGGGTTCGATTCCCCGTTTGCGCAATCTTTTTTTATGCATTTACATTCTTTATATTTGTTAAACTGTCAGCAATATAGCAACCCAGCCATTGGTCAAATTGGTGATTAAAGTGTCTCTAAAAGAAAAGATACAGAAACATTTAGGATCATAGTTGTCAAGTATCGGCTTCTAGAGTGCATGAAGTTGCTTTTTTTCCGGCACAGAAAAAAACTGAAAAAAAATTCGGGTACATTTACAACCGAGTGCAAAACGATTCTAGAGTCAAGGGAACCTGCAATATGGATGCCAGTGTGTTGTTAGGATACTTCAGGGCTACGCTTGAAGCGGATAAGGAAATACGTCGCCAGGGTGAGTTGAAACTTAAGGAATCTAGTGGAAATCCTGGCTTTTTAACTGGATGTCTCGATGTCATTTCCCTTAATGATCCTAGCGTTCGTACCGTCAAAATTGCAGCTGCGGTGTACTTCAAGAACAGAATCATCAAGTATTGGCCTCAGAATCCACTGAATATTGCCGAAGAAGAAAAGACTCTTATCAAGGAACGTCTTTTACCCGTGATCATTAACAGTGACTACAATATCAAGCAGCAATTGCTTCCTGTTTTACGTCTCTTGATCTACAACGACTTTGCAGACTGGAACGGGTTGTTGGAAACAACAGGAAACCTCTTGCAACATGTTCCTACTGGGGATGTGAAGGATGAAGACTTTTCTCATTTGTACACGGGGCTTTTATGCTTTTCTGACATAGCAAGAAGGTTCAGATGGATGGAAAACAAAGACCGTAACGCTGAATTGAATCCCATCATTTACTCTGCTTTTCCTCATTTGTTAGAAATCGGTAACTCGATAGTGAAAAACGCCCAGAACATCACGGAAATGTCTGCTGAAGTCCTCAAATTGATTCTTAAAGTGTACAAGTTTGTCACTTATTATGATTTACCTGAACCATTGCAGACTCGTGAAGCATTATTTCAATGGGGTGAATTTCATGCCGCTATTATCAACATGCCACCTCCACAATACGTGATCAATTCTACTTTGACTGAACAAGAAAAGTGCTTCCTACAAATATCCAAGTGCTATAGATGGGCTGTAGCCAATTTGTACAGACTATTCACAAGATATTCTCCAAAGGGACTCAGCAAGAAGTTCAACTATAGTGAATTCTACGGAATGTTCTTGAACGATTTCATTCCTCATCTACTCAACAACTTCTTACAACTTGTTGAACAATGGTGCAACGGCAAAAGATGGTTGAGTTACACTTGTTTCTACTACTTGTTGGAATTCTTCAGTCACTGTGTTGTCGAAAAAACTACCTGGGCCCTTCTTAAGCCATTCTACGAGAACTTGGTTTCCCATTTGATTTTCCCATTGTTGGTACCTAGTGACCACGCCTTAGAGGTGTTTGATGAAGATCCCCATGAATATATTCACCTCAAATTTGAAATCAATGATGCCTACGACAACCCTGATGTTGCTGCGTTGGGTTTATTGGTCACTTTGGTTGAGAAGAGAAAGAAGACTACTTTAAACGCTATTTTCACCTTTATCATTAACCAGTTATCTAATTTGCTGCAACAAGAAGAAGATTTGGAAGCTGCAAAGAAGAAAGAAGCTATATTGAGAATGTTGGGAAATATTTCAAGTTATATCATTGGTTACAAATCCGAATATTCGGCTCAGCTTGAGCAATTCTTGACTACGTTGGTCTTCCCAAATCTTAACTCTAAATTTGAATTTTTACGGGCAAGAGCCTTGGAAGTCACTTCACACTATGCTGATTACCAACTTAAGGAAGAAAGCAGCAAAGCTCTCGTTTTCCAAAGAATCTTCTCCAACTTCATCGATCAATCAGGAGGAGAAACCAACTTGGTTGTCAGTTTTCAAGCAGCATTGGCAATCCAGGCCTATATTCTTGACCCAACTTTCAAAGAATTGCTTACTGGAATCATTTTGCCTACCATGTCCAAACTCTTGGAGTTATCCAACGAGATTGAAAATGATGCCATTTCCATGGTGATGCAAGAATGTGTCGAGAACTTCTCAGAACAATTACAACCATTTGGAGTCGATTTGATGACCAAATTGGTCCATCAATTTATGAAACTAGCTGTTGAAATTAATGAAGCGTCAAATGTTGATATTGATGACTTTGATGGAAACTACACCGACCAAGGCGATAAGGTTATTGCTGCTATTGGTTTAATTAATACTATGATTACAGTGTTGTTGTCATTTGAGAACTCCATACAAGTATGCATCAAGTTGGAAGAGGTATTCTCTCCGGTGGTGGAATACGTTTTGACTAATAAGCTTGACGATTTCCTTGGAGAAATTGGTGAATTGATGGAAAATTCTACTTTCTTATTGAGAAGTGTTAGTCCATTAATGTGGAAGAACTTTGTGTTATTATGTGACTCGTTTGAGAATGGAATTGCATTGACCTATCTTGAAGAATTAATTCAATGCTTGCAAAACTTTTTAACATTTGGTCAGAAGGACTTGGCACAAAATCCACATTTGGTTGAAGGTTTCTTTAAAATCTTCACTATTATTGCCGAAGGTGATGATTACCAAATTGGATCAAGCGATCTCATCTATGGCTGTATGTTAGCACAAACTTTCGTGTTGTGTTTACAACATCACTCAGCCAACTATATCCCTCAAATTGTTCAAACTGTGCTAAAGATAGCAGCAGCTATTCATAAAGACAAACAGCATCACATTCAAAACAGCTCTTATGATGTAAATATTAATAATGTCATCGTGGCTTCATTGATTTACGATGCTAGTTCTACATTGAATGTCTTACAAGAAAACCAGCAATTGGTACCATTTTTTGATAGATGGTTTGTGTTGATTCCTAAATTGCGGAGGGTTTTCGACTTAAAGTTATCCGTTTTGGGTGTAATCAGCTTGTTATCTAACGACACAATTGCGGACAATTTGGGATCTTCCCTTGTCGAGCTGTTTGGCCACAAGTTCCCGGTTCTTTTGAAGGAATTATCAACTGCAATTGAAAATTTGGAGACCAAACGTAAGAACTTTAACGAGCTTGATTTCAGTGATAACTACCAATATGGAAAGAACGAATGGGAGACTGCCAGTACTGAAGATTTAGAGGAGATTCTCAACGAAGCTGAGGCTGCCGCACAGCAGCAACATGACGAGGAGAATACTTCCACTGACGACTATTTGAACTTTTTGGAGAAACAAGATATTAAGTTAAAGGGTGCTGGTTATTTCGATGACTCGGACGAGCAAATTGCCGAAGATCCTTTAGCGACTACTCCATTGGACAATGTGGATGTTTTTAAGATTTTCAAGGACTTTGTCCAGTCTTTGGCTCCAGAATCAGAGAAATATCAGCTAATTTTTGGCCGGTTAGCCGAATCAGACAAGAGAATTATTTCTAATGTATTTGAAAACGTGCAGTAGGTTTGCGACTAATTTCATATTTTTGAACGTATCTAATTGTTTTGGATTTTTTATATGCCTTGGTATCGAATTATACCCTAAAATCTTTATACCTGAATACACATTCGTCTTTTTTAATCTTGTTGTTGCGCTCTCTGGTAAAAGGAATACAAAAAGATTAGAATTTATATTTTATAATGAAACACATTACTGCTGAGAATTATCATGTAAAGTGGGTTATATATAAACCGCTAGACCTTCATCTATTTTGATTCTTTGGAATATGCTGTTAATTTTTTTTTTGCATTTAGTAGCAAAGCATTGGTTATGTCCGATTATTCAAGTTTAATCTGATATTTTACTGTATTTTTAACATACCGACGTAAGTCAAGGTTGCATTTCAGTGTGGTTTAGTATTAGAAAATAACGGGAGAAATTCTCCATTCTATAATTATCCAAATATTTGTTGAGGACCTCGGGAACAACAACAATAATGATAAAGGAAGAATGTATTGAATATTTTAATAGCATTCTGCAAACAGAAAGAATAAATCAAGAAAAAAATCAGTAACAAGTATTGGTTGTTCGACTAAACAAAAAAAGTAAGATTTTATCACCAATGCAATCTACCTCCTCAACTTAACAGTTTCGTAAAATATTGCATTCAACGTATATTTCTCAAGGTCTATAAAATATTAGTGGTGGAGCAAGAATTAGAATATAGGTCTGCTTTAAGCGAGAATGTATTTTTGACATTAGATGGTTTGTGGCACGTCTAAAATCTTGTCGTGTCACAGCCTGTTTTTGTGCGTGACGAAATATCTATCATATAACAAGAACACACCATGGCAGATAAGTTTGGTAGACACAACTCTACCAGATGGGTTAATGCTGCTGTACCATCGTATGGAGACGAGTGGGATGACGAATACGAAGAGCCATACACGGTTGACGCTAAATCTACCCAGATCATCCCTGAACGCTTCGAATTACCGTCAGACAAATACTCTGCAAAAGACACGCTTCCAACGCTACCAGAACAGAATACATCGACTGACACTACCCCAAAAACAGGCTCCAATACCTTAGTTTTGTCCATTGATAAGCTTAAGAACAGAATTGATGATGACGACGACGATGATGATGATAATGATGATGATGATATGTCTTTCGGAGCAGAGCAGAAACCTCAAGTTCCTACAAAACAAGTCATCAATGCCCCATTACGTACAGAACCGTTGGCTCCACCAACTCCGACATTCAATGAAAAGTTTGTGATATCCCCAGAAACTCCGCAGTCCGATAGAAGTTTCCAGTCGGATGCTGATTCTATCCAAAATGAACCGGTTCACTTGAATCTAGCAAATTTCGATCACACAAAGAGTCATGCTGGTAACCATGTTCTTGAAGGTATACTGGAACGTAACTTATCTGAGATAGCTGATATTTCTGAGACAGAAACAGATAAGGAAACAAGAACCCTTAATCTACCCTCTCATGAGCAAATTCCTCCTCCTTCTCCAGAACCTGTCAGTAATGTACCAGCACCTTTGGTCTTGTCTATTGACAACAGAAATACTGCTGTGGATGACAATGATGATTCGGATGATGATGATGACTGGGGCTACCACAGTGGACACAGCAGCAATGATGAAAGTCCAGATGTAAATGAGAATGAACCAAGGAAAATATCTTCCAAAGAAGATGTAGAAATACATGACCCGATTTCAACCAGGAGATCTAATCAGGCGAATGCGTTGGATTCGCTCATTAGTGATTTACAGAATGCATCTTTGGGTGATGAGGAAACCTCTCCTTCTGTTCCCGTCTCAAAAGAAGCAAGTTACGTTCTACCAAAACTTGATTCCATTCAAGATATTTCACTTGGAGAATTCGAGACTGACTCTATTGACGATTACGAACAGTATGCCAATATTGTTGATACTTCTTTACCAGGAGTTGATGACGATGAAGAAGTATACACTCCGGTAACTCCAATCGCTCCCTTAGCTGTGGGAGAAGAACAGAAAGTTCATGAGAAATACATCAGCAACTTAAGCGGCCATAAACCATCAATCAGAAAGCCGCCACCAAGAAAGAACTTGGTTTCGGTTGATTACTCTAACATAGAGGATGCTGTGAGTGGTTACTTGGATGTGGGTGATATCAGTTCCAAAAATGTTAGTCCTATACGTGATGATGTGCGATTTGAACCTAAGGATGACGAATTTACTTACGCCAAATCTTCTGACCTTGATTTGCAGCCGGTAGCATCTTCTGGTTCTCTCTCTACAGGCAAATTGTCTGTCAATTCTTCCATCGCCGTTCCTGAAGAGCCTTCTGGGTTTGAAGAACCTGAACGTAATATTGTGTCAAGAAGAGAATCCACTATGAGTACCAACACCTTCAATATGGGGACTTGGAAGCCGAATACAAATAACTACCGTGATCAATTTATTAACGATAACGATAATGAATCACATTTCAGTTTTGATCCCGATGGAAATGAAGAAATCAACAACTATAGCAAGTTTACCAAGGTCAGAACTGCTTCTGGACTTGGGTCCAGCGTAATTTCGAACTCGAGTTCTCTTTCGGTACCTGAAACAATTGATGCTGCCTTACCTAGCATCCACGAAGATCCTGATGATGATGAAATGAATGAGGAGTTACACACTACAATTTCTAACATAACTAATGTTGATTCGATGCTTCATGACCACGAGTACACGAAGCCATTGTTCAAGGAAGAAAGGTTGACACCATCTGTATCGAAAGAAACACATCCTCGTTCCACTCAACGGTATTCGAGTTTACTTCACCCACCTGATGATAACACCGATTTTAGCAGTGAACCAGGCTCACGGGTAGTTTCTGAGTCTGCTCCCAGCATGATGGATGAAGCATCTAAGAGGAAGGTCAGTACTTCTACCGTAGGTACTGAAGTCACGACACTTGGAAGCCTGTCCAAGAACTTCACGCCAGCTACATATCCAGTTTTTGATTGGAAGAAGATTATGGCTACTTCGCAGCCAATAGATCGGATTCTGCTTCTTAAGGATGCGCTTACCAAAGAAACCGAATACAATACTGGATTGCAAAATTGGTTGAATGAGACTTTGAAGCAATCTGAGAGTGCTTCAAACATCCACATTGGGCGAATTGCATCTGAAGCATACCAGAATGCAGCCCATAGTGATATTACCAGACATGCTTCTCTCCGGAGTAGGGTTTCCAGTGTGAAAGACAAAGTTGAAACTTCAGGATTACATGCGTCTAGCTTTGGTAAACGGTTTTTGAGTAAGGGTAAGAGGTTGATGAAATCTGCTGGTGGCGAATAGGTTTATAGAGAGAGAGAGAGAGATCTTGTAGTTCTAATGTGTTTTTTTCTTTCACGAGTTTTATTATCCTACTGATACGTGTTGTAGCATCTGATACTGTAGTCGGAATACAATCAATCACGTGTTATAAACGTTTTCTGGACCGAGCTATTATGCATCGATTATGTCATCCCTCGCTGATTAAGAAGATTGTGGGGCAAGGTCTCAGTTATCATCACGTTTAATATTAGCTGGAACACAAAAAATGAATACCTTAAAGCATAATATGGAAAAGGTATTACTTCCGGTGATAGCGTTACTTGTTAACAATATCCCTGGTTTTATATGGGTCATTATTGACTTCATAAACGACATCGGGTTCTTTTGGGTGAATCGGCTCTACGGGTTGTATCATAGAAAAGATCCGCTTAAGGAATACGTTAATAACTTGAAGAACGTCCAGAGCTACAAAGAATGGACTGAAACAGTATCTGAAATAGACAAGCTTACCAACATGGATTTGTGGCGCCAAAACTTTATCTCGAAGCATTACGACTATGTTTTGATCGATGGACGTGTCAAACTCTTGCGGCAAGCAAGGTTAAGCCAAAACTCGCCCGTCATCATGTCGTTGTTACGTTCAGGGTTACTACGGAACTTTGGGGGTATTTCTCAGAAGAGACTCTTCATTAAGTCATACATGGGAACCAAATTCAAAATAGAGGAGTATATCGACGAGGTTTTGAACTGCCTTGAATATTTAAACGAATCCATTAGATACCCAAACGAAAAGGACAACGACGATTATATTATGAACAGTAAACAACTCAAGCTTGACTTTTTCCACGATGCCAGACAATCGTTTGGCTCCACCGCTCTCATTCTTCAAGGTGGTTCCTTATTTGGTTTGTGCCATCTTGGAGTAGTTAAGGCATTATTCTTCAAAGGTTTACTTCCTAGAATTATTGGTGGAAGTGCTGTTGGTGCAGCAGTTGCATCGTTGGTATGTACCTTTAATGAAGAGGAACTAGTACCGGTTTTGGTTTCCATTGCCGACGTTATGAAAGATATTGATATCTTGAATCATGAGGTCGATGAGAGATACGGAAATATTATTGAGAATGTTGTTAAAAAGGGCTACTCTGAAGATGCTTTGATCTTTTTAAAGTTTGTTCGTGATACCATTGGCGACTTAACATTTGAAGAGGCATACTTGAAGACTGAGAAGATTTTGAATATTGTTGTACATCCAACAAACCAATCAGTACCCTCGTTATTAAACTATATTACAACTCCAAATGTGATTATTTGGACGGCAATTTACGCCTCTATTGGAACAGGGGTGCTCTCGGATGATGTACAACTATACGTAAAGGATTTCAATAATAATATTGTTCCTAAGGCACCTGGAATACAGGTATCATTCTTGAAGCCACAGGATGTCAGTTACCTGCAACAGTACTTCAAGTCCAATTTTAGAAAGAAAGACGATAGCATGGGAGAACCTGTCGATTATATCCACCATTCTCAATTGACAGAAAACTCACCATATACAAGGTTGACAGAATTGTTCAATGTGAACCATTTTGTCATTAGTCTTGCAAGACCTTACTTAGCACCCCTTATCAGTAACGATTTGAAGCACTATCACTCGTATGGAAGTGTAAAGTACAACGAGAATGGTACGCCGATGACAAACTCAGATGGAAGCGAGAGAACGTTGATAGGGAGAAATAAAACCTTCCCTTCGGATGCTGAAGTGTACACCAAGGACGGTAACTTTAATTTTATGAAACGAATGAAAAACTTGGCTGGAATGGAGATCCAGCATCGTTTAGTTGTCATGAATAAGCTTGGCATATTGCCAGACTTTATGAAACGGCTTTTTATTGACGAGAAGCCCTCGTCAATTCAACCCTTAACAAACAGCAGAGAAATAACGATTGTACCTGAACTAAGATACTTGGTCAGAGATTTCAGCAGAGTTTTTGATGTACACAAGACAATGGAAAACATTCCATATTGGGTTTTAGTTGGTGAGCGTTCAGTCTGGCCACTTTTCCCTTTGTTATGGACTCGTTGTGCAATCGAATTTGCATTGGATGACTTATATAATATACAGAGGAAGAAGGATTAAGGTATTTATCTGAAGAATAATTTGATATTAGAGTCCTTTTTGATGTTGTAAATGTACTCTCTGGAAAGAACAACCAAATCCTGTTCGATGTAAGGAATCGATCCTTGAGCAATGATCAAACTTCCTGTAATATCACTCGCTCTTCCCGTTGTTAATGGGCTTAAACTCAAGTTCAATTGTGATCTGTGATATGACTTGGTTAAAAAGTCAGTTACCTTAAATGCCGGGTCTTGGGGATTAGAAGACTCTAAGTCAACAAAGCTTGGACTATCATTGGAGCTGACAGCAAACAATTGTCTGACTAATCGATTCAACTTGACCATGTTAAAGCAAAGCTCATCACTAGTGATATTCGTTGAAAGTAATAACATCTCAGGCGCCTCAATAATTAAAATCTTTCTGGGGTTCTTAATGGCTAAGATTTTGTCTGTAATTTGTTGAAACAAAGCATCCACATCCTTGGAGGCATTGGTTGGGTTCTTGATATGCTTTGAAAACAATTCAGTGAAACAGTCGATGAAAGTAAATCCTCTCGTGGTAGAGAGGTCTAACCCGTTTTTCTTGCAATTCTTGACATAGAATTCCTTAGGTTGCAAAAATGACACACAAATAACCTCGGATCTATTTGGAACCTTTCTAGTTAGCTCATTGTTGACCAAAGTTGCAGTTCCTACTAATCCATTTTCAATAAGAGAATTGATTATCCAGGTAGGAGATGTGCCTTGAGTATGTGTGATGACAGAAAAATATCCATTTTCACTTTGCAACAAAGAGTCGGCAATTATACTGTTATTCCGGAAAAGTATTAAATCCTGCTGCTGATAAGACATTGATTGTACTTTATAGATAACAAATCTACTGAAGAGCCCATCATCACTAGAAATCAAAGTGTCCTGCATGTAATCCCGCGAGTAAGTATATAAATTTAACTTCCAGAACGTAATGAACAAAGTTAGGCTTGCCTTCACTATTGTCGTGCTACTCCATTAGACCTAAACACGCGACACGAGCTTCTATAAGTGAATGTATGGATTTAAATTAGACAGAACACTTAGCTCTATATCTTCTTAACCCAAAAGCATCAAACATAATACTGATTTTGAAAAGAAAATAAAGCAAAAAAAAGAAAGCTCCGCGACGGGGAATTGAACCCCGGTCTACCACGCGACAAGCGGTAATTCTAGCCACTAAACTATCACGGATTTTATTGTGTGTAGTACCAACCGTTATGAATATGTTCAATTTGTAGTAAATACAACAGGACCGCAATAGGTATGTTGTAAAAGTATTGTCATGTGCTAATTACATGGGATTACTACTTTGAATTCATATTATTTCATCATTTATTTGATCCTAGTTAATTATATATCCTAAAATACATAATATTTGCAATGATTAAGCAAGCTTTCAATTTTTTTAAAATTTTTTGCAACTTTTCATATCTCAGTCGACAGAATAACCCTCGTAACTTTAATCATTATGGATTAACAAAAATAAACGTAAAATTAATCATATTCACTTGCTGTGGCAGGCTTTGCAAGAACACTTAAATTGTGGCTTGGAATCCTTGCAAGCGCTGCAGTTAGAACAGGCAGAACATTTAGATTTGGCACAGTAAGGGCAGGACATTTTTTAATTTTGGGAGATTTGTTGAAATTATTGGAATAATTGCTTAATTTAGTTTGCAACTTCTCCTTTTATAATACAGTTCAAATTAAGGGATAAAAACATATGGTTCAATATTTCAAAAAGAGTGACGATAACAAGGCAAAGAGGAAACTTTGAACATCAATTCATAACCACTTAAGGGGCTATTGCCAACTCTCAGACAGGATAACTGTATAATACAATACTGGCGTCATCATATTTTTGGTGGTCAAGACTACAGTATTGCCCACCCAACATTTTAACAAGAACCAAACCGCCCAATACCCAATGAACTATAGTAGTTACCAAAATAACAATATTCATTGGAGATATCGGGTCCAGTACATGTGCTCACATGATTAGTCTGATATAAATTAATGTCTCCCATTTTGCCCTAATCGTCTTCACAACCAACATTTTTTGCTACCTACATTTATTGTTAATATATTACTTAATATATGAAGGAAGCAAAACCAATAAAATGAAACAGCACCCCTAAATTAAATTCATCTTTCTTAACTCCCGACAATGAGGCATTGGCATATTTTCCGCCTGCTTCAATTTCTCGTAGTCAGTAGAGAACCAACCCTGTGCATCTTCCATCATCTCATTTTTGGCGATCTGTTCACGAGAGCATTTTGATCTTCTATCTTGGACATACAAGTTTTCAACCTTGTAGTCAAAATTCCGTAATTGCTTCTTGCTCAACTGTTTCTTGTTGATGTACTTCTCAGAAACATAATAAGGAATTTTGTAATTTGGGGTCTGACGTTCCATATTGAACGTCCTATCTCTGGTGAAGGAATAGTCTGGAACTGATGAGGACTCAGAGAATAAGCTTGACAATAAAGGAACCAACAAGAATAGCAAAATTGGCAAAAACTGTTTAAACATTTCAAAGATACTAGTTTCTTCCTGTCTTTGTTGCTGCTGGCTGGATTGTCCACTTTGGTTTCTTGGTCTGAAACGTTGTCTGGTGTATGGATCTCCACCGAAGGATTGAAATGTAAACCCATTTCCTCCAAATGTAAATGTTGGACCACGGTTTGCACCTCCGAAGAAAAGATTGAATATATCGTCATCAAACGGACTACCACCCTGGAATGCTTGGAATGAAGCACCTGGATGACCACCACCAGCCCGGGCAAAGGGGCTGCTAGCACCGGCATCGCCACCTCCAAATCTGGATTCTGGGTCACTGCCCGTTTGGTCATATATTCTCTTTTTTTCTGGGTCACTCAAGACTCCCCATGCTTTATTTACATATTTGAAAGCTTCTGCTGCTCTTGGGTGTGGGTTTTTATCTGGATGTAACTTTATAGCCAACTTTCTGTATGACTTTTTGATGATCACCTCGTCCGACGATCTTTCCACGGAAAGAATTTCATAATATTGGTGAGGTTTGTAAGATAAAATCTTCAAGACAATTTTCTCCTGATCATTTGTATATGAAGACATTATATCGTAATTTGTATTATGGGTTTATCAATCTGATCTTGAGCTGGTAATTAATGCACTTACTCTTGGTTTAATTGGAATGCATGTGTTTTAGGAATCACCTAGGAATTAAAGGAAGTTAATCGAACTGAGATCTAACAGGGACCAGAAGCACTAATATTGTATATTATACAAGTTTCTATACCACTAAGTAACCAGCTTCTTCAGTTACGTTGTCCACAGCTGAAAGAGTATTCTAGAGCTTTTATTAGGTAGTGCAGATACCAAGAACATCCTCGTTTTTTTTTATACGCCACCCACATTGCGAGAGGTCCGCTCGTATAAATGGCTGAGTAGGTGAAAAAATACACACGATAAGAACAAAATTCTTTTGTCGTGTCATACCTAAACGAGTACCTTCATAGATAATCATTGTAAAAAAAAGGGGCGAGCTGGGAATTGAACCCAGGGCCTCTCGCATACTTGTAGTAATCAATTTCCTTCGAAACTGTCGCCCAAAGCGAGAATCATACCACTAGACCACACGCCCAATTATTGACTGAACATTTGACAAAAATATTAACAAAGAAACATATTCATGAACGTTCCATGAATTGAAGTTTGTAGAATCTACGCTGTTCATATTCTTTAATTTAAGAGACAGAAGATTTGGTACTTACTAGTCTGTGATTTTGAATGACCATTCTACTACGTCCTAATTACAACCATTTCAATTCCCCGCAACGCCATTTATAACTCTGTCATATCGGATAGGCGGTAGACCAATGTGGACGGGGGGGGGGGGGAGNGGGGGGGGGGGGGGGGGAGAGCATAATTACCCAATTTGTTTGAATTGGGCTAACAACTCCATGAGAGACACATGAACACAAAAAGATAAAAGCGAGGTCCAATTGAATGTGGGATTACAAGAGGGGTACCGGGAGACTCTAATTCAAGAGCTTAATAATTTTAGAGAATGTTGTCTTAACGAAGAAAGTATGCATAATAATAAGCATATAAAAATGCAAACACGATAACAACAATCGGTTCTGTTATTTTATATATCTTTATTACCACAAAATTTTGTGTGTGAGTATACTTTTACTACTCTAGGGGATGATTACACGAATGTTTTGAAAACGTCCACGATGATCATAACCAATAGTAAAACAAAACAATAACATTGACTTGAAATTGTAGAATCAGAATCACAGGGAATAGGGGCTTGTATGTAAGCATATCGAAACTAAGACGTGTCTCTCCACCTTGCTATTTGTTTTTATCTAAAACAAAGTTTTAGTTCTCCACTGTAGCAATGATGAACTTTGTCTGTAATTCTGTGGTGTTTAGTAAATTAAACCTATCTAGCATATTTATATGAAATTCTTTTTAGGTCTGATAGTAATTTTTCCCGGAATCTCTAGCTAATTTTATATGAGGAATGAGCTTAACCGATCAAAATATGCACCCAGGTGTGCAGGTATTTGGTTCATATATTACGTTTGATAGAAAACGGATAAAAAATGGAGTAAAATATACTCTTTTTAGAAGAACATGATCAAAAAGGGAAGTCAATACCCCTGCCGGGGTGAGGCGGGTATTACATACTAATAATATCCCTGTGATGAAGTGGCAGAAGTGAATGCAAAAAGTATCCGCAGTGTGTGAATTGCAAGTGACATATTTATCCTCAAAATACCTCAAAATAGAAGGTTTATTATGCGAGCTTAAGATTTCAAGCGTGTTTTTAATCTTTACATTTGTTAGAAGTCTACTCTTTTTTATGCAAATAAAATGATGAAAAGTATCGTGGAACAGGGATTAAGTTCGCGAGAGAAAAGCACGTAGAGGAAGATAATGTAGAGCAAGATAATGTAGAGATAGATGAAATGCAGCAAGATCAAGAAACCATGGCCCAAACTACATGTATTCCCATGTAGGTTTGAATCGGCGTTCACGGTAAATGAAAGTTTATTGTATGTTTTTGAATGATATTTTTGACTGGCATTCATAATTTCGCACCCGAATACGCGAAATAATATTTTCATGCAGCATTGGTAGTTTTCCGGTCACTATCAAGAAAAGACAGCCGGTAGTGCATAACGGTACCTGATGATGAGGACAGTTCTTAGAGCAAAAATAACAAGAGTGAGACATTACCACAGCCCATAACTGCGTTTACTTTTTGACAAAATTAAAGAATGTTTAGCTTACAGATTGGAGAGAATTTCAAGTTCCGGGGACGCAAGGAATGCAGGAAAAGAGAGACGTGACGTCATTTTATGCACAAAAATTATTCAGCCCTGACCCGTCATATCTCAACTTTTGAAATAACTCAGTTCCAGTGGCCATAGCCCCTCCTGTCCTGGTTTTATTTTATAAATGTGGGCTTATATGTGAAATAATGAACCATCAATCACGCCTAGTTTCCAAACACAGTAATTCGCCACCAACTTTCCCCCTAGTTTCTTGTTTCCGGGCATGTGGTGTGACTACAAGTGGATTAGTGTTCTCGTACGTAACTCTTAATATTTTGGCAGAATAGAACAGGGCTGCGAGAATAAATTTTTTTAGCTCTATTGTTCGTGCCCGGTTTTAGTTGTCAGGCTGAGCTTCCCATGTCGGGGGTTTACAATAGAGGCGTCACCCCGATGACTTGGCACCTGCTCGGACACTTTGTAGAAGGAGTGTGAACCCGGTAAACGGGTACAATAAAAAGTTTTCCTAGATATTGTTTTTGACGCATTGTTTCTTTTTTTTTTCTAAAAAAAATATCTATCTCCCTGGCCATAAATACCACGACACTTCTTAACTACCCTAAAAAGAAAGTGAAAGGAGCCGTCTCCCAAGAATAGATTAGCAGCAGGATAATAAAAGCACAAACGGTCATAAATCCGTTCCCGCTCCCGTTTTGGTTACCCTACCTTTAATTCTGTATACTTTTTATTGTTTTTGTTACTACAACAACCACTTGTGGCTGTTTCCTGATCTTCTCGTTCACAACACGTAGAAGAATTCACTTGTTTACTTTCACCGAGTCAAAATTCAACCCGCTATCAAGAAACAGAAACTCGGTTCAACCACAGCAGTGACCGAGAGAATGGAATCTTCAGAATTATTGAAGATCCTTGACGATCCTGACTTGTTCCAAGAAAAGTATGAGTTAATACGAAGTCAGATCATTACCCACATCCATAGCCAAGATAAAATCATCAGCGATGTTGTCGAAGAACTCGAAACTTCTAAAACTGCCAACAAAGCCTTCAAGCAAGCATTAAGCGAGATTGGTACTGTCGTTATCTCTGTTGCCATGGGTGACTTGTCCAAGAAGGTTGAGATCCACAGCGTTGAATCCGATCCTGAGATATTGAAGGTCAAGATAACCATTAACACCATGATGGATCAATTACAAGCTTTTGCCAACGAAGTCACAAAGGTGGCTACCGAAGTCGCCAACGGTGAACTAGGTGGCCAGGCCAAAAACGAAGGATCTGTTGGTATCTGGCGTTCTTTAACCGATAATGTCAATATTATGGCTCTTAATTTGACTAACCAAGTCAGAGAAATTGCTGATGTCACCCGGGCAGTAGCCAGAGGTGATTTGTCGAGAAAGATTAATGTGCATGCCCAAGGTGAAATCCTCCAGTTACAAATGACAATCAATACAATGGTGGATCAGTTGAGAACTTTTGCTTTTGAAGTGTCTAAGGTTGCTAGAGATGTTGGTGTTTTGGGTATTTTGGGTGGTCAAGCCCTTATCGAAAATGTCGAAGGTATCTGGAAGGAATTAACGGATAACGTAAATGCTATGGCTTTGAACTTGACAACCCAAGTTAGAAACATTGCAAACGTTACTACTGCTGTTGCCAAAGGTGACTTGTCCAAGAAAGTCACGGCTGATTGTAAAGGTGAAATCTTGAACTTGAAATTGACTATTAATCAAATGGTGGACCGATTGCAGAACTTTGCCCTTGAAGTGACAACATTATCCAGAGAAGTCGGTACTCTAGGTATCCTAGGAGGCCAGGCCAACGTTCAGGACGTTGAGGGTGCCTGGAAAGCTGTGACTGAAAATGTCAATTTGATGGCAACAAATTTGACAAATCAAGTGAGATCGATTGCCACCGTGACCACAGCGGTTGCTCATGGTGACTTATCGCAAAAGATCGATGTGCATGCCCAGGGTGAAATTTTACAGTTGAAGAATACTATTAATAAGATGGTGGACTCATTGCAGTTGTTCGCATTTGAGGTCTCCAAGGTGGCACGCGATGTCGGTATCAACGGTAAGTTAGGTATCCAGGCACAAGTCAGTGATGTGGATGGTTTATGGAAAGAGATCACCTCTAATGTCAATACTATGGCTTCGAATTTGACATCCCAAGTGAGAGCCTTTGCCCAAATTACTGCCTCAGCTACAGATGGTGACTTCACGAGATTTATTACGGTTGAAGCCTCAGGTGAATTGGATGCCTTGAAAACCAAAATTAATCAGATGGTGTTGAACTTGAGAGAATCGATTCAAAGAAATACAGCTGCAAGAGAAGCAGCCGAATTGGCAAACAGTGCCAAGTCGGAATTCTTGGCCAATATGTCGCATGAAATTAGAACTCCATTGAATGGTATCATTGGTATGACACAGTTGTCATTAGATACTGAACTTACCCAATACCAGAGAGAAATGTTGTCTATTGTGCATAATTTAGCCAATTCGTTATTGACTATTATTGATGATATTTTGGATATTTCCAAGATTGAAGCTAACAGAATGACTGTTGAACAGATTGACTTCTCTCTTAGAGGTACTGTGTTTGGTGCCTTGAAAACTTTGGCAGTTAAAGCAATTGAAAAGTCATTAGACTTAACCTACCAGTGTGATTCTTCATTCCCTGACAACTTAATTGGTGATTCCTTCAGATTAAGACAAGTTATCTTGAATTTGGCAGGTAACGCTATTAAATTTACAAAGCAAGGGAAGGTTAGTGTTAGCGTGAAAAAGTCCAGCAAAGTTGCCGAAGATACCGAAAAGTTGTTGCTTGAAGTATGTGTAAGTGATACTGGTATCGGTATCGAGAAGGATAAACTCGGTTTAATTTTTGATACCTTTTGCCAAGCTGATGGTTCCACCACGAGAAAGTTTGGTGGTACTGGTCTTGGTTTGTCTATTTCTAAGCAATTAATCCAATTAATGGGTGGTGAGATTTGGGTTACATCCGATTATGGAAAGGGATCAAACTTTTACTTTACGATTAGTGTTTCTCCTTCCAGTGTCAGATACACCCGCCAGACAGAGCAATTATTACCGTTCAGTTCACATTATATTTTGTTTGTTTCTACGGAACATACTGATGAAGAGTTAACTGAGATTCAAAATGGTATTATCGAGTTGGGATTAAATCCAATTATAGTACGGAGTGTTGAGGATGCAAGCTTATGCGAGCCAGTGAAGTATGATATCATTATGATTGATTCGATTGAAATTGCCAAGAACTTGCGTTTATTACCTGAAGTCAAGTATATCCCGTTGGTTCTATTGCATCATTCCATTCCTGAATTAAACATGAGAGTGTGTATCGATTTGGGTATTTCGTCATATGGTAATACTCCATGTACCATCACCGATTTGGCTAGTGCCATTATTCCAGCATTAGAATCGAGATCGATTGCGCAGAACTCTGATGAATCTATGAGCTACAACATCTTGTTGGCTGAAGATAACTTAGTGAACCAGAAGTTGGCGGTGAGAATCTTGGAGAAACAAGGCCACCAGGTCCAGGTAGTTGAGAATGGGTTGGATGCTTTTGAAGCAATTAAGAAGAACAAGTTTGATGTTGTGTTGATGGATGTGCAAATGCCTGTCATGGGAGGATTTGAGGCTACTGAGAAGATTAGACAATGGGAAAAGAAATCTAACCCTATCGATTCTCTCAGTTTCAGAACACCGATCATTGCGTTGACTGCTCACGCAATGTTGGGTGACAGAGAAAAATCATTAGCAAAGGGTATGGATGACTACGTTTCCAAGCCGTTGAAGCCCAAGTTGTTGATGCAGACTATCAACAAATGTATTCACAATATTAACCAGTTGAAGGAATTGTCGAAACAGAACAATAGTAACAGAACATCGGATTTTGCCAAGAATCTTAAGAAGAGCAGCGAGCATCCACAACAGTTACTTATTGGTTCTCCTGGAGCCAACAATACCATGAACTTCAGCAACCTGACCAATGGAACTACTCCACCAGTAGGTGTTGATGGCAACCCAAGAATCAAGAAGGCAAACTCCATTGACGGCATAACCAGACCAGGCCAATTATCCATCAACAAGAGATCTGCCACTGATAGCATAATGACCTCATTACCACGGAGCGAGGATTACCTTATGGAGTTGGATGAAACCCCCAAGATCGAGGCGATTGAGGATTAAACTATAATGTATTTTTAATATCAACACCAGGTATATAACTAAATAAAAGATGATTTGATGGCACTAGATGTGTCTCTAAGTAACTGTTTACCTTGCTCCAAGACTGCATCCATGACCATAACTGGATGAGGGCAACCCTTGTAGATGTGGATCTCGCAAGGAACACCATTTGCCTTTAGTTTGTTGCCATATTCTATTCCTTCCGACTTTAAGACATCGCATTCTGCAACGGCAATGATACAAGGTGGATTTTTCTTGAAGCTCTCATCCGTGTAGAAGATTGGTGATGCCTCGGGGTTGGTCAAGTCAGCCTTGTTGGGCAAGTATAACTCACGGTACCACAACATCTTTTCTGCTGGAAGCTGCGGAGTGAATTCGTACTCTTTCCATGATTCGTAGGTTTCTGGGGTCGCAGTGCAGTCAGTGACAGGAACTACAAGCAATTGGAGTCTGAGTGGAGGTAACGTGGCAGCAAGGGGCGAATTGACATACTTGTGACACACAACTGCAGCAAGGTTTCCACCGGCGGATGAACCGCCAACAGATACCAAATTTGGGTTGGCCCCCAATTCAGCGGCACCATTTTCGAGAACCCAGAGCAATGATTCATAGGCATCATCTGGAGCAGCAGGAAATGGATGTTCTGGGGCCAATCTGTAGTCCACACTCACGACAATGCATTGAGCCAACTCGGCGATGTGGGAGCAGTACGAGTTTTCTGTGCTGATGTTACCAAGAACATGACCTCCTCCGTGATACCACACAAAACAAGGAAGGAGTCCGTTTGAGGCATGAGGCTCAATGGCCGGAACAAACACACGGGCGGGAATTGTGGAGGATGCAACCGTGTGTTTGCGAGGAATTTGCACATCGAAGATGCGTTTCATGGGTGATGCAGGGGTTTGACCGGGAATGACATTGCCACCCTTTCTGATTTGGTCTAAGGGAACTCTGTGGGTATAACAGATAGCGGCATTGGATGATAAATTAGATGTGTAGAATTCTTTGTACACGGGATCCAATTTTGCAGTCACCGATGGGTGCAATTGGAATGGGGTTTCTGGAACACCACCAGCAAAGCTGTAGTCAGATTGAAGAACGAATGAGGACATTAAAGAGGATATAATTGCATCTCATGAATTGCATGGCCAATTGTGCCAATTATATAGCGAACTTTCTGATTGACACATTTTTTTTCAGTCATGGTGGGGGTGGGGGAGCGATAAGAGGGGAACGGAGTACTAAGTCCGTATTTATAATTTTTTTTGGTTGTGGAGTGCGCGAGAGGCAATCAGAGTGGAGGGAGTAAATCCTGTTTTGGTGGAGGCCGCTGGCGGCACTGGCTGTTTTTAGACCTAATCCGCTCGGAGCATTTCGTGGAGAAACCAGCGGACAAATTGTGACTCAAGAAAGAGAGAAATGTATATAAAACGAGATCTTGCCTGTTAACAAAGCTTGAGTAACTTGTCTTTTCTTAATACACACACACATACAAAACCGATGTTCCACTTTGATTTCAACAACAAGGCAGATAAACAAGCAGTACTTGCTCACTACAAGGGAAACCACATCAATGAATTGCCAACGCCTGCAGTTGTTATCGACAGAACCAAGTTTGAAAGAAATTGTAACTGTATGCTTGAAAATGCTGCCAAACTCAAGGCAGGATTCAGAGCCCACGTCAAGACACACAAGACGCTAGAAGGTACTCGTTTACAGTTGGGATCTGGTCCTAACAAGACTGACAAAATTGTGGTTTCCACACCTGCTGAAGCTTGGGGCTTGCTTCCTTTAGTGAAGGAAGGTATACTTAACGATATACATTTCAGTTTGCCGGTCGTGAAGTCCAAATTGCCTGAATTGACTGCGTTGGCCGAACAGGTGCCCCAATTGCGTATCATGTTGGACAACACTGAGCATCTCGATGTTCTTGCTTCATTCAACGAGAAGAATCCAAACACAAAAAAATGGTCAATTTTCGTCAAGATCAACATGGGAACCAATCGAGCAGGGTTGATCAATGATACTGAACTCCTCGACGAACTTGTGAACAAAGCATTGACGGACGAAAGAATCAAAAAGCACGTTGAAATTCATGGTTTCTACTGTCACGCTGGACATTCTTACAGCAGTACGTCTAAAAACATGGCTAAGGACATGTTGCTTCTTGAGATTAGCAATGCTAACAAGGCAGCAGCCAAAGCCAAGGAAATCGACCCATCCCTCAACCTTACCATCTCGGTTGGTGCTACACCAACAGCCCATGCATCGCAGTCATTGACTGTGGAAGAATTGGAAGCCGAGTTTGGACCTCTTTCTGGTGCCTTGGAGCTCCATGCTGGTAATTACCCATGTCTAGACTTACAGCAGCTTGCTACTGGGTGCACTAGAGAGGAAGATGTTTCCTTAACCTTAATTGCTGAGCTTGTGTCTACTTACCCCGGGCGCGGCTCGAAGGCTCCAGGCGAGCAGTTGATCAACGCAGGTGCGATTGGGTTAACAAGAGAAGTCGGTCAAATTCCAGGACACGGAAAAATCGTTGAGCCTGTCGAGTACGATAACTGGATTGTGGCCAGATTGAGTCAGGAACATGGGATTTTGACTCCGTATGACGAGTCCAAGGAAACAAAGTTCATACCTCATGGTACTTACGTGAGAGTAATTCCCCAACATGCCTGTATCACCGCAGCATCTCATCCATGGTACTTTATTGTTGATGAGACTAATACCGTTGTAGATATTTGGATTCCAAATAGAGGCTGGTAAACTATAGTATATCGAATTTTGCAGCTAATAACTACAATTTCCCTGGTCCCAAAAATTCAGCCTTTTTTTTTGGTTTCCTGTTCATTGCAAAAAAATCAAATTGCGTAAAACATCAGGACCGCCGTAACGTAAATTAGATTACATAAGACGCGTATAAGACGCGTACAATCCCAGGCGATCTTACAAAGACATCTTGCCTATTGGACCCTCATCTTTCAAATAACTACACAATGTCAAAGACGATACGTACCGACGAGGATACGTTAGAAATTGTGTCAGACTCTGTAAAAACAGTCAAGATAACATCACAAGATGTTCTGCTTAGTTTCCAGGAACAGCAACTCTTAAAGAAGGTGAGACCGAATACCTCTGAAGATGCTTCTGAGTTCGAAAGACAATTGCTTACAATGACCCAACATGTCAAGGAGGAAATCGGAAACGATAACGACCAGAATTGGGATAGACCTCAATTGCCAGAGAATTTCAACCCTGCAGAGGAAGATATCATATTTCAACAGTTGGATGCTGAAGAGTACAATAACGGTGATTCCACCGCAGCAAGGTTCTTCGGGATCACCCAGGAAGGCTACTCCGTGTTGTGTAACGTTACCGGGTTTTTGCATTATTTCTACGTTCCTGTGCCTAAAGGTTTTTGTAAGGACCAGCACTTGGACAGATTCACTAACTACATAAAGGCAAACTACGAAGGTATTGAAGATATCATCATTGTTCTCAAGGAATCCATTTGGGGCTATAACAAGAATATGAAAACTCCGTTCTTCAAAATATCTTGTAATAACTCCAAATGTATCGGTAGAGTAAGAACAGCATTTGAAAAAGGGGAAGTCAGATTTGAAAACTTATTCCCTTCACAAAGTGTTTCTTATGACAATATCAACTATCTACTTAGATTGATGATCGACTGTGAAATCACTGGTATGTCTTGGATAACCTTACCCAAAAATACGTACAGATTGATTAGTGATGGCTTGAAGGTCTCAAATTGTCAACTCGAGTGTACTATCGATTACAAGGAATTGATTTCTCATCCATCTGAAGGTGAATGGTTGAAAATTGCTCCTCTTCGTATTTTGTCCTTCGATATTGAATGTTCAGGAAGAAAGGGGATCTTCCCAGAAGCCGAAATCGATCCGGTAATCCAAATTGCCAATGTTGTATCCAAGTATGGTGAAGCAACACCGTTTGTCAGAAATGTATTTACTGTCAATACTTGTTCGTCAATCATTGGTTCCCAAATTTTTGAGCATAAAACCGAAGAAGAAATGTTGATGAATTGGAAAGAATTTGTCAACAAGGTAGATCCCGATGTGATCATTGGTTACAACACTGCCAACTTTGATATTCCTTACCTTTTGGATAGAGCAAGGGCATTGAAGCTTACAAAGTTTCCATTCTTTGGCAGACTTCAAAACATCAAACAAGAAGTGAAAGACTCCGTTTTCTCTTCCAGAGCATATGGTACAAGAGAAAACAAAACCGTAAACATCGACGGAAGAATGCAATTAGATTTGTTACAATTCCTTCAAAGAGAATATAAGTTAAGATCTTACACATTGAACTCGGTGTCAGCACACTTTTTGGGGGAACAAAAAGAAGATGTTCATCATTCAATCATTACTGATTTGCAGAATGGGACAAAGGAAACGAGAAGACGTTTAGCAGTTTATTGTTTGAAGGATGCTTATTTACCTTTACGGCTTCTTGATAAATTGATGTGTTTGGTTAATTATACTGAAATGGCCAGAGTGACGGGTGTTCCATTTTCGTACTTGTTGGCTAGAGGTCAGCAGATTAAAGTCATTTCCCAATTGTTCAGAAAGTGCCTCCAAGATGACATTGTTATTCCTAACATGAAAAGTGAAGGCACCAACGAAGAATATGAAGGTGCTACTGTTATTGAACCAAAGAGAGGTTACTATGATGTCCCAATTGCCACTTTGGATTTTAGTTCTTTGTATCCTTCGATCATGATGGCACACAATTTGTGCTACACTACCTTACTTAATCAACAAGCAATCAAAGCCTTTGGGTTAACTGAAGATGAATATACCAAGACACCAAACGGTGATTATTTCGTTAAAGACAATAAACGGAAAGGAATCTTGCCCACAATTTTGAATGAATTATTGACGGCCAGAAAGAAGGCTAAATCTGATTTGAAGAAAGAAACAGATCCTTTTAAGAGAGATGTCTTGAATGGTAGACAGTTGGCATTGAAGATATCTGCAAACTCAGTCTACGGTTTCACTGGTGCAACTATTGGTAAGTTACCTTGTCTTGCTATCTCCTCGTCAGTTACAGCATTTGGTAGAGAAATGATTGAGAAGACTAAAAATGAAGTTCAGGAATACTATTCCAAAAAGAACGGACACCCATACGATGCTCAGGTTATTTACGGTGATACTGATTCTGTTATGGTGAAGTTTGGTTATTCCGATTTGGAAACATGCATGAAGCTAGGAGAAGAAGCAGCCAACTACGTTTCGACGAAATTCAAGAACCCTATCAAGTTGGAATTCGAAAAGGTGTACTTCCCATACTTGTTAATTAATAAGAAGAGATATGCTGGTTTATACTGGACCAGACCTGACAAATTCGATAAAATGGATACTAAAGGTATTGAAACAGTGAGAAGAGACAATTGTCGGTTAGTTCAGAATGTTATCACAAAGGTTCTAGAATTCATTTTGGAAGATCGAGATGTGGAAAAGGCCCAAAGATTTGTGAAGCAAACTATTGCTGACCTTTTGCAAAACCGTGTGGATTTATCTCAATTGGTCATTACAAAAGCTTACTCTAAATATGATTACGCTGCAAAACAAGCACATGTTGAATTGGCGGAAAGAATGAAAAAGAGAGACGCTGGTTCTGCTCCTACATTGGGTGACAGAGTTGCTTATGTGATTATAAAAAGTTCAAGTGATAAGAACTATGAGAAATCGGAGGACCCGTTATATGTCTTGGAAAATTCCTTACCTATTGATGTCAAGTATTACTTGGAAAATCAACTAGCTAAACCGTTAGAGAGAATCTTTTTACCGATCTTAGGAGAGGCAAAGACTAAAGAGTTATTAGCAGGTTCACATACAAGAACTATCAAGATCTCTGCCCCTAAAACTGGTGGGCTTATGAGATTTGCTAAGAAATCTGAAGTATGTGTTAGTTGCAAAACTCCATTGAAACCTGATAATAAGGGTGCATTATGTCCGAACTGTATAAGGGATGGCAAGGGGTCAGAATTATATGGCCAAGCTTTATCCCAGGTTAATTACTTGGAGAATAAATTCTCTAGATTATGGACAGAATGTCAAAGGTGTCAAGGGTCATTACACCAAGAGGTCTTGTGTTCGAATAAAGATTGTCCTATCTTTTACATGAGGACCAAAGCACAAATGGATGTCCACCAGCAAGGATTGGAACTAGTTAAATGGGAAAACACAGATTGGTAAGATATTTGTATATTATTTCATGTTAAGTACATATTTTCACACTTGATAGATTGCCTTCCTAAGCACCTCTCAATGCAGTTTCTAAAGAGCCTTGAATATTCTATGCCAATTTCCCATTTACTCCTCTTGAAAGCATTTTCAAATATTTTTAGTAGACCAACTAAATTATTCTTATCTGGCACGGTTTCCAAATATCTTCCCAGCTTGGTGATTATTGCATTATACTTCGTCGTGTGTGTGATATTGGTCCTGGTAAATATTCCCTCTGAAACCTTGGACAATTTGGAGCGGATTCTCCGTAAATATGAATACCCATCTTCTTTATCGGGATAAAACTCCATTCCTCCCTCACTGTATAGATTTGACTCTGGTCCTTCTCTCGAGTAGTTGTATGCAAAAAGCACCAAGACAGCACTTGTGACAATATTCTTTCTGTGAAGAAATGGGTCCGAATTCGGGTCATACATATATGTAATATCCTCGTTATCGGGAGATAAGAGCATCTCAGACAAAAATAAATAGGCATGGATGGCACTAATATGTCCACTCAAACTATGGGACCACTCCTTTACTCTTGTCTCCACACTTTTATATTCAGCTTCAGTAACCAGGACGTTCATTCGACTAGGTGCTCCCGCATAGACAATGTAATCATAATGTGATATCCTCATGTAAATTTGGGCAATATGATAAAGGCTAAACTTGCAACGTGTATCATCAACTCTGATCATTGGAGGAAGGTTTTTATTGTCAATTTCCTTAGTATACATCGCAGTTCGTGTATCACAACATCCTGACTTACATATCTCTACCCTCCAAACATCAATTGCAAGAGAAATAGTCTCATTCCATGTCTCTTTGATTGCATCCCATTCCAAAAACGAAAGTTGCAAATCTTTCTGTTGCATTTGGAACATAATAGTCAATAGACCTGCTAATAACACACAATTTCCAAATGCATTTGTCTTCACACTCTCACGATGAAGCAATCTCTTCAACGCATCCAAGAATTTGGGGGTTTGGAAACTGGCACTTAAATCCAACTTCAGCTCAATATTGTCAAACTCCCAAAGAGCATCATCACAAGGTAGTGATAGTTTGATTTGATAGGCATACAAGATGACAGTGTGGCCATAAACTGTGGCATGAACTGCATCAAGATAAAACGCCATCAAACTAGCCCGTTTCATTGACTCAAATTCTATCCATTGTTTCCAAACTTGAGGTGCTTCTTCAACTTCATTTTTCTGTGGATCACCTCCCAAGATGGGACTTCTTCTCAATAGTTGAATCTTTGTGCCATGGTACAAGAAGGATCGCTCATGAAGGAACCGAGATGTACTTGTTATCTCAAATGACTCCAATAACAAGAGACTTTGTACTATATATAGTTTAGCCGGTGGTTTGCAATCGGGGTTTGAAAATATGAGCCACCTTAAGGGCTCAGCAATCTCCTCCGCTAATCCTTGGGCATTAACAAAGAGATCTTCCAATTTGCCACTGCACAGGGTCAAACTAGCTCCAAGAAGGATCATTGCTAAGAGTAATAATGGATGTGCATCAGCATTGGAAAATGACGGACGATGCAAAATAGGATACTGAGGATGATAGAACAACCAGTACAATTCTAGACATCTTTCAATTTGAGGAATACCAAAATCCTGGTTAACTTCCAAAGATGGGATTAACTGAATAAGTTTTTGTCTTACAGATTCGTCCACTGAGAGTCTTGTACTTGAATGTGGAAATTTCGGCGACACAGCAAAGACATCTTCAAATAAGAAATTTAAAGAAGAAGTCTCGTTGGATAGCGACTGATATTCATTCATATGCATGGAATTTTTTCCAAAGGAATTGTCATGAAATAACCATTCAATTAACTCGGACGGAGACAATGGTTTACTCAACGTTCCTCCACTGTCGAAAACCGGAGCCAGCGGAGAAACCATTTGAGTTTGTAAATCTTGAATCCGATCTTGGCTGCTTCGGCGGTGATCAATCGAAGACTCAACTTGTGACGATTCTTCCTCAATTTCGGTGTTACTGATTGGTTGAAAGTCATTGAGGTTAAACATCGATTCATTGGTGGTTGACGCAAGTGTTTTGGTAGAACGGTTCAAGTGGCGTTTCTGATGTCTCTCTCGAATATCATTTCTGGAGAAGGAGTGACCACAACCAGGCCAATTGCAGTAAAGCTTTTTGGAGGGATCATGGTTCTTTTTATGTCTGGTTAAATGGTCGGCCCGGCTGAATACGCGGGAACATCCGGCGTAATCACACTCGAATGAGCCATACGTTCTTTTCCTGATCTTCTTCGCAACGCTCTGTACCATTCCCTAAATTATACCCTTATTATTAATTACTTTAGAAAAGTATTCATTCGTGTACGATTTCTTTCAGTTTGAACATTCAAATTGTGTTAACCCCAGAAATAGATACCTTTAAAAAAAAAGAAAATTGTCGATATTTTATTTATATTATTTAATCTTTGGATGCAATAACTTCTAACTCGACTTTGATACGGGGATCCATGAATTGTACAACAACACAGCTTCTTGCTGGTTTTTGTGGAAAGTAAGTGCCATAAATTTCATTCATTTTCAGCGAGTAAGAAGCATCGGAAATAAACATCAAGACCTTGAACACCTTATCTGTTGAAGTGTCGCATTCAGACAAAATATTTTGGACATTTTTTATTGCCAAATGTGTCTGTTCTTCTAAGGTCTCAGGAATTTCTCCGGTAGTATAATTTTGACCAACTACACCGGATGTAAAGACATGGCCATTTGAAATCCAAGCTGGACCCAAAACAGGATGTTCCTGACCATCAATTGCGGACCACTCTAACTTTTCAGCTGCCATATTATTTAATTGTATTCTTTACAGTTCTTAAGAATGTAGGACCCAATGTTTTTATAGTTAAGTTGAAAACTAGAGCATAGTTGGTGGAGGGCAGTTGCTACAGAAGGAGGAGGGGAAATGTGGTGGAGGGACATTCAAGAATTTTTCATCTCTTTGGTTATGAGTGGTTATTTCCGCGCCGTGTAATACAATTTCAACTTTCCACTTCCACCACCAAGATACATACTAAAGAGGTTGTACGTACTTATCAAGATAAGGATTGATATGGCACTGATAAGAAATAAATTTATCTTTGAAGATAAGAATACTAACAAAAGAATGCGCTTTACCAAAAAACGGATCCCTCCACCTAGACGTTGTATCGCGGCCAAAATTATTTATCCATTTTTGAACGCCCCCCACCTCGTGATAACGTCTCAAATGAATTCTACCCCACAAAATATACATTGTAACTTAAAAATCGAAGTATGTAGCGGAGCAAATTAGTTGAAGTGTTCTATATTCTCACGACCTCTCGCTATTTAAATAGAGGGAGATCCATTTGAACTTGCATTGGTCTATAACATAACCAACTTTAAATTTATTATTAAAGTTTGAGCTTCAACCTAAGAATCTTATATTGTTAAGCTAACAGGAGTTGCATTATTGCTGCAAAATTGAACAACATAGATAATGACCAATAAAGTTACAACTAAAAACTCGGCAAACATAGAAGTGAACAGGAAGTCTTCCTTAATATCCACAGAATCAAATGATGATATTGAAAATAATCTTTCAAACGTGACAGGTAATGGAATCAACGAGTTGGCTAACAAATACAACAAGAACTTAGAAAGAAGAGTTACAAGAAAACTAGATTTTAGAATCTTGCCAGTCATTGCATTGATGTACCTTTTTAATGCCTTAGACAAGGGGAATATATCTAACGCGAAAACTGATGGAATAGACAAGGATTTGGGAATAACTGGCACGAGATGGAACCTTATGCTTTCAATCTTCTATATTCCGTTTGTTCTTTGTGGGCTTCCATTTTCCTTGTTAGTTAGAAAATACAATGCTGCCAATGCTATTCCGGTTTTGATGTTTACATTTGGATGTATTACTTTATTGGTTGTCTCCGCTTTTAATTTTGCTTCATTGTTGGTTGCAAGATTATTCCTTGGGGCTATGGAAAGTTCCTTTTTACCATCTATCATCTACTACTTATCTACGTTTTACAGAAGAGGTGAACTTGCATCTCGTGTTGGTATTTTTTATGCCACATCAGCGATAGCAAACGCGTTTGCCGGGTTACTCAGTTTTGGAGTTTTTCAAATACACAGTAGCTTGCATGGATGGCAAATCTTATTCTTAATTGAAGGTTCTTTGACTGTCACATTTGCTATTTTTGCTTTTTTAGTTCTTCCAAGGTCTGTTGAAACTGCTAAATTCTTTAACGAGGAGGAGCGTGAATATGCCGCTTATCGTGTCAAAGTGGATTCATCGGATGACACGCATCAAAAAGTTTCATTCAAAGACGCCTTGCAAGTTTTCAAAAACCCTGTTGTTATTTGTTGGATGTTCGTTGAAATCTGTATCGGGGTACCTCTCAATTCGATTAACAACTGGTTTCCTCAAATCATCGGTGCACTTGGAAAGTCAACCGTGCAAACAAATTTATATACTGTTGCTCCAAATATCTGGGGAGCAGTGGTGTTAGTTATATTGACCATCCTTTCTGATAAAGTGAGAGTCAGATCGGCGTTTATTTGCTTTGCTGTTTTGTGTACTTTGATAGGGTTTGCTGTCTTTGGTGCTATTGATATTAAAACTCACTTAGGGGCAGCTTACTTCTCTTGCTTCTTGATGACAATGGGTGCTTCTGCTTCCTCTGTGTTAACTTCAACATGGTACACTAATAACACACCTGGTTCGAACCGCCGAGCAGTAATTTCGGCAGTTGGTGTACCTCTTGCAAATGCTGCTGGCTTGATTTCTACCAATATATTCAGACCAAAGGATGCTCCAAAGTATATTCCAGCATTGGGTATCACAGCTGGTTTTGGAGGTGCGGCTATTATCTTAGTATCTGCCATAGTCGTATACATGGCTTATGATAATAGAAGGAGAAACAGGATGCAGGGTGTCAATAAGACTTTTGAGGATGTACCAACATACATTCTCAGTGAAGGCCCAGGAAACCCTAACTTTAGATGGATGTTTTGAGATAACTAGGTAATGAATAGTATGATTTTGTATTGCTGCAAAAACAACCTTTGTAGTTTTTTTTGTAACTATTACTGTTAAATTTCTGACGAATCACCGTCAATCTCAAGGTAATCAATAGGGTATATTTTCTACATGGCTGCAAATTCAATTGTTGTTTTATCGTTTCAACGTTCTATAACTTCGAAGGTTGATATACCTGACAGTAATATAAATTGACCCTTGATTTATCCTCATTCAAAATAATTTAGACAGAGAAGAACAGTTTAAATGGTGAGAAAGTATTCAGAAAAGAAAGTTGAACTAAACACCTCAAAAAGGCCAAGGAGGCCAATTCCGATCACTTTGCTATCAGGATTTTTAGGTTCCGGTAAAACTACTTTGCTTGAACATATTCTTACAACGCAGCATGGATATAAAATTGCTGTTATTATTAATGATGTTTCACAATTAAACATTGATGCTGCTTTAATCAAAGATCATAAGGTCACAAAAAAAGAAGAAAAGTTGATTCAATTACAAAACGGCTGCATCTGCTGTACCTTGAGAGGTGATCTATTGGAAGAATTAGTATCATTGGCAACCAGTGGTCAATTTGAATATATTATTATTGAGTCAACAGGTATATCTGAACCAATGCAAGTTGCTGAAACATTTACTACGGAATTTTCACAAATGTTATTAGACTCTCAAGGTTCAATTTCAGAAGACGAGGAGAAAGTATTAAAAGAAATAGTTGAACTAGGTGGCTTATCTAGTCTTACAATACTTGATACTTGCGTAACTGTTGTTGATGCTAAGAATTTTGTTTCTAATTTTGAGACAACAGAGTTTTTAGCTGACAGATACGGTGATAACGGACAAGGGGAAAAAGAGAGAACTATCACCGACTTGATGGTAGATCAAATTGAATTCTCCGATGTGGTCATCTTGAATAAGATTTCTACTATCAAAAAGAAGGAACAGAAGAAAATAGAAGATATTATCAAATCGTTGAATCCGGTTGCAAAAATTATAACTACTGATTACTCTAAGGTTGATGTTTCTGAGGTAATCAACACCAAGAAATTTGACTTTGAGAAAGCTAGCACGTCAGCAGGCTGGTTACAGAGTATTAATGAGATGACATTAAGAGAAGGCTTTGGAACAAACGATAAGGCAACGTTGACCCCAAAACCAGAAACTGAGGAGTATGGGATCAACAATTTTGTTTATAAATCAAGGAGACCATTTCATCCTGAAAGACTTTACAAGCAGCTTTTTAATAAGTTTATAATCATCGAGCAGTCGGGTTTCGACGAATCAGGTGACAGTAATGCTCAAGAAGAGGACGAGGAAGAAGAAGAAGGTGATGATAATGACGACGACGACGAAGAGGATGATGAAGCTGAATTAACAGAGAAAGAACTTTTGAGTAATAGAAAGAATTCACCTTTTGGAGCTTTACTTAGATCAAAAGGTTTCTTCTGGTTGGCCTCTCGTCATATAATCCGAGGTGAATGGTCATCTGCCGGTCCAATGATTACATTGAAAGGTGGAATTCCATGGTTTGATGTAACGGGGCCCGAGTTCTTTCCTCCAGAAGCCGCAGCTTTGATCAAGAAAGATATGGAAGGGAAGTATGGTGACAGACGTAATGAGTTGGTTTTTATTGGGTTGAATATCGATAAAATTGCGTTGACTAAAGTGTTAGACTCCTGTTTGCTTACAGATGAAGAATATTCCATCTTTGAAGAAGTTGTTGCAAAAAGCAAAAACTTATTCCATGTTGAAAAAGCCTTACAAACCGTTTTCGATGATGGTTTCGAAGATTGGATTAAGTTCGATTCAGAGGAGCAAGAAACTGTGGAATTAAACGATGAAAAACGCGTTCAGAAGGTTTCCTCATCTCTTGACAAGGATATTCAAATTGCTAGAGAGAGACACGGGTCTCATAATCATGTTAAGGTTACCGCTGTCAGTACGCAAGTATAAATAATTAATTCAAAAGTGTAAATAATAAATCGCGGGACATTATTTTAGGTTTCTAGCTTCTGTACTGACAAGAAGAAATATTACATCATATTATAAACTAGAGTATAAATTAATATTAAATTAATATTTTATAATTAAACTGTGGAAGTTGATCAACGTTGAACCAAGAATACAGTTTCCCCATTTTAGCATGGCCTAGCAATATTGTAATAGATAAGAACCTTTAGTATCTCAAGAGCTTCCAAGTTTAAATAAAGACCGATCTTTATCGGTTTTCAAAGTTCTATAATAACAAACCGTTGGATTTATGCGAAGAGACAGCCACAGCTAATCGGGATTTAAATGTGGAGTTCAAATTGCCGCGCTACTGCAACAAATTTTTAGTCTAATTACCGATTAGATCGCGAGGGAATTGTTGTTCCCGAAAACTATTGCCTTGCGGAAGTCCACAGAATTTTATTCTCAGGTGAGGATTTCTGTATTCATCCGCGAACGCCACAATTTTTTCCCACCACTGGTCCAGATTAGTAAGCTGCACAGAGAATGTGTGAACAACCTACCAAAGATAACCATTTATCATTGGTAGGATACTTCGTGATTGAGTGTTATGAAGTATTCAGCCTTATGCCCAGAAACTAAAAGTGTTATTCTTTTCTCGAGAAATAGAACAAATAACACGATGAGATGAGCCTTCTTCGCCCAAACGGGAATCTGCGGCAATTTCACGTGAGATGGTCTTACATTTTAAATGTCATATCAACGGCCCGTTTCACTATACGGCTTACTCATCTAACATGGAACGGCTACAGGCGGAATTCATGGTCTGATTTGATATATAAAACAGGAAAATCTCATGTAATTGGGATGCCATAGTCCATCAGGTATATTCCAGTAAGAAAATATGCTGTCAAAGGAAAAGGCATTAGGATTATCTACTGAGCCGCAAATATCGGTGAGTGACGGCGAGAGTAGTTCCGAAATTAACTATCTCCCAGACATTCAAGAAAAGGTACCCGGAGATGTCGAAAATATTGTTTCAGATGTCAGTTCTGAAGAGACTTTGGATCCAGATGTGCTAGAGTTACCAAAGGTTGTTAGAGAAATTGTTCCATTGGATGACGACCCAAACATACCTGTTCTCACATTCCGTTACTTCATATTATCAATTATTTTTATTGCCCCAGGTGCATTCATCGATACCATGAACTCGTTCCGTACGACGTCGGCTGCCTATTCTATTTTCTTTGTTCAAATTGCATCTCATTGGGCTGGTAAATGGTTAGCAAGAGCATTGCCAGACAAAAAGGTAGGATTTGGTAAGTACAAGTTCAGTTTGAATCCAGGTCCATGGACCATCAAAGAAACTGCGATGGTTACAATTACTGCCAGTAGTGGTGCCACTGGTAACTTAGGTACAAGTACCCTTTCTTTAGCTGAAATTTACTATGGTGAGACAGTCAACCCTGCAATTGCTCTTTTCTTTATGTGGACTATTGTGTTTGTGGGTTATTCATACGCAGCAATTGCCAGAAACTTTTTGTTATATGATCCCCAGTTTGTTTGGCCGCAAGCATTGATGCAAACCACTTTGTTTCAAACTCAAAATAAGTCCGACCAAGATTCCAAAGTGGGATCAAAGCAAATGAAAGTCTTCTTTATTGTTTTGATTGGTGTTGCTACTTGGGAATTTTTCCCTGAGTACATTTTTCCAATGACTTCATCTTTAGCATTCTTGTGCTGGGTTGCCCCACGTAACAAGACTGCTAACTTTATTGGCTCTGGTATGGGAGGTATGGGCTTTCTTAATTTGTCCTTGGATTGGGCCAACGTGACTTCTAATATTATGTTGTTGCCATATTGGGTTCAAATTATTCAATTTATTGCATTTATCTTGGGTGCTTGGATCCTTATTCCAAGTGTCAAATGGGGTGGTCTTTCTCCAGGCTTTAAGGCTGGTTTAATGTCAAACAGTTTGTTCTTGAGTAATGGTTCGAGATATCCTACGACTAAGCTCTTGACCAAAGATTTACGATTGAACGAGACAGCCTATGAACAGTATGGTCCAGTTCACTTAGGTGCGCAGAGAGCCTGGAATATGTTCTTTGACTATGCGGCATATATAAGTGGTTTTGTTTGGGTTGTTGTCTTTGGGTATTCATCCTTGAAAAGCTCTTTCCAAAAGCTCAAAGTATCATTCAAGAACAGAAAAGCTCATTCTGGTGCCCTTTCGATTAATTTGCAGTACACTGACAGATTAAATAAGTTGCAATCTGCTTACGAAGAAGTTCCCCTCTGGTGGTACGTTGTTTTGTTCCTCGGTTCATTTGTGACCTTGATGGCTATCTTCGGAAGTGGTCATATGTTCATGCCATGGTGGGCATGCATTGTCGGTATTGCTTTTGGTGCCGTTATTGTTACTCCGTTAGCTTGGTTATATGCTTTATCCAACTTCCAGTTGGCTATTGGTACCTTCAATGAGTTATTGTATGGTTACATGGTTCAAAGTATGTCGTCGAGACATCCTGCCGGTGCCATCACGTATGGGGCAATTGCTGGTGATGCTTGGTACAGAGCACAGTATATCCTACAGGACCAAAAGATTGGTCATTATATGCATTTACCACCAAAAGCAGTCTTCTTTTCTCAAATTTTTGGAGAGTTGATCGGGGTTCCAATTAACTATGCGGCATTGAGATGGGTATTAAGCTCCAAGATGGAATTCTTGAACGGTTCAAAACCAGATCCATTGCACCAGTGGACCGGTCAATCTATTGTCTCGTATCAATCCAATGCTATCCAGTATGTGGTTTTAGGTCCAAAAAGATTATTCCACAACTACCCAATTTTACCGTACGGTTTCCTCCTCGGTTTGGGATGCCCATTAATTTTGTTTGCATTGCACAAGGCTTTCCCAAAATCGCCTTTAAAATTCAGATTGTGGAACACTACCGTGTTCTTTTCTAGTATGTCCTCTTTTTACGGAAATCTTTCTACGGGGTATGTATCTCAATTTATCGGTGGTACCGTGACCATGTTTTGGGCATTCCGTTACAAACATAACTTGTGGAAGAGATACAACTATCTTTTGGCAGCAGCATTGGATACAGGCTATAACTTAGCGGTTTTGTTAATTTTCATCATTTTTTCGCTGGGTAAAACGATCAATATGCCAAATTGGTGGGGAAACAATGCAAAGAGTGTAGAGCGTTGTTTTGCAAATTAAGGACATATAAAAGGGGGACTTACTTCATTTCACGTTAAATATTTTTAATTCTATTACGATCAATGAGACCATTTTTGTAGAGAGTTGTAAAGTAGAATTGAAGCCCTTAGTGTTATATTAGTGAAGCTAAATTTCAATCACTATACATAACGAGAAAACTTCCCGATATTCACAATGCGCTTCAGTCGCGCAAAATGATTAAAAACAGACATTTCACTTTTAGAAACACTTGAAATTTGCTCAAGTCGGGAGACAAACATCAAGCTTCTCTGTTAGAAGATTATCTATATAAAGTGGTTTTGATTTAGATAGTAGGCTAATACCAAGCTATATTGTTTTTATGGATGACACAGATGAAATATTTTATGTCACTAATTTAGTTAACTGCAACGTTTAAAAAAAGACTGGATATTTACTAGGCAATCACTAATAGTTTAAATTGCCGAAGCCTGTAAATTAAAGTCCATTCAATGGCCGGTATACTTTGATTGGGCATTTAGTAGTTACTGAACGCCAGAGTTAGTAACGATATGCAAGATTGTGATGAAATATACGCGAATGGGTAATTTTATATATGGTAATTTTCAGAATGACAGTGTGACTTGCTGATTAAACGATCCGACTTCAAAAATAATATTTCGGAGAAATGTCAAGTTAATAACTTCTAGTTATACAAGAAGATATGTACAACTTAAGAATATTTCAATATCTGCTTAGATTTATGGATTCTTTTGATACTGAAAAACAGCTCTATCTTGTTTAATTTTTAAAAAGGTTGATAATTCACCGAGTTATTGTAAATATAAGTTTTGCGGCATGGATCTAGTTTTGATTGCAAAAATCGGATCGATGTTATCTGATTTGTATTTCGCTCTAAAACTACATCTGATTCAGCCACTCAGAACGGTTTAAGATTTCTCCATGATCGGAACTGATTTATCTGATTGCAATTATCTGATCATTCGATTTATATAAAAGACATTATCGTAACTAATTTTGATCAATTCTGATCACATATCAATTCGATCATCTTAGACTTAATCAGGATGTATCTGAATGAGAAACTGGAGAAAAATGTATCAGCCAATTTGGTGGAACCTGTGCTTTCTATAGATGAGCCCAAGAAACGTGGAAGCTTAGAATACGCTGAAGACATTGAATCTGATTTCTCTGATTTAGATGGAATGGATGAGGATGTCCTTCTACTACCACGAATTGTTAGGAATGTTGTTCCATTGGAAGATGACCCGACCATCCCTGTCCTCACCTTCCGTTATTTCCTCTTGTCCTTAATTTTTGTTGCTCCGGGGGCATTTTTAGGTACATTCAACTCATTTCGTTCTACGTCTGCAGCTTACTCCATATTCTTTGTTCAGATTGCTTCACACTGGTGTGGATTATTAATGGCGAAATATTTACCAGCTTGGAATATTGGCTACGGTAGGTTCAAATTTAACTTAAACCCAGGTCCTTGGTCAATTAAGGAAACAGCATTAATTACTATTACAGCAAATAGTGGTGCTGCAAGTGGCTCAACACTCAATCAAGGCATTGATGCAATTGCTTTGGGTGAAATCTACTTTAATCAAAAAGTCAACCCTGCTGTTGGTTTGTTTTTCTTATGGGGTATTGTCTTTGTGGGTTATTCATACGCTGCACTTGCCAGAAATTTCTTACTATATGATCCCCAGTTTGTTTGGCCGCAAGCATTGATGCAAACGAATTTGTTTCAATCCCAGAGAAAATCAGACTTGGATAAAAGATTAGGCAAAAAACAAATGAAAGTCTTCTTCTTGGTGTTGTTTGGTGTCTCTGCATGGCAATTCTTCCCGGAGTACATTTTTCCAATGACTTCATCGTTGGCTTTTTTATGTTGGGTTGCTCCACGTAACAAGACCGCTAACTTTGTTGGTTCCGGGTTAGGTGGAATGGGTGTGTTAAATTTAACATTGGATTGGTCAAATATCACATCAAGTATTTTGGTGGCACCATATTGGGTTCAAGTACTTCAGTTTATTGCATTCATTATTTCTGCGTGGGTTCTTATTCCAGGTGCAAAATGGGGCAGTCTTACAGACTTTAAATATGGTATTATGTCTAACGGTGCATTTATGAAGAACGGTTCAACATATCCAACACAAAAATTGTTGACCAAGGATTTCACACTTAACCTTACAGCATACCATATGTATGGCCCAGTCTATTTGGGGGCTCAAAGAGCTTGGGACTTGTTTTTTGAGTATGCTTCCTATACAAGTGGTTTTGTTTGGGGAATTCTCTTCGGGTTTGATATATTGAAATCAACTATCTCTAAGTTCCTCAAGGCCTGGAAGAAGAGAAGAAGAGATAAGACTAAATTTGCTATGAATTTGGAGTTTACTGACAGACTTAATAAGCTACAATCTGCTTATGAAGAAGTTCCATTATATTGGTACATTACATTATTCTTGTGCTCTTTTATTATCTTGATAACCATCTTTGGAAGTGGTCACATGTATATTCCATGGTGGACGTGTATCGTGGCATTGGTTTTTGGGTCACTTATTGTTACTCCATTGGCATGGTTGTATGCAATTACAAACTTCCAATTACCCGTTGGAAGTTTTAACCAATTCTTATATTCGTATATGGTTCAGAATATGACCCCAAAACAGCCTGCTGGTGGATTGACTTTCAGTGCCATTGCAGGTGAAGCTTGGTACAAAGCTCAGTACATATTACAGGATCAGAAGATTGGTCATTACATGCATTTACCACCAAAAGCAGTTTTCTTTTCTCAAATTTACGGTGAATTAATTGGTATTCCAATCAACTATGGTACCTTACGTTGGATTTTAAGCACTAAACTTGAATACATTAGTGGGAAAAAGAAAGACCCATTAAATCAATGGACGGGTCAACAACTTCAGGCATTTCACACAAATGCTGTGCAGTTGATCATTTTGGGTCCTAAAAGATTTTATGGGAAATACAAGGTGCTTCCATATGGCTTTCTTGTTGGAGGTCTTGCCCCAGTTTTGATTTTTATTCTTCATAAATTGTTTCCAAAATCACCATTGAAGTTTAGATTATGGAATGTCACTATTTTCGTTTCATCGATCAGTACCTTCCATGGTAATGTTTCTACAGGCGGTCTTTCAAAGATAATTGGAGGTACTGTTACAATGTTTTACGTCTTTCGTTATATGCCTCGGTTGTGGAGAAAGTACAACTACACCGTTGCAGCCGCAACTGACACAGGTTATAACTTGACAGTGTTGTTAATCTTTTTATTCTTTGCAGCATTCAAGACTACCCTGATGCCAAATTGGTGGGGAAATAACGAAAAAAGTGTCGAACGTTGTTTTGCATTGGAGAAGAAATAATTTTCTTCTAGCTAGATATTGCTGAATTTAATATATGTTCCAACTCTCAGTGAAACTGTGAATCAAATTTTGAATTTTTGCAACTTTGTTTTTATTGTGACTTCTTTTACCTTGGAGTTATTTTTTCTAAGTAAATTTGGTCCTGGTGCGAATTTTCAACCTCAAACTTTTCATCTCAGTAGAACTAGAGACTTATCAAAAACGGAAGATACGCCGGCTATGTCCCTTTTCAAAACATTTGAAGGGCTCTCGCGAGTTTTACAGAGTAACATTAGTGGTCAGAAGTCCCTGACGCTTACTCAAATTCGTACAGCTACCAAGAGAGTATCTGGTTCCAAGACGAACAAGAATGATTCTGCTGGTAGAAGATTAGGTCCAAAGGCATACGAAGGGCATTTTGTTCAACCTGGCCAAATTATCATGAGACAGAGAGGTACTAAGATACACCCAGGTGAGAATGTCAAATTGGGTGTTGACCATACAATTTATGCTGTGGAACCAGGTTATGTTCGTTTCTACTTTGATCCATTCCATCCATTAAGAAAGTATGTTGGTGTAGCATTAAAGAAGGAGCTCAACTTGCCAACTCCACATTTTTCACCAAGGGTGAGAAGATTCGGCTACGAAGAGATCACAGATCCAGTAAAGGCAAAGCAAGAAGAAGAGCATAAGTCCAGAAAAGAATTTCTTGCCCAGCCGGAAATAGAAAGAAAAGCTAAACAAACTGAAGACTTAAAGCAGCAAATAATCTCTCAAAACAAAGAATCGATAAGGGAACTTGCAGAATTGAAAGAAGAAGATGTTGAATTGGTTGCGACAAGATATTACTACATCTCTCAATTTGTTAAAAATGGTCAATCGTTGGAAGATGCCAAGGCACAAGCTACTTTCGACTACTTATACAACTTGAGATTGTCAGTGAAAAGAAGCGAATTGAGCCAGGAAGAATTTGAATCACAGAAATCCAACTACTTGGCACAGACTGCAGTTCTCGATGTAACGGTTGATGTTGATGCCCAAGGAAAGGTTTGTAAATATTTATCAACCGAAGAGAGATCGGCCAAGCAACAAGAGATTGTGGAAAACTTGAAGAACTTCACCAAGGTTCTCTCCAAACAAGAAAGATCTGAGGTTGCTGCTTTGATTGAAACAGCTGGTGTTTTCTTTGAATCAGAACAACAAGCACTCAAAGAACGTTTCTTACCAAAGGTGGTCCCAGTGACTGTTCCTGGCTCTGTTGTGACCGGAATTGATCCTGAAAATCCACCAAAGGATGTTATTGTTCAAAGAATTTTTGATGAATCTTCAAGATCCACCAAGGTTGTTGGAAGACCAAAGGAAGTCTTTAACTAATTGTAAATAGTTCAATTTAACGTTTTGTAATACACCAAGCCATTAATGGTCTAGGACCGATTTTGTGCAATACACGTGAAAATTTTTCGAAGGAACAAGTGTTTACAAAATATAAAATCGTGCTCGCGATAGTTCCCATATCTAATAGAAAGAGAACCCAACTTCAGTAAGTTATTCAATAATGGACTTCTCTTCTTCTACATTTCAGGAGAACCCTGTGTTCCAGCAATACAAAAAGATCGAAGTTACCTACCAAAAGTTCTTGGATCAGTCGGTTCCTTTTACCTTTTACAGATGGCTTGGTTTTGGCGCTGTTCTTATCCTTTTCTTGTTGCGTATAGTCATGGCACAAGGATGGTACATCATATGCTATGCATTGGGAATATACTTGTTAAACTTGTTTTTGGCATTCTTAACCCCCAAATTTGATCCTTCATTGCAACAAGAATCCCAGAGCGAATCGCTTGAAGAAGGTGTCGAAGAAACCCCAGAAGAAAATGATGAAGAATTCAGACCATTTATCAGAAGGTTGCCTGAATTTAAGTTCTGGTACAATGCCGCAAGAGCTGTTACTTTGTCCTTGTTCTTGTCCTTTTTTGTGATCTTTGACATTCCAGTCTTCTGGCCTATCTTGTTGATGTACTTTCTTATCCTATTCGCGTTGACTATGAGAAGACAAATTCAACATATGATCAAATTCAAGTACTTGCCATTTGACTGGGGTAAAGCTAAGTACAGAAGAGCTAACTAAATGCCTATTGCAACTTGAAACAATAAATGCCGACGTGCTATAAACTAAAGACAACTTCAAGGGAACATTCGTTATCTACTTAGTATCTACCTTACAAGAGAAATCTAATGATATTGAATCTCAAAAGACAAGAAAAGTGGTTCTTTGAAATTTGTTGGGCGTAGCAAGGCACACACACACACACACACCGTCTGCTTTGCTAACCAACTCCAATTTTTTCCTCCTGATAGACAGTGAACCTTTCTTATCCTCCTATTAGTAATCAAATAGTATAAATTAGCTCAATTCATATAAGCATTCAGCACTGCCTGATAATCTTGGTCATACCGCTCGGAGGTTGTCACGTGACACGTCGGTGTTCGTCCACCCTAAATTTAGCGAATTCACGGACCTATTCCCCCTAAATCTCTCGGAATCAAGTGGATCACAAATATCACCTGAATCATGAGTCGTGCTGAGGTTGACTTGCAAATCAGTGTGAAGAAGGCTTGTAACAGTGATGAGGTTCCACCAAAAAGAAAACATGTTAGAGCATGTATTGTGTACACTTGGGACCACAAGAACTCGAGAGCGTTCTGGAATGCTGTAAAGATTCAACCTTTACAGAGTGACCAGATTCAATTGTTCAAAGCATTGATCATGATTCACAAGGTTTTGCAGGAAGGACATCCTAACACTCTTAAGGATGCCTACCGCAATCGTGATTTCATTAGCTCCTTAGGAAAGGTGTTCCCTTCCCAAGGAAACTCTTACGGAAGGTTGATCAATCAGTATGACAAATTCATTCTTGCAAAATTGGACTTCCACAGAAACAATCCTGGCTTTAATGGGATTTTTGAGTATGAGGAGTACATCTCCTTACGAGCAGTTAACGATCCAAACGAGGGATATGAATCCATCCTTCAATTAATGGACTTGCAGGACCTGATCGAGGATTTGCAGAAGTTGATTTTTGCCACTATACACCAAGCTTCTAACAACTTGTGTAAGGTCAGTGCATTAGTTCCTTTGATTGCCGAATCTTATGGTATTTACAAATTCTGTATCTCCATGTTAAGGGCCATGTATCAACAGTTGGGTGCAGACGAAGCTTTGTCTGTCTTATTTGATAGATTTTCCTCTCAGCACTTCCAGCTCAGAGACTTTTACACTGATTGCCACGCAATCAAATTTTTGACAAGTTTGGTTACGGTTCCTAGATTAACGAACAATGCTCCAAATTTGCAGGTTAATGAAGATGGTTCGACTATTTCGAGGCCACGATCTGTTGCTAACAGTAATGATACTACTCCACAAGTTTCTACTCAGCCAACTGCGAATTTCGAAGCACCACCACCAACTGAACTTATGTCTCAACAGACTGGCGCCTATTTGCAACAGCAACAAGAAGAGCAGGAAAGAATACAGAATCAATTGGAATTCCAACGTCAACAACAATTGCAGCAACAGCTTCAACAGCAACAGCTCTTTGAACAACAGCAAAGAGAACAAGAAAGAAGATTCTTGGAGGAGCGTCAATTATTGCAAGCACAGCAAACCCAACAAAACCAATCCCGTGTTTCTGAATTAGAACATGACTTATTAATGTTCAAGAATCAATATGATAATGATCAGCTGTTATTGCAGCAATACGATTCTCGTGTGAAGACTTTGGAGACTGAATTACAAGCCTTCAACAATACTGCTACTCAGCAGATTGCTTCCAAGGATGAACAAATCAAAAACTTGGAAGAACAGGTAAGCAATTGGTCAAAGAAGTATGAAGCTTTGGCAAAGTTGTACTCCCAGTTGCGTCAAGAACACTTGAATTTGTTGGCTAAGTTCAAGAAGATCCAACAGAAGATTAACAGTGCTCAGGAATCTATTATGAAGAAGGAGAAGTTTGAGAAGGATTTGAAGGCCAAGACTGTTGAATTAGCCGATTTGATCCGTGAACGTGATAGAGCTAGGTTGGATTTAGACCGTGTTAAAGCGTCCAAGGATCAAGAGATTGAAAGACTTCAAGCAGAAATTAGAGAATTGAACTCTCAAGTCAATGAATCAGGCAAGTTGCAGACCATGAATTTGAGCAGCATTCTTGCCAAACATGAGCAAGAGGTTTCTGAATTGAAGAAGCAATTAAATGATAGAGATTTGCATTTATCGAGCTTAGGAGGGGTTGACTTGCAAGAAAAGTTGAAGGAAAAGGAAATCGACTTGGAAATCGCACAGGAATCTTTAGATAGTGCCTTGAGAGAGTTGGCTATTTCTAAAAACGATCAGGACGATATCATTAACGCCCAGATTGATCAAATTTTGTTGCAAAACATTCAGAAACTTAAGAGCTTAATTGATATCTTCTTGAGCAACAACATCAAGCGTATTCAAGATTCCAAGCATGAACTTTCGTCACCAATGCAAGCAGGTAACTTGAATGCTTCTCCAGAATTCTTGTTGTCGATTATTGAACTTAGTTCGGATAAGGCAACTGATTTCGCTACTATTTTCAATAGTTACATTGCCGAGGGTACTCAGATTTATGAGAATGAATCTAGTTACTCGAATATTATCTTAACAAGTTCTGAATTAACAACTGCTATCAATGATATTATGTTGAATTCTAAGGGTATCACAAGAGTTATTTCTAAAAGTGATGAAGACAGGCTCTTGAATCTCGTCTCTTCAGTTTTGGATTCTACTGAACTGTATTTCACAGATTTGAAGTCAGATATCTTGGATCGTCTTGAAGATGACGATGACAAGATTGATCGTGTTATTGACAGCAACTTACAACTTCAAAATTCCTTACAAAGGTTAGGTAAGTATGTTGACAGTTTGAGAACTAAAAGTGGAATTAACTTTAGTGGCAATTTGGAGGCCTTGGTTTCTGAAGAAATGGCACAGACTGCCCAAACTGTTACATCTGCTTCCAAGTTTTTGGATAGTCTTTTGAGCAATCCAAATTTGCGTGGTGGAGACTTAGAAGTTCATGAGGCAATTTTAGCTGCAGCAAAGGCCATCATTGATGCAGTTTCGCTTTTGATTCTTGCAGCAACCGAAACGCAGAGAGAAATTGTGAACAAGGGTAGAGGATCACAGAGTAGAACTGAATTCTACAAGAAGAACAACAGATGGACAGAAGGTTTGATCAGTGCATCAAAGGCTGTTGGTGGTGCTACAAATATTTTGATTCAGACTGCTGATGGTGTTCTCAAGGATACAAACTCGCATGAGCAGTTGATTGTTGCCTCTAATGAGGTTGCTGCGTCTACTGCGCAGTTAGTTGCAGCCTCGAGAGTTAAGGCAAACTTCACGTCAAAGACTCAGGACAGTTTAGAAGCTGCTTCCAGCAAGGTTTCTTCTGCCTGTAAAGCTTTGGTAAGCAAGGTCCAACAGTATTTGACTAAGGAAGATGCTAGCAATGATATCGATCTTGGCAAGTTAACTCCATATGAGGGTAAGACTGTTGAAATGGAACAACAAGTTGAGATCTTGAAATTGGAGAACAAGTTGAGTGCTGCTAGAAAGAGATTGGGAGAGATTAGAAAGCACGGTTACAGAGACTATGTGAGTGATGATGAAAAGTAAAGAATTTTATAGCCAAAATTGTATATTCAATACTATTTGATATTGTTTGACCTTTATCTGTTTCTTGTATTACTTAGAACATTCTCTGCCATATTAATGTTTCTGATGTGTCGGTGGAGGGTTGCTTGGTGGTTGGAATTGTTCAGAAGGTGCATATGGGGGGGCTTCATCAGATACCACATTCTGGTATGACGGTCCATATGTATTTTGATGGTATTGTGGTTGTTGTGGTGCACTTGGCGGGATGTAACTCATGTATTGTTGGCCAGAATTAGAATATCCCGTTTGAGCAGTTCTATTGTAGTTTATGTTATTGTCAGCAAATTTTCCAGTATTGTTGCGTCTCCCATTGACCATTCTAGTTATTCTCTTTCTATAAACGGAAGCAATTATTGCAGCAGCAACCACACCTACAATAATAAGTACTATTCCCCACAGGACGCGTCTGTGTCTGTGCGTAATATCACGCTTCTGAGATTGTTTGGATATGATTTCACTATACATTTTACAGATCTGAACACCCACATTTTACGGAATACTTATACCAGCCAGAATCATATTATGCGGCTGGGGAACTCATGCGTTCCATGAAGCACATTTTCTTGGCGAATATAGTACTATCGCAATCACTAGTTTGTTAGCTGACCGGTATTTGAGCCAAAGCGTCTTGGCGGCGTAAAAAAAAGATGACTGGGTAGAAGAACGTAGTCGGAGAAAGTGTCTAGAATCCAAATGCGGTAAAGGGAGATTCTGTCTTAATGCAGATTGGAAATTGAGTTTTGCTAAACTGTAACCTAGCGAACGATCGTTTTCCGAGTCTTTTCCGGAGAATGTTGTTGGTATTGTTCCGTATTATGTAATTTCGCACATATATTTTTTTCAACCTCCTGAATAATCAAGATATGTTATTATTACACATATATCAGACAACATCAAAGGTATTGACCGTCAATGCATATCAGATGCAATAATTGGTAAACATTAGCACAAAAAAGTCTTTTCAACAACTCCTGAACCAAGAGCACCTTTAATTCCACTGTATTCTACCTAGACAAATTAAGTACCTACCTATAATTTCGAGTAATTACTTCAAGGACCTGATTGTCATATTTCCAGATGAGTTTCTTCGTTGTTCCTTCGGTTTCATATCAAACTCAGCAGAAGTTAAATGAACAGAAGAAGCAAACAAAGAAGAAGAAGCACTCCAAGAAAAAGAGATCAGCTAGTGAATCGACTGGCTCGTCAGATAATGCTTCCATAATATCGCTGGCGACAACATCTACCCAGAACTCTTTTAAACGAAATTTGCATTCCAACCATATGGCCTCAGTATCAAGCAATGCTACAGCTCCATTCTCAGATTTCCAGGATGAAAAGAAACCCTTTTCGGGTATTGCGACTAGAATAAAGATGTCCATTTCGAGCGAGAACCAAGGTTTTCAAAAACATTCTGAAGAGGAAGACACAGATGCTACTTTCCCTAAGTTCTGCAATGATTCAGATGCTATACCAATATCAAACTCTCCTACTATGGGACATTTGTATGAGAGGCGTAATAGCTCGGTTAGCTCCACTCAATCACACAACAACTCATTACCATTGCCTGGTAAACCACATTCAGCCTCAAGATTATCAAGGAGGCTATCCACTCCATTCCCAAGAACTTCCATTTCTGGCCAATCACATCATAATTCTCTGGAACAACTTCCAACACTTCATGACGGTGTGCAAAATCAGCCACTAAGTCGCACGCCACAGGACTCCCCAATGGAATTGTCACAATCAAATAAAGAAACAACACCAAGCACATTCCTTTATTTCTCGACAGAGGCTTTAAAACAAAGGCTGTCGATTTCCTCATTTAATTCTGAGAGGCTGCACTCCATAATATCTGTACTCCCAGATATCTTTAAGCCAGCTTATAGAAACGAGTTTCCTCAAACTCCCAGTATGAAGAAGATAGAGTTACCCCTTTTCCAGCCTTCTATAAGCAAGGCGGTATTGAATAGTAAGGAAGGGATGGAATCTTCTTTGTTATCCCCACTGTTCCAAATTTTCAGATTTAATAACTTCCTTGATATCTTGAGTGATGACCATCAAACGGACCCTATCAACTTTGCTAATGTTAGGCATCACTCAATAAAAAAGTTTATCATACGCCACGGTAACAGCAAACTTATAAAGGAAAGGGGACAGGCAGCCCAGCATTATGATATACCGTATTACGAAAGCCTCTTGGCTTATGAATTATTATGCCTCAAGACCTTCTTGGGAAATCTCATTAGGAAGAGATCACAAGAATTGAAAAGATACCCGATCATGTTCAGTGAGGAACTAATTCAAGTTACATTAACTACTTATGTCAAGTATGTTATTTCATTACCTGATGATGTTGATAGGGCACAGCTTGAAATGCATGATTTGAACCATTACGAGTATAAAGATCTCTTCAATAGAATCGGGGACTCTTTGTATAAATTGAAGAAAGAAGAGAGCGGAGATACAAATGATGGTAATGAAAATGAATCAAAGAATAAGATCAACGATCTACTACAAACCATCACGAAAGTATGTTATGAATACATCCTTCTTGAAAAATACCACATCCAGATTTTAACCAAATTTGGCAATAACTCAATAATTGAATTAAAAACATTGAAGAAATTGTTTGCTAAGTACAAACAGAATGTCAAATCAGGAAATTCAGAACAGCTAAAGGTATTATTCTTCAATACTGGTTATAGTTCTCAGTACGTCTGGTTTTTGAGCTTAACAGTTCCATTCGTGAAAGTATTTGAAACAAGCATCTATTCAGAAAACGAGAAACTTATTAATGATAATGAGTTGTACAAGCAGGTTGAAGGTCAAACGATCAAGAGAGACTTTAAAGCCTCTGATTCAGAGTTATTTGAATCTTATACCAAAAAATTGTACTTGAATAGTTTCGAAGATTTCAGAAAGATGTCCTCCCTGAAATTGGTTCGCTTGCACAGGTTGCTCGACAATCAATCACCAAAGTACAAACATGTCAAGCGGCATGAGGTATCCGATCCTTCTGCGGTATTCAGTAACAAGCCGATGAACTTGGAATATTACGATGAATCTCTTTCAAAAATTCAATCGGATTCTTTTGAGCTTATCCAGTCGAGAGATTTAATGTTGCAGGTTACTACCCATAACTTGAAGACTGTGCTACGTGAATTCCATCGGATTTTAAAACCTGAAGGTATTTTGGAACTTCCTTTAATTCAACTAGGAAATGACGAGATAAAGAGATACATTGAGAGTCACTTTGATCGAAAGTCCCCTAATTCTAATCATCGTTGGAATTTAGATGAGCTTGATTTGAAACGCCATCTTGGCATTATTCCTAATTTTCTTGATGTCTTATTAACTGAATTGGATACTCTATTTGGTAAGGGAAATGTCAAGTTCAGTTTTATTTTATTGAATTCGAAGGATCAGGTCAATGATTTCCTCTTCAAGCACATTAGCATTACAATGTATTCGATGGTGGGAAAGTTTGACGAATATTGTTCAAAGTTCAAGGAAGCAGAGGACTCAGGTTCTGACTTGAATAATAGTGAACGTGTACATTATTATATTCATATCAGAGCTGAAAAAAAGTAATTATTTAATTTTTAGAACTATATACTTTATACATTTCACACTAAAGGGTTTTTATAGCACTCAGTGTATAGCAGAGCAGCATCCTCTAAAATAAATATTCTGTGGTTGTGAACCCTGCTCAATACTGGTCCTGCATAATCTATTTGAGTCATAGCTAGAAAAGCTGTTCAAATAGTGCGATAAGATTGAAAAATCGATCAGAAGAGACAACTTTTAACCATGGTTAAATCCGTTTTTGTAATAGACGTTGAAAGTGGAAACTTACAGTCATTATGCAATGGTATCAAAAGAATTGGAAGCTATGAGATTGTGTATATTCACAATGCTGAAGAATTTGCTCAATATGATAGCCAGATTGAAAAGTTGATCTTTCCAGGTGTTGGAAATTATGGACACTTTGTAAGACAGATTAACGAAAGAAAGTTGGTCGAACCCATCAGAAAGTACATTGAAAGTGGCAGAGACCTTATGGGTATTTGTGTTGGTTTGCAAACCTTCTTCACTAATAGTGAGGAATCTCCAGAGTTGGAGTATCAAGGTTTGGGCTATGTGAATATGGGATTGTCTAAGTTTCAAAAGGATGATCCAATTTTTCTTAAAAAGGGAATGATCAAATCAGTTCCACATATTGGATGGAATAGCATAGACGAATTGAAAGTTGCTGATGAAAAACTCAGTGATAGTCAATCTCTCTATGGGATCAACGTGATGAACAAGTATTATTTTGTCCACTCCTATGCGGCAATCCTCAAGACTCCCGAAGATCACAAGACTGTTGAAGAGGCTGTCAAAAATGGATGGGATCTTGCTTTCGCTTCGTATGGCTCAGAAAAGTTCTTAGCTGCTATCTCGTACAAGAACTTCTTTGCAACTCAATTTCACCCGGAAAAATCTGGGCTTGCGGGTTTGAAAGTTATCAAGAGCTTTTTGGAAGGTACCCGGCTGTCTCAAGTTAAGTCCATTGATTTCCAAAGAAAGGAAGGAGTTGAAAGAACACTTGGTGGTCTAACTAGAAGAATTATTGCATGTTTAGATGTGAGAGCTAACGATGATGGCGACTTGGTAGTTACTAAGGGAGACCAGTACAATGTTCGTGAAAGCTCAGAATCAGAAACCGGTAAAGTTAGAAATCTTGGAAAGCCAGTTGAGCTAGCCACTAGGTATTATGACCAAGGTGCCGACGAAGTTACCTTTTTGAATATTACTTCGTTCCGTGATTCCCCAATAAAAGACTTACCAATGTTAGAGGTTTTGAGAAAAGCAGCAGAAACTATTTTCGTCCCCTTGACTGTCGGTGGAGGTATCAAGGATTTGGTGGACCCTGTTAGTGGGGAACATGTCCCAGCCGTTAAGGTAGCAGATTTGTATTTCAAATCGGGTGCTGACAAAGTCAGTATTGGTTCCGATGCTGTTACAATTGCCGAGGAATATTATGCTAATGGAAAACAAAAATCGGGAAAATCCTCTATTGAAACAATCTCTGCAACTTTTGGGAATCAGGCAGTTGTTATTTCAGTTGACCCAAAAAGGAAGTATATCTCAAATCCTTCTGATACGAGGATGCTGGTTATTAAAATAGAAGACCCTGTTAGATATGGGCCAAATGGTGAACAGTATTGCTATTATCAGGTGACTTCTCAGGGAGGAAGAAAAACCCATGATTTGGGTGCATTAGAGTTGTGCACTGCTTGCGAAGATTTGGGAGCAGGCGAGATACTTTTAAACTCGATAGATCACGATGGATCTAACAAGGGTTATAACTTAGAGTTGTTGAAACAAATTAAAACTAATGTGACCATTCCAGTGATTGCAAGTTCTGGTGCTGGTAATCCACAGCATTTTGAAGAAGTCTTTGGGTTGGAATGTGGAATTGATGCCGCGTTAGGTGCTGGATTGTTCCACAGGGGAGAATACGAAGTGAATGATGTGAAAAGATATTTGCAAGATAAAGCAAATATGGAAGTAAGGTTAGATGACAAAGTTGAGTTGTAAAACATAAATATTTCACATAGATACTAATGTAATTCTGATGCAATAGCTGTATACGATTCATAAGATTTTGGTTGTTACGTCATGATGAAGTTTTTCGCAAGCCGGTTCATGAGCACAATTATCGAAGATACAAAACCACTTAGTTAATTGCAAATCAAAAATCTAGAAATATAGTAACCAGTACAACGCAACTATGAATAACAATGGACAGAAGTTTCTTGATTGGAGAGCCGTTGTCATATTCTGTGAGTCCTATTGAATCAGACGTTGAGAAAGATTCTCCTATTTCCCGAACAACATCGCAGAAGCTAGGACAATCTCCTATCTTTTCTAATTTGTCACATCTTTTTACAAACTTGAGAACCAACGATGGAAAGGACACATCTGGCAGTCCAGAGAGCCGAAACGTCATTAAGAAGCTATTGCATTTAGATAGATCCTCAGATGATCTATCTGTTGTGGGCAGAACCAACACTAATTCATCTGGTAAGATTTCATCCATTCCCACAGACTCCGAAGCTTGTACGTATGATCCTGAAGTCTTGAACGATCAAGATAATACCTTTAAATCTCATGACGGACACTTTCGAATCCCCCCCATATTGGTAACGGAAGGTCTACCATTACTTAAGGTGTCTCAAAAATCGAAGAAACGAATCCTCTTCAAATTGGACCCATCCATGTTCAAATTATACTGGCTGAATGCTTTCAATACCACTTCACTTTCGACTTCTAGTAGCAAGCAAAGATTGATACTGCCTACTGTTATCCACATATCAAAAACAAAGGTTTATGAATTTTCCTTTGATGATATCAAAAATATTATAACACAAACCGATGCCAGTCCATACAGAGAAGAACTATGCATTTCAAAAGAGTTTGAAAATCAATGGCTTACAATAATTTATTTCAGTCATAAAAAAGGAAAGTTGAAAACATTACATCTTGTTGCAGATACAGCTCATGACTTTAAACGTTTGTGCTCAGGGATTAACAACTTAAGATCATTACGAGAGGAACTTTCTAAGGAGTTTTCAGATAGCCTCAGCGATATTGATGATGTCCAAAAAGATATGATTATTAGTAAAGCATTGGGGGACAACGAAAAGCAAGTTCGAAAATATTTATCTTTCAGCGATGTCTTGAAGTATTCTAAACGACTCAATATTAACATTAACTCCAAATATTTGGAGACATTATTTAATAAGGTGGCTATTGGTGAAAGTAAAACCTTGGATTTTGGTGAGTTCAAAAAGTTCATATCCTTACTCAAGTCGCGACAGGATATCTTGGAAATATGGAACTCGATTTGCGGAAATGAGCAAACTATGACATTTGAGGTATTTAAGAGGTTTATCAAAGAATCACAGCAGGAAAACTTTGATGAAGATACATTACTCAAGACCTTTTTACGATTCAGTGCAGACAAGAAAGGTAGCTGGATCCCCGAAAACTTGAATAACTTTTTGCTATCAAAGACCTCCTACCCATTGGTAAGCATTGATGAAGATCCTTCATATTACGATCACCCATTGAATGAGTACTTTATTTCGTCTTCTCACAACACATATTTAATTGGTCGGCAGGTCGCAGATAATTCATCGATTGAGGGCTATATCAAATCGTTACAGCGCGGTTGCAGATGTGTTGAAATTGACGTTTGGGATGGTACTAATGATAACCTAGATGATGGAGAACAAAAGCAGAATGAAAGTGAACCAGTCGTGAGTCATGGGCGTACATTTACCACTTCTATTTCATTCACTAATGTTATCAAGACAATTAAGAAGTATGCATTTGTCTCATCGCCTTATCCACTAATTATTAGTCTTGAAATACGCTGCAGTATAAGTAATCAATTGAAAGTGGTTGGTATTTTAAGGGATATTCTTGGTGATACAGGTTTATTCTATCCTTTTGACAACTCAGTTACTCTACCATCCCCGCTGCAACTAAAACACAAAATCTTACTAAAGGTGAAAAAGACTAGCTTCCTAAATGAATTTGGTGAGAGGAGCAATTCCATGAACTCTACTACGTCGACTACTACATCTTTCAGTGAAGATAATGGCAATGGTAGGAGAAGCTCATTTACGTTAAGAAGAAGAATCCGAAAATCTCAGGTGGTTGACGAGCTTAGTGCTTTGGGTGTCTATGTTCAAGGGATTAAATTCAGAAACTTTTCTTTGCCTGAATCCAAAACTTTCAATCATTGCTTCTCTTTAAGTGAAAAGGCTATAAATTCCATGTTAAAAGATGATATAAAAAGACTTTCTGTTGACAAACATAACCGAAGATACCTTATGAGAATCTATCCATCTAAATTCAGAATAAAATCGTCCAACTTCCTTCCCATAAATTACTGGACACATGGTGTTCAGATGGTTGCTACGAATTGGCAGACTTATGATTTGGGCCAGCAGATAAATGAATCATACTTTGAAGCTGTCAAGAAGAAAGGATATGTTTTAAAACCAATTTCTTTGAGAAAACCAACGCTAAAGTCAATGAAACTATTAAATCTGAAACCGGATCAAATCAAGGTAAGATTCAATATCAGGATAATTAGTGCACATCAAATTCCAAAACCTAGAGGAAATGAGAAGGCTACTAATCCATTTATATCTTTTGAAATACTTGGTGCTAATAGTATTCACTGGGACCATCCATATATGGCTCGTGGAAGAACTTCAATAGTATCGGAAAATGGCTTCAATCCGATATGGAATGATGAGTTTAGTGGATTGGTTACATCTAGTAATGATTTTATCTTCATTCGATTCACGATAAGCTCATCGGCATCAAACGTAGAAGAAGAAGATGCGACTACGATTGGTATTCTTGTTGCTAAGTTATCCTATCTTAAGAAAGGATATAGATATTTACCTATTAACGATTTACTGGGTGAAGAGTTGATCTACTCATCCTTGTTCGTGAAAATTGACTACAGTTATATCTCATAGTGGAGTGCATTTAATTTTTTTTTTTTTTTTGAAATTTTTTACTGAAGATCATCTCTCCTTTCATTGCAAAACTAACTCTCAAAATAATCTAGGGAAGAATCCATACGTAAGAAAAGTCAGAATGGGAAAGATTGCTGTTAGTGACAGCAAGGGAAAACAACGCCACAATCCGTTACATAAGGATATTACCAGCCAAGGAGGTAACTTGAGATCTACTCCAAGAGCATCGCAAAAGTCATACAAAGAAGATGAAGGATACTTAGATGCTGCCACTTCCAGAAAAATCTTACAATTAGCAAAGGAACAGCAAGATGAGTTGGAAGAAGAAGAGATAGGTTCTGCATCTTCTCACTCATTTGGTGAATCGTTCAGAAGACAAGAAATAGAAGAATATGTTGAAGAGGATGATGATGATGAAGAATACTCTGATCTTGAAGAAGAAGTCTACGAAGAAGAAGAAATTGTAGTCGATGAAAAGGATGCTGAATTATTCAACAAATACTTTCAGAGTAATGGTCCTTCTGGTGACTTAGGACAATCCTTCAACTTGGCTGATAAGATCATGGCTAAAATTCAGGAAAAGGAGGTTCAAAAGGAATCCGGAAACAAGCAAGTTGAAGGTGTTATGTTACCACCAAAGGTCATTGCTGCATACGAGAAAATTGGTCAGATTTTGTCTACATACACACATGGAAAGTTGCCAAAATTGTTCAAAGTCTTGCCAACCTTGAGAAACTGGGAGGATGTTTTATTTGTTACCAATCCTGAACAATGGACACCACATGCCGTTTATGAGGCAACCAAGTTATTTGTTTCCAATTTACAAGCCCCGGAAGCACAGAAATTTGTTGAATCTGTTTTGTTGGAAAGATTTAGATCTTCCATTGAAGACTCTGAAGACCACTCATTGAACTACCACATTTATAGAGCATTGAAGAAATCCTTGTATAAACCAGCCGCATTCTTTAAGGGGTTTTTGTTGCCTTTGGTTGATTCCTACTGTACTGTGAGAGAAGCTACTATTGCTGCGTCGGTTTTAGCAAAAGTTTCTGTACCAGTCTTGCATTCTTCTGTTGCATTGACCCAATTGGTTCAGAGGGAGTTCAATCCCTCTACAACGGTTTTTATCAGAGTTTTGATTGAAAAGAAGTATGCTTTGCCATATCAAACCTTGGATGAGTTGGTGTTTTACTTCATGAGATTTAGAAATGCCGCCCAGGATATGGATGCCATGGAAGCCGATGACAATGAAAAGGGACCACAACTACCCGTTGTTTGGCACAAAGCATTCTTGGCTTTTGCACAACGCTACAAAAATGATATCACTGATGACCAAAGAGACTTTTTACTCGAGACTGTTAGACAACGGTTCCATCAGGGAATTGGACCTGAAATCCGTAGAGAGTTGTTAGCAGGCAAGCCAAGACTTGTTGCTGAGACCCAAAAGGAAGCTACTATGATTGATGCCTTTTAAGTAATTGAGAAAGGTGTTAAGTATTTTATTTCCGTCATTGTATAGTATAGTATCAATTATGAGATTAGAAGTTTAACTAATTAAAAGAAATAATAGAGAAAAAAACTGACGTTATGCTTAAACATGCAAGTGTTCCTCTGAAGTTCTATGTCTAGCGTCGTCGCATAATTTATCATAATCAGCGTATAAGGCATAGTAACTCTGGATGGTACCAATTAAAGTTAAAGCCACGGTACTTCCGATCCAGAGTCCGTGAAGCGAACCTTTCATTGGAGAGAAAAATGTCAAGTAAACTGACATTGGAATACCAATGACATAGTAAGAAAGCAAATTGACAATTCCACCGATCTTAGTTTGACCTTGACCTCTTAAGCAACCAGCTGAGTTTGCATTCATTGCATCGGAGATTTGCATTAACGCAATAAGCCACATAATCTGACTAACAACACTGATCACATCCTCGTCATCAGTAAAGGCTTTAGCAATTGGTCTTTGGAAAATGTATAAAGCTAAGAAGTTCAATATTGAAATAACCAAACCAAAAACAATTGCAACCTGTGTCGAAGTCCTGGCTGCATGGCCTAATCCTGCTCCCAAAAAGTTGGCAATACGGGTGGATGCCGCAATACCAATTGCAAATGGAACTTGGTAAGTCAAAGAAGCCATTGTAGTACCAATGGATTGAGCAGCAAGTTGGATTGTCCCCAAATATGATGCCATCAATGTCAAAATTTCGAATGCTAAGAATTCTGCTTCTAACATAATTAAGCCAGGAATAGCTAATTGGGCTAATTTACCCCAAGCAGTAAGCGCATGCTTTACATTCAAACCTCCCCAACATGATAATGGGTGTATCCCATGAGGTGTATGCTCCGGTTTAACCAAGAATACCGTGCAAATGAACAACCCAATCGCCATCAACCAATAATTAATTGCTACTGCGATAGGAGCACCAAGGTAGCCCAAATGTTTAACAAAGAAAAAGTTCATGATCAAATTTGAGGGTGCTGCAAACAACAAAACGTAAGTCGAAATATGATAGATACCTTGTGCTTGCAAGAATCTCTTCCCACATTCAAATGAAATATAGGCAGGAATACCAAACGCGATGTATCTAAGATAAACTGCAGATAGCTTTGCTGTCTCCTTGTCAGGAACAACAAGACAAATCAACCGATACCCAAAGAATATCCAGACAAAAAGAATTGGAATCATGACAGCAATAATTAATGCTGTACATTTTTGCAAGTATGCTCCCACCATAGTATACTTTTTGGCACCAAATGCTTGAGGACACAAGGTGTCCAATGCAGTAGAAATACCCTGGATGGTAGCATAACCAGTTATGTTAGCGGTCATAGCACCCATGGAAACAGCTGCCAATTCAGTAGCCCCTAAGTGACCGACAGTGAAAACAGAAACTGTTGAAAGTGAGTTTTGCAAAAGAAATGTAGTGACTAAGGGAATAGAGGCTCTAACAAGAGACTTTAATTCAATTGACCAACTAGTTTCCTCTAACTTCTTATTCACTACTGCACTTTCGAATGTGTCGCGTACTTCATCTTCGGTGTCTGCGACGGGTATATTATGGTCCCTCAATAATTCTCTCTCTTCTTCAATTAATTCCCTTCTCATACTTGAGTTTCGACGATTCTTAAAAGATCCTCCCAATAATGGCTGAGTTTCATTGGTCTGAGCTACGAATTCATCAGAGGCATCAATACCATTGTTATCGGGAGATGCTTTAAGAAAGTCAGATGGAACAAATAAACCACCCTTACCAACAGAACCATACACAACAGAAGCTCTTCTCTGTGTGTTAGAATGTGTAAACTGGTGTGATCTATCAGTGTTTGTCATTGTTTAAAATTCTCTCGTCTGAGAGACGGCTTTGGCGATAAGGAATTTTAATAGAAAACTTCTTTTAAACCCTTCGTGAAAAAAAAAAGATAGAAAAAAGTTTATTGCTAATAATCGCGAGAAATGCCTATTACCCAAACAAGGTACGAAAATTCCACACTCATACAAGCAAGCGAATATTAAAATAGGTTAACCCTCACTATCATGTAAACATTACTTATTCATTATATATTATTACACTATATAATACTATACAAGTTACATGCCTGAGAGAAAGCTCGACGTAAACTTTCAGATCGTAAATCATACTTCCAGATGAATTTGAAACCACATTAGACATGTGGCTCTAACAACAAACAAGAAGGTAACTTTAATTCTGCTCGCTAATGTTGGATAAAAGTTGTGCTAAGCATCTCTTCGTAGCAAGATCATCTTGCAAGATCAACGAGAATGTACCATCCCTTAAAGGTTCAGGCAAAATATTAGCTAAAGCTTTTCTTGCCTCCAAGTTATCAGATAAACGCATGTAGCATCTTACCACATGTTTTAATAATCTCCCTGAACTACTAGAAGTTTGCTGTGGGTTTTGGTTGTTTGAGGTGGCACTCAATTGATCAATCATTTTTGATAACACGGAAGCAACAGTATGGAAACGCTCATAAGTCGTACAAATATAGGATAATCCCTGATCATCTAACAAAATTTTCTGCAAGATGAAGATAGCAACAGTTTTTGAAAGTTCCGAAGAAATTTCCATGATGTTCAAGCATAAAGGAACAATCTCTGTGGTAAGCAAAAACTTGATCACTTCTGGTGTGTCGTTTTTAACCAAAGCACCAATGACTCCCAAACTTGTCAATCTTAAATATTCAAAGGACCTCTGTCTAGCATTGGTAGACAAGAATGGATACAAATACAAAGGAAGATTAGCATTCAAAAATAAACCTCTTGTTTGGATATTCGATGCTACACATTGAAGTAGAGCCAATGCGTTGCAAACCCGATTGGAGATAGATGCTGTTAGTACGTGAGGGGTCAAGTATGGATATACTGAAATAATTTCCTCGAGCAAGACTGTCATCACTCCGAACGAGTTCCATAACACCAATGCTAAATCGTCATATTGTTCTCTTTTCTTTCCAAGTTCTAATAAAGCTCTTTCACGGTTAGTTCCTTTGACCAACTCGGAGATCCATCGATAGATTTGTTCATCATTTAATGCCTTACTAGGATGTGTTCCAGCTACAATTCCAGCTTCATCTCCACTCTGTTGGGGATTTTTTGGAACTGCTAGTCCCTGTGAAGCGGTGCTGTACATTTTTTGACTAGTAAAGAGTATCTAAGAGTACCGTTCTAATATGCTCGTCCATTCAAGAGTCTACATTAATTTCACACTGAATTGGTCACGTGAAAAATTTACTACTCTACTTGCACAAAATAGCGAACGGTACTACTTGCATGTTTCAGAAATGTTAAGTATCCCTTTTAATAAGGGGCAGTAAATCCCAAGGTCGACATTTCTTGTCCTGTGAATATGTAGAGTTACTTTACTTGATTGAAATTCATCTAGCTTTTTCTTTAAACTCAAAAACTTCCTGATGTAAAATAATATACAATGCGTGACATATCTGACAAGAAACAGTGTTCTCCAACCATAAAAGCCCTTGTTATATTGAATTATGGTTTGTCTTGCAAAAACACGCTTACGGTCAGTTTAGTTTGGAGCTTGAAAGAAATGTTCACATGAAAATTTATTTTGAATAACATTGATCAATCTATTGAAATTTTTGAAGAATTTTGAGATATTTTAGTAATTATTAGTAGTTACATATTGTTCTTTTTAGCGATATTTAATATCATCTATTCGTCGATTTCATCGTACTTGTCAATACGGTCCTCGACCTTGTCTTCATCTTCAATTTTAACACCACCACTAATAGAAAACTGACCCCCGGCTCCAATTAATTGAATATCATGAGTCTTGGTGGCTGTGTTCACAATACGAGTTGGCTTTTCAACGTCTTCATCTAAGGGGCCCAATCCTGGAGCATAAGTGTCCGCAAAACCCCAAGCATAGACAAAGCCATCATCTGTAACTGCAAATGAGTGGTGGGATCCAGCACCGATGGCTTTAATCTTTATACCATTATTCTCCTTAGAACCGAACTGAAGTTTCGTAGGGATGGGAACAGACCTAACATTGCCGTGCTCATCCTTGTAAATACCTTCTGGTAATTTAGACTTGGGGATACCTACTTCCTTCATATCATATCTTCCCCAAACGTAAACTTCACCATCTTCTGTCAAGGCCAAAGTATGGTGCTCACCAGACGCAATCTCTGTAATCTTCTTATCTGACAAAGCTTCAATAATAGTCGGCTTGGTAATCAATGACCCATCCTCCAATTCGCCATTATCGTCGGTCAACGCACATTGTCCGAACTGGTTTAATCCCCAAGCATAAACCTTGTCATTATGGTCAATGGCAAAGCAATGAAAATCACCACTAGCAATGTACTTGATATTATACAATCCAAACTGCTGAGGTTCCAAAGCACGGAATCTATGTCTCTCCAAGACACGGCGACCTAACTGAAACTGTTGGCCATTTCCCCATGCATATACAATTCCTTTGGAGTCTAATGCCAACAAGTGGTCCTTACCAGCAGCTAATTGTACAATATTCTTAAGCTCTTTAATTTTAAGGGGTGTTCTCTGCAACTTGATTTCGTTTCTCAAGAATCCCAACAAACCTTCGTTGCAACGGAAACAACCCCAAGCATAGACATCACCGTTATCATACAAAACAGCACTCAAATTGTCAGTTGCAGCTAACTGAATAATCTTTGCTCCCTTGAGTTCGGGTAAATTCTCTACAAGACCTGGCGTTGATTCGACTTCATTCAAATCACCGTCTTCATCGTCAGAATCTTCGGAGTTTGCGTCTTTCAAGACTTCAGTTGCATTAGTCGTATCTCTACCTAATACACCACTGTCATTACCTCCCCAAGACCAAAGCTTATTATGTCCATCCAAGGCCAATGTGTGCATACCACCTGCGGCAAAATCCACAATTTTGGTACCACCCAACTTCTCTTCAGTCAAGAAAGGGTTCAATCTTGGTCTTTTGACTTCCTTAGTTTTTGCAGAAGGTCCCAAACCTAACTCACACATTGAACCTGTACCCCAAACAAAGACATCAAGAGGCTGCGTCTTTGGCTTGATCTGTTCATTCAAATCGGGAAGTTTTGAATACGAATGGAGAATGAAAGAAGACGTGGCTCCCGACTTCTGCTTTTTCGTGCCGTTTGATCGGTCATAAGCCTTTCTCTTCCTTTCCAATGCCACCATAATTGATATCACGAACCAGGAGTGGATAAATACTTTTTGTTGTTATTCGTAAGAATAATATACTTGCAGATCTCACGATGCGACGATGAATAGTGTCGTTAAATGTCGTTAAATGTCGTCTATAATTGTGCGATAATGGGGTTGACCACTCTCCTAGGCGATTTTTACAAGCGAGAAAGGTATTAAGATATTGATTGGGATGGTGATAAAACACCTAAACCCATGGGAAATCTCCAATATTTAAATCTAATTCAGGGTATTTAATGGGTTATTACCAGGAAGGGCATATCCCTGACCCCTTCTATAGCTCCATTTACTCTTCGCCTCGACCAAGAATCTGGCATACGACTGAATCAAGTAGCCCAAAGATCCAACAGTTCTGAACAAGGACAAAAGGGCAACAGTCCATAAGATAAAAGCCAAGTAAACATTCTTACTTGTTTCTCCCGGTTTGTAAACTTGCAACATAGTCATGATGAAAACTAAGTTGCAAACCAACCAAAGTAAAACCACCCTGGTACGGACATCTTTAGCATAATCCTCTCCATCGACCTCTGTAGGTGCTTCACGAGCAGCATGTACCTTCTTGTTAGTTCTCTTTGCTCTGATATTATATAAAGTTTCGAGATAAACTTCATCCACATTGACATCGACAACAACAGCTTCAAATTCACCCTTATCATTCTTTTCAATAATATATTGATTAGTTCTGTCCTCCTTAGGATTATTGTCACCTTTTGTACCCCATGATACATCATGCGTGTTGCAAAATGCAAAGATTTGCAAGGTACATGTGTAAGATGGAATCATCAAGAAGTATTGAATGGAACATGTGACCATATGCCATGGGTCCAAATACAAGATAGACATCAATGTGTACATCCCATAGGTAGACAAGAGGGATATCACAATACTAATAAAGACATAAGTATTTGAGTTACCCACACCAAACTGTTTAATCGAATTAATCACAAACCAGAATCCCACAATTAACGCATACAAAGCGCAAACCGTAAGTAAGATTATTAATGTTTTGAAAATATTTTTGGAAGCTTGTGGTCTGTTGCCGATCGAGACAACAAACAATGAAGTCAAAACACAAATGCAAAGATAGTTGAAAATTGTAAAGATCCAAAAGCCACCATTATGGCCAATGGTTTTAACTGAAACCAATGATCCCGTCAAGAAGTAAAAAGTCAAGTAAAAATTACTCAACGAAAAGAAAGAGAATATCAAGGTGATTAACTGATAGACGAATTCAACGTGCAACCAAAATTTTCTAGCATATGAGTGATCAGTTGCCCAAATCTTATTTGCATGACGAAGAGAATACAATGCTGCAAAAAATGCACCATTCATCCATCTTCTACGCTGCGACAAGAATTCAGGTATGGTTTCTGGAACGTCTGTTTCACCAGTTGCCAGTTTGACAAACTTCAAAACCCAGTTATCATTTCTCTTTGAAACTAACTCCCAACACAAAATACGATCTTCTGCCAAGTACATGTTTGCCTCAAAGAAATTAGTCTTACTATTTTTCTTCGCATCATGATGTTTATCATTTAACAAATCTTCACCCTTGAAATATGCTGCTAATGGACCAGTGCCGTCATCATGATTTTTTAATGCGATATAACGGTAGGCAGACAAAGCACCTGGCAAGACTGAGATATAACCAAACAAAGATTCCAAAGGTTTGTCTAAAATGTTTGACATTTTGTACTCGAAGTTTTGAGAGGCAACTAATGGATTAGTAAGATTAATCCAACCTTTTCCTTTGATTGCCTTAATTTCTCCAGCTGCTCCTGCAACATTAGAATCTCTGTCAAATGCCTTCCATAAATTGTACACAGCATGGTTATCTGGTTTTGTTCCAACATCCAACAACACAATCACATTTGGGTCCAAAATTGGACAGAAAGCGTTAAACAACCATCTATGAGAGTTAATTTTCTTCTGATTTTTCTCTTTCAAACAAAACAATACCTGAACTGGCGCCAAATTCTTCTCATCGCCTTTGAATTTCAAATTTTCATCAATTGAAATCTGAGTAGTGTATTCAAACAAATGAGCGTTAACCTTCTTGTTATTCACATAGGGTCTAGCCAAGTTATCTTGATAACAACCAGTTGCTGTTAACAATTGAAGAACTGAGTCATTGACTTTATTTCTTCCATCTGCAACAATGATCACTTGAATTTTTTTCCACCCATCCTTACCCCAAACCGACGATTTGTGCCTGGAGCACAAGTGAGCTACGTTTTTCATCACCCCATGCATAGTTCGGGCAAAAGCTGCTTCGTCTTCGTTATACATCGTAATACAGATAACAATTTCTGTTTCTCTGCCATACTTCGCTGCTCTTAGGGTAAAGCCATCTTTCACAAAGTCATCTGGTTCTGAAGTACAGGCAGTGTAAGTCATATTGGTGAACTCATTGAAAGGAGACTCAGTTCTTGTTAGTACCTTTTTCAATTCATTAGGAATTGGATTTTCCAAGACTAAGTTTCCTGGTTTTGCACCAACCAACCGAACTTTACGTTTCGTAACAGTCTTCTCTCTTGCTGGAATATAACCGTTGTTGATATTATTCATGATGTTTCCGTCAATTGAGGCACCAAAGTATTCGGTTTCATCTGTTGGAGGGTCAGAAATATAAGAGTATCCACTGTAAGCTGTATTGTCTGAGTAGACAGAACGGTGTTCAAAGTCTTGTGCTTTTTGGTAGCTATCGTAATCGTAGCCGTCTCTTGCTTTTTCATCAATTATTGTTTCTTGATCATCATGGGTATTGGCTTCAGCAAACGTTTCCGGGGAAAATATTGGTTGAGGTGGCTCCAAGAACCTCTCACTTTTTATTGAGCTACCACCAAACTGGGATCTTCTTGGTGAGCCATTCAATTCCGAGTCACTGTCATTGTCAATAAAAACTTCTGTTTTGCGTTGACGTCTAGGTGATTCCTTGGTCGTGAATTGTGCTCTTGGAGTTTCCTCTCCAAACTGAAGGTTAGGAGTCTTGTCTAAAGCAGGTTTGGTTGCTCTGTTTATGCGATTAGTACTTCTTGTAAATATATTGGGTGATTGCCTCAGCTGCTGCTGTTGAGATTGAGGAAATGCAGCAAACTCTTCGTTTTCATCGTCTGACTCTTCAAAGCGATGATATCTCTTTGGCGAAGTTCTATCGCTAGTGAAGGCAGCACGAGGAAGCATTGGTTGGTTATCCGTAAAGGGACTTTCATCTTCATCAAACGGATTCATCAGGGACTAAGTAAATATAAATAGGGCCCACTGAATCCTGAATAAATGATTTTATAGTGTGTTCTTTATATATTGTTTTCTTCATTATAGCAGACTTGGGGCCCGTTTCCATTTCAGTTGTTTGTTTTTATTTACGAAACATCCTAATTAGGAAGTAAAATTAAAATACGATGATGTCAGCTTGTACTGAATAAAACACATCTGATAAATGAATGCAAGAGTAAGGTTACTATATAGTATAACCTAAGTTAAGTTGATGGTACGGATAAACTTTCGGTTCTTAAGTTTCCAGCAAATACAATTTTATATTTTATAATCAGAAGCTTCAAGGTTGATTGTAACGATATTTACGACGTAACATGTACTACTCTCACATAACCACACTAGATGAGCATAGCCCCTCTGTTTACATAAAACTTATAGACAGTCCCGTAAGATCTTAAAATATCGTCTCTGAACGTTCGATCATCCCACAAATTTGTCTCTCCCCCTGGAAAAGTTACTTTAAGTGTTTCCTGTACTTGTGTTTAGATTGCAATAAATATAGAATTAACATTAATGGCGAGTTATATAAACTAGAACTGCCGCTGAATAGCACGTTTGTAAGACGAACTCGGATCACTCAAGTTTGTGCCATCATTTTAATTCCCCTGACAAAATGCGATATTTCTGCAACGAACTTTCAATGAACCTTTGTAAATGGGTGAACCACAAATAACTAATGAACTAGATAAATCCAATAGCAAGCAACAATCACCGTTTTATATTGACAGAAATAACTCAACAGGTTTATCTGTAACTCCAACATCCCAAACTACAGGTACATCTAACGTCTCAAGTGTTGGTTTCAACAACTTGAAGAAAACCACGACAAACAGCTCTCTGTCATCTGCAAACAGCTCGTCCACAATCAAAACCAATGCCGTGACAAGACTATTTACAAGAACGCGTTCTCATTCTAATGTTCAACCACCTGTACAGATTCTGCAAGCAGATAATTCCAGCATCTATGGTGACGATTTAGAATCCATGACCGGGTCAATTGATACCCGAAGATCAACACCAACCTCAAAGTTCCGTCTTGCTAAGAGCAGACTAAAATTCACAACGAAAGGGAATGTAAATAAACCGGAATTGACAATCCAAACAAGTGGCCACCATAACTTAAAGGTTCCAAAGAAGATTCTCAGCACCAGCCAAGATGAAACAACATGCCCAACCGGTAAGAAAAATCCAATCAACTCCCCCGTGTCTACCTTTCAAAATTTCTTTCATAGATCTCACAACAACTCTATGCAAAGTGGAGAAGGTCTGCCATCTTTGGTGCTCAACGATGATACTCAAAAAGTAAACAATGGAATGAGATCAGCAATGGCCCTTTCCTCGAATAATTCTAATTCGTTTGTATCAGATATCAATTTTGCGATGATTTATAACTTTACTGACCCTGATTATACAATAGATGAGACTGACATAGTGGGGGAACATGCATCGCTTTCGGAATTCCATAAGAAATTGATGATACCTACTGATCAATACATTCAAAATAAGCTACACAAGAATCAAAATTCAGAAATTGGAATAGCAACTATTTCAAATGATAAGGATGAAAATTACTTGAATAAATACTTAGTCGATTTTGGAAAAAGGAACGCCAAGTTCTTTCAAAACCTCTTAACAATTACGAAACCGCTTTTCTTGCCTAGTCATCAAAAACCGTTACACAATGGACTTGTCCACACATATTTGGGATGCACACTGGAGGATATATCATCATATATCAAGGAGAATCTAGTTACAGATAGTTCAAATTATTCTTCTGATGGCTTGCCAATATCATCTGGTATAAGAAACGCTAAAGTCAAACCTAAACCCAGCAAGCTCAAAAATTTATCATCAAGTACAGTGTCATTAACTGGGGAAAGCAATGACGATTTCCGAATAAGGGAGCTCTCTCAAGACTTATTAACATATTTTATAAAGTGTATGGTAATTTTCCAAAAGGACTTCATGCATTATGATTCAAAAGGTTCAGTTATTTCTAAGCAAAATCAGGAGAAAACTGATTTAATTGAGCATACGTTACTTTTTTCGTGGGTACGTATCTCCAACTTATGGCTATATTTTAATAAGAAAATCAGGTACTACCTTTTGAGTATATTTTACCCGTTGCAGAAACACTTTCATGAAATATCATCACACACCTTTCCAACAATGAATGATACCAATACTCCAATTGAAATTGAAAACACACTTTTGCTTGCTTTCCGAGACATTATTGTAATTCCTTTTTTGCAAGAAAGAAAGAGAACGTACAAGAAATACTCATTGCTTGGAAATGAGTGGGATAAGGAAATAACACTAGTTCTGATGGGTGGAACAGAAAATAAACTAGCTTTCACGGAGCTGAGCTTGCTTCAAGAAAAAGAGGAAAGACTTTTGCGAGACGATTCAGAATTGCGCAATACATTAATAAATTGCCTTGGAGTCATACAATCGAATACACAGAGTGAGCCTGGTAATGCCGATGGAGAGCAATATGCCAGAAACGAGATATTCTCAAGTACATTTAGTTGGCTATCAAAGATAAATTAAACCCTCTGTGGTAGATCCTGACATACTTTACACAAGTAGTGTTTAGAAGAAATGGGAGCTACGATTAGAAAGATATAAAATATCTTTTTTGATTTGCAGATAAGACTTCACTCAATTAAAAGAGGGATTACAAAAATCTGAGTGTATTAAGTAAATACCTTGACGAACTATTTGAAAACAAGATTTGCCCAGCATCTGCTAGAGAGGTAAGCTGTTATAAACACCGTTGTTGAAGTATTACCTTGACATCTTTCTGATAACTTTTGTTACCTGACATATTGAATTTAAATTGTAACTAATATACAAAAGAATCTTAAAAACTTTTTATCAAACTAAAGCTTTTCAAATATTAAAATAGTTTCGGGTGCTTGAACTTGGTCAAGAGGTTTCGTAATGGCAACGACAAGAAGGCAATACATGTGCCGTCAGATGTAGGACACCCAACCGTACGTTAGATAATTGTAATATTAGATGGCAGAACAAAATAGGTTCCAGCTAAAAAAGCAATGAGTGTGATGCTAAACAGAATAAAAGTTCGAAGACATACAAAAGTGAAGCAAAGTACAATGAGAGGTACTTACTGCTGATCCACTATCTCAAGGTTCTACTGCTAAATATTGTTAGCCATAATAAAACTAATATTCTACAAATAATCTTAATAAACATAAGTTACTTTCTTCAGAACCAGAAGTAACACATTTGATTATTACTATACCTATACACATTCCCAATAAATCCACCATTGGATTTCAAGGTATATCATATTTGTTACATTGTAATTTCATTGTAATACGTCATTCTATTCTACCAACAGCTATAGTACTCCCCCGTATCACCCCCCACAAGCATATTTCTTAAGCCCTATATTATTCCATAGAAATATTTGAACGTAATCTATATAAATCTAAAAGTTCTCATAGCCGGGCACACACTAATAATTTAATTAACCTAACATCCAAATATTCCACTAACGTACCTACAAAACTCACTGGTGCAATGCTTATCAAGATAGAAATGCTACACTGTGGTGGCATGCGTAGTTGGTGGATGACGAATTTCTAAATGAATTTCTAGATCACATTATGTATGACAATATATACCAATTC